>JAVIAB010000125.1:49374000-49378418 GCA_032433765.1 Megaustenia siamemsis | reverse complement strand
TCCTGTTCTAATGCGTATAACTTATTCCAATCTATTCATATAATGAAAGGCATCTGATTTGGAAGCATTTGATCTTCTGATTGATTTGATTATCTGTATCTTATGATGGTATGTAACCGGCGCATCTGGCTGTGTGCCTGTTGCACATTCTTTTGAAAGTGATCTGCTCTAATGTTTCCTGGTATTCATAGTGAGTATGGTATCCACTGCAGGGCAACCCTGTGGTGTTTGTAGAGTTCAGTCAATAAATGTTTGCAGATGTAGCAACTTTCTGGATTGCAGTCCCTGGAGCACTTATCTTGCATCTGTCAAAAACTACACAGGCTGTGGGCTAAAATTACTGTTCAGCAGTTTTTCTATTGCCAACTTTATTGCTTGCATTTCTGCATCGTATTTGTGATAATATTTCTCTGTTGCTATCTTTTCCATTTTCCTAGTGTTATTATTTGAGTACTCTATGTATACCCCTGCTCCTCCCTTTCTTTTCTATATATTGATCGAGTCACCGCACAGAGACATTATAAACACCAGGTTATAACACTTGTTACTACAAGTTTGATAAACTATTCAGAACTTGATTCTCAATTTAAAAATATAAAAAATGACTGTTTCTCTGTTTAATGCTTGAGATGTAATTGTCTATCGCTATTTACAAAACAGGATTTTAAGCTGTTTTCATTTCCATATTAGCATTATTAACTGTTTCTTTCTTAGTAGTTAGACTTTGAAATGTATCTCTTTTCATACTAAGATTTTAAACTGCTTTTATCTTCATGCTAGTATTTTAAATTGTCTCTCTTGTCATTCTAGGATTTTCAAAAGGTTAACTTTTGATGCTAGAAATATAAACTCTCTCAACTCTTTTAACTCCTACATTTTAATCTCTATCTATTAATGCTAGAAATTAAAAATGCCTATCTCTCATTCTCTTTCTTCTATCTATATCTTAATGTTTAATATATATAATCTCTTATTTTCGCTTTTCTCTCTCTCTCTCTCTCTCTCTCTCTCTCTCTCTCTATGTTTATTAATGTTAGACTTTTAAACTGCCACTCTCCTCCTCCAGTGACATGAATTATGTGCAATTGTCTCTCTCCAACTCCACTTCCTTTTTCTACCACAATTTTGAAATTTCAACAGCATTGTGTTTCCTAGATTTTTTTTTATATCTCTCTCTCTCTCTCTCTCTCTCTCTCTAACATTATCTTTTCTAGACTCTACAGTGAAGTGATGAAACGGCATCAACTAATTTTTATAAATAACTTCTTTGGACCTGTGATCTATAAAAATGTTTAGAAACTTTAAACAGTTGATTATCAGCTAATAAATATAATATAATTTGGAAGAATATGTATTTAAATCTTGCATAATATTTACAGGCATGGTTCGCTCTAACATATCAAACTTAAATGCAAAAAAGTGTTCTACCGTTGAATTATGGATGAAAATGTTGATACAAACTTATATGCTTAAGAAATGTAAAGTTCTCTGTTTTATTATAAGGGAAGTAACTCCAGTTATATTGATAGTTAAGAATTCTTTAAACGTCGATATATTGTAATTGTAAATTGTCAAAAGTTTAATTCCTATGCATATTGTTTTCCAAAATAATTTTCTCATAAAATGTGCAAGGTCTTTGAAAATTTATATAAGAAATTGCAAATTCTAAAGTACCAAATTAAAATAAATGTACCTTTCCTTGATTGTGGTTGCAAATATTAATTATTTATAATTTCTCTCAAAAATTAAAAGTTATCTTCCTTTGCTCACAGAAACGTCAACTTCTGTCAAATAAGAAAACGAGGCTGTATAAAGTCCGATGCAGTGAAAATATTTTGAATTCACGTGAAATTGTATATAAAATTTGTGTTATTCATCTAGATACTGCTGCTGTTGGCTGGCTTGTATTAGGTAAAGAAGCTGTTCACGCGATGAAGCTGTGTTTACAGCATGTGTTCAAAATATCCACTGCAGGCCTCAAGACATTCTGAGACTTGTCTCTTAATATTTTCGAAAACCTTCTGTATCTATATATCTATCTTTCGTTCGCCTGAAGTATTGTCTATAACTGCAATGTCGTTTCCTGTATAAATGATACCGTCTTTTGTCAGTCTTGCAGTGGTGCGTATAGTCTTGTCTATATTATTGTATTAATGGTATAAGTGGACTTTCCTCAGTCTACTATATTCAGTGCATTCTTGAAATATGCGTTCCGCTGTGTGGGGCGCCTATCCACATGTACATGTAGTTGAGGTGCCGATCTTGAACTTTGTAGACACGTGACTGTGGAGTCAATTATGTCCTGTTCTAATGCGTATAACTTATTCCAATCTATTCATATAATGAAAGGCATCCTGATTTGGAGCATTTGATCTTCTGATTGATTTGATTATCTGTATCTTATGATGGTATGTAACCGGCGCATCTGGCTGTGTGCCTGTTGCACATTATTTGAAAGCTGATCTGCTCTAATGTTTCCTGGTATTCATAGTGAGATGGTATCCACTGCAGGCAACCCTGTGGTGTTTGTAGAGTTCAGTCAATAATGTTTGCAGATGTAGCAACTTTCTGGATTGCAGTCCCTGGAGCACTTATCTTGCATCTGTCAAAAACTACACAGGCTGTGGGCTAAAATTACTGTTCAGCAGTTTTTCTATTGCCAACTTTATTGCTTGCATTTCTGCATCGTATTTGTGATAATATTTCTCTGTTGCTATCTTTTCCATTTTCCTAGTGTTATTATTTGAGTACTCTATGTATACCCCTGCTCCTCCTTTCTTTTTATATATTGATCGAGTCACCGCACAGAGACATTATAAACACCAGGTTATAACACTTGTTACTACAAGTTTGATAAACTATTCAGAACTTGATTCTCAATTTAAAAATATAAAAAATGACTGTTTCTCTATTTTAATGCTTGAGATGTAATTGTCTATCGCTATTTACAAAACAGGATTTTAAGCTGTTTTCATTTCCATATTAGCATTATTAACTGTTTCTTTCTTAGTAGTTAGACTTTGAAATGTATCTCTTTTTATACTAAGATTTTAAACTGCTTTTATCTTCATGCTAGTATTTTAAATTGTCTCTCTTGTCATTCAGGATTTTCAAAAGGTTAACTTTTGATGCTAGAAATATAAACTCTCTCAACTCTTTTAACTCCTACATTTTAATCTCTATCTATTAATGCTAGAAATTAAAAATGCCTATCTCTCATTCTCTTTCTTCTATCTATATCTTAATGTTTAATATATATAACTATATCTCTTATTTTCGCTCTTTCTCTCTCTCTCTCTCTCTCTCTCTCTCTCTCTCTCTCTGTTTATTAATGTTAGACTTTTAAACTGCCACTCTCCACCGCCAGTGACATGAATTATGTGCAATTGTCTCTCTCCAACTCCACTTCCTTTTTCTACCACAATTTTGAAATTTCAACAGCATTGTGTTTTCCTAGATTTTTTTTTATACCTCTCTCTCTCTCTCTCTCTCTCTCTCTAACATTATCTTTTCTAGACTCTACAGTGAAGTGATGAAACGGCATCAACTAATTTTTATAAATTAACTTCTTTGGACCTGTGATCTATAAAAATGTTTAGAAACTTTAAACAGTTGATTATCAGCTAATAAATATAATAATTTTTGGAAGAATATGTATTTAAATCTTGCATAATATTTACAGGCATGGTTCGCTCTAACATATCAAACTTAAATTCAAAAAAGTGTTCTACCGTTGAATTATGGATGAAAATGTTGATACAAACTTATATGCTTAAGAAATGTAAAGTTCTCTGTTTTATTATAAGGGAAGTAACTCCAGTTATATTGATAGTTAAGAATTCTTTAACGTCGATATATTGTAATTGTAAATTGTCAAAAGTTTAATTCCTATGCATATTGTTTCCCAGAAAAATTTTCTCATAAAATGTGCAAGGTCTTTAAAATTTATATAAGAAATTGCAAATTCTAAAGTACCAAATTAAAATAAATGTACCTTTCCTTGATTTGTGGTTGCAAATATTAATTATTTATAATTTCTCTCAAAAATTAAAAGTTATCTTCCTTTGCTCACAGAAACGTCAACTTCTGTCAAATAAGAAAACGAGGCTGTATAAAGTCCGATGCAGTGAGCATATTTTTGAATTCACGTGAAATTGTATATAAAATTTGTGTTATTCATCTAGATACTGCTGCTGTTGGCTGGCTTGGATTAGGTAAAGAAGCTGTTCACGCGATGAAGCTGTGTTTACAGCATGTGTTTAAAATATCCACTGCAGGCCTCAAGACATTCTGAGACTTGTCTCTTAATATTTTCGAAAACCTTCTGTATCTATATATCTATCTTTCGTTCGCCTGAAGTATTGTCTATAACTGCAATGTCGTTTCCTGTATAAATGATACCGTATTTTGTAGTCTTG
>JAVIAB010000125.1:49336500-49371500 GCA_032433765.1 Megaustenia siamemsis | reverse complement strand
AACTTATTCCAATCTATTCATATAATGAAAGGCATCCTGATTTGGAGCATTTGATCTTCTGATTGATTTGATTATCTGTATCTTATGATGGTATGTAACCGGCGCATCTGGCTGTGTGCCTGTTGCACATTATTTTGAAAGCTGATCTGCTCTAATGTTTCCTGGTATTCTTAGTGAGATGGTATCCACTGCAGGGCAACCCTGTGGTGTTTGTAGAGTTCAGTCAATAATGTTTGCAGATGTAGCAACTTTCTGGATTGCAGTCCCTGGAGCACTTATCTTGCATCTGTCAAAAACTACACAGGCTGTGGGCTAAAATTACTGTTCATCAGTTTTTCTATTGCCAACTTTATTGCTTGCATTTCTGCATCGTATTTGTGATAATATTTCTCTGTTGCTATCTTTTCCATTTTCCTAGTGTTATTATTTGAGTACTCTATGTATACCCCTGCTCCTCCTTTCTTTTCTATATATTGATCGAGTCACCGCACAGAGACATTATAAACACCAGGTTATAACACTTGTTACTACAAGTTTGATAAACTATTCAGAACTTGATTCTCAATTTAAAAATATAAAAAATGACTGTTTCTCTATTTTAATGCTTGAGATGTAATTGTCTATTGCTATTTACAAAACAGGATTTTAAGCTGTTTTCATTTCCATATTAGCATTATTAACTGTTTCTTTCTTAGTAGTTAGACTTTGAAATGTATCTCTTTTTATACTAAGATTTTAAACTGCTTTTATCTTCATGCTAGTATTTTAAATTGTCTCTCTTGTCATTCCAGGATTTTCAAAAGGTTAACTTTTGATGCTAGAAATATAAACTCTCTCAACTCTTTTAACTCCTACATTTTAATCTCTATCTATTAATGCTAGAAATTAAAAATGCCTATCTCTCATTCTCTTTCTTCTATCTATATCTTAATGTTTAATATATATAACTATATCTCTTATTTTCGCTCTTTCTCTCTCTCTCTCTCTCTCTCTCTCTCTCTCTCTCTGTCTCTATGTTTATTAATGTTAGACTTTTAAACTGCCACTCTCCACCGCCAGTGACATGAATTATGTGCAATTGTCTCTCTCCAACTCCACTTCCTTTTTCTACCACAATTTTGAAATTTCAACAGCATTGTGTTTTCCTAGATTTTTTTTTATACCTCTCTCTCTCACTCTCTCTCTCTCTAACATTATCTTTTCTATACTCTACAGTGAAGTGATGAAACGGCATCAACTAATTTTTATAAATTAACTTCTTTGGACCTGTGATCTATAAAAATGTTTAGAAACTTTAAACAGTTGATTATCAGCTAATAAATATAATAATTTTTGGAAGAATATGTATTTAAATCTTGCATAATATTTACAGGCATGGTTCGCTCTAACATATCAAACTTAAATTCAAAAAAGTGTTCTACCGTTGAATTATGGATGAAAATGTTGATACAAACTTATATGCTTAAGAAATGTAAAGTTCTCTGTTTTATTATAAGGGAAGTAACTCCAGTTATATTGATAGTTAAGAATTCTTTAAACGTCGATATATTGTAATTGTAAATTGTCAAAAGTTTAATTCCTATGCATATTGTTTCCCAGAAAATAATTTTCTCATAAAATGTGCAAGGTCTTTAAAATTTATATAAGAAATTGCAAATTCTAAAGTACCAAATTAAAATAAATGTACCTTTCCTTGATTTGTGGTTGCAAATATTAATTATTTATAATTTCTCTCAAAAATTAAAAGTTATCTTCCTTTGCTCACAGAAACGTCAACTTCTGTCAAATAAGAAAACGAGGCTGTATAAAGTCCGATGCAGTGAGCATATTTTTGAATTCACGTGAAATTGTATATAAAATTTGTGTTATTCATCTAGATACTGCTGCTGTTGGCTGGCTTGGATTAGGTAAAGAAGCTGTTCACGCGATGAAGCTGTGTTTACAGCATGTGTTTAAAATATCCACTGCAGGCCTCAAGACATTCTGAGACTTGTCTCTTAATATTTTCGAAAACCTTCTGTATCTATATATCTATCTTTCGTTCGCCTGAAGTATTGTCTATAACTGCAATGTCGTTTCCTGTATAAATGATACCGTATTTTGTAGTCTTGCAGTGGTGCGTATAGTCTTGTCTATATTATTGTATTAATGGTATAAGTGGACTTTCCTCAGTCTACTATATTCAGTGCATTCTTGAAATATGCGTTCCGCTGTGTGGGGCGCCTATCCACATGTACATGTAGTTGAGGTGCCGATCTTGAACTTTGTAGACACGTGACTGTGGAGTCAATTATGTCCTGTTCTAATGCGTATAACTTATTCCAATCTATTCATATAATGAAAGGCATCCTGATTTGGAGCATTTGATCTTCTGATTGATTTGATTATCTGTATCTTATGATGGTATGTAACCGGCGCATCTGGCTGTGTGCCTGTTGCACATTATTTTGAAAGCTGATCTGCTCTAATGTTTCCTGGTATTCCATAGTGAGATGGTATCCACTGCAGGGCAACCCTGTGGTGTTTGTAGAGTTCAGTCAATAATGTTTGCAGATGTAGCAACTTTCTGGATTGCAGTCCCTGGAGCACTTATCTTGCATCTGTCAAAAACTACACAGGCTGTGGGCTAAAATTACTGTTCAGCAGTTTTTCTATTGCCAACTTTATTGCTTGCATTTCTGCATCGTATTTGTGATAATATTTCTCTGTTGCTATCTTTTCCATTTTCCTAGTGTTATTATTTGAGTACTCTATGTATACCCCTGCTCCTCCTTTCTTTTCTATATATTGATCGAGTCACCGCACAGAGACATTATAAACACCAGGTTATAACACTTGTTACTACAAGTTTGATAAACTATTCAGAACTTGATTCTCAATTTAAAAATATAAAAAATGACTGTTTCTCTATTTTAATGCTTGAGATGTAATTGTCTATTGCTATTTACAAAACAGGATTTTAAGCTGTTTTCATTTCCATATTAGCATTATTAACTGTTTCTTTCTTAGTAGTTAGACTTTGAAATGTATCTCTTTTTATACTAAGATTTTAAACTGCTTTTATCTTCATGCTAGTATTTTAAATTGTCTCTCTTGTCATTCTAGGATTTTCAAAAGGTTAACTTTTGATGCTAGAAATATAAACTCTCTCAACTCTTTTAACTCCTACATTTTAATCTCTATCTATTAATGCTAGAAATTAAAATGCCTATCTCTCATTCTCTTTTTCTATCTATATCTTAATGTTTAATATATATAACTATATCTCTCTTTTTCGCTCTCTCTCTCTCTCTCTCTCTCTCTCTCTCTCTCTGTCTTATTATTAATGTTAGACTTTTAAACTGCCACTCTCCACCGCCAGTGACATGAATTATGTGCAATTGTCTCTCTCCAACTCCACTTCCTTTTTCTACCACAATTTTGAAATTTCAACAGCATTGTGTTTTCCTAGATTTTTTTTTACCTCTCTCTCTCTCTCTCTCTCTCTAACATTATCTTTTCTATACTCTACAGTGAAGTGATGAAACGGCATCAACTAATTTTTATAAATTAACTTCTTTGGACCTGTGATCTATAAAAATGTTTAGAAACTTTAAACAGTTGATTATCAGCTAATAAATATAATAATTTTTGGAAGAATATGTATTTAAATCTTGCATAATATTTACAGGCATGGTTCGCTCTAACATATCAAACTTAAATTCAAAAAAGTGTTCTACCGTTGAATTATGGATGAAAATGTTGATACAAACTTATATGCTTAAGAAATGTAAAGTTCTCTGTTTTATTATAAGGGAAGTAACTCCAGTTATATTGATAGTTAAGAATTCTTTAAACGTCGATATATTGTAATTGTAAATTGTCAAAAGTTTAATTCCTATGCATATTGTTTCCCAGAAAATAATTTTCTCATAAAATGTGCAAGGTCTTTAAAAATTTATATAAGAAATTGCAAATTCTAAAGTACCAAATTAAAATAAATGTACCTTTCCTTGATTTGTGGTTGCAAATATTAATTATTTATAATTTCTCTCAAAAATTAAAAGTTATCTTCCTTTGCTCACAGAAACGTCAACTTCTGTCAAATAAGAAAACGAGGCTGTATAAAGTCCGATGCAGTGAGCATATTTTTGAATTCACGTGAAATTGTATATAAAATTTGTGTTATTCATCTAGATACTGCTGCTGTTGGCTGGCTTGGATTAGGTAAAGAAGCTGTTCACGCGATGAAGCTGTGTTTACAGCATGTGTTTAAAAAATATCCACTGCAGGCCTCAAGACATTCTGAGACTTGTCTCTTAATATTTTCGAAAACCTTCTGTATCTATATATCTATCTTTCGTTCGCCTGAAGTATTGTCTATAACTGCAATGTCGTTTCCTGTATAAATGATACCGTATTTTGTAGTCTTGCAGTGGTGCGTATAGTCTTGTCTATATTATTGTATTAATGGTATAAGTGGACTTTCCTCAGTCTACTATATTCAGTGCATTCTTGAAATATGCGTTCCGCTGTGTGGGGCGCCTATCCACATGTACATGTAGTTGAGGTGCCGATCTTGAACTTTGTAGACACGTGACTGTGGAGTCAATTATGTCCTGTTCTAATGCGTATAACTTATTCCAATCTATTCATATAATGAAAGGCATCCTGATTTGGAGCATTTGATCTTCTGATTGATTTGATTATCTGTATCTTATGATGGTATGTAACCGGCGCATCTGGCTGTGTGCCTGTTGCACATTATTTTGAAAGCTGATCTGCTCTAATGTTTCCTGGTATTCCATAGTGAGATGGTATCCACTGCAGGGCAACCCTGTGGTGTTTGTAGAGTTCAGTCAATAATGTTTGCAGATGTAGCAACTTTCTGGATTGCAGTCCCTGGAGCACTTATCTTGCATCTGTCAAAAACTACACAGGCTGTGGGCTAAAATTACTGTTCAGCAGTTTTTCTATTGCCAACTTTATTGCTTGCATTTCTGCATCGTATTTGTGATAATATTTCTCTGTTGCTATCTTTTCCATTTTCCTAGTGTTATTATTTGAGTACTCTATGTATACCCCTGCTCCTCCTTTCTTTTCTATATATTGATCGAGTCACCGCACAGAGACATTATAAACACCAGGTTATAACACTTGTTACTACAAGTTTGATAAACTATTCAGAACTTGATTCTCAATTTAAAAATATAAAAAAATGACTGTTTCTCTATTTTAATGCTTGAGATGTAATTGTCTATTGCTATTTACAAAACAGGATTTTAAGCTGTTTTCATTTCCATATTAGCATTATTAACTGTTTCTTTCTTAGTAGTTAGACTTTGAAATGTATCTCTTTTTATACTAAGATTTTAAACTGCTTTTATCTTCATGCTAGTATTTTAAATTGTCTCTCTTGTCATTCTAGGATTTTCAAAAGGTTAACTTTTGATGCTAGAAATATAAACTCTCTCAACTCTTTTAACTCCTACATTTTAATCTCTATCTATTAATGCTAGAAATTAAAAATGCCTATCTCTCATTCTCTTTTTTCTATCTATATCTTAATGTTTAATATATATAACTATATCTCTTATTTTCGCTCTTTCTCTCTCTCTCTCTCTCTCTCTCTCTCTCTCTCTCTCTCTGTCTGTCTCTATGTTTATTAATGTTAGACTTTTAAACTGCCACTCTCCACCGCCAGTGACATGAATTATGTGCAATTGTCTCTCTCCAACTCCACTTCCTTTTTCTACCACAATTTTGAAATTTCAACAGCATTGTGTTTTCCTAGATTTTTTTTATACCTCTCTCTCTCACTCTCTCTCTCTCTCTCTAACATTATCTTTTCTATACTCTACAGTGAAGTGATGAAACGGCATCAACTAATTTTTATAAATTAACTTCTTTGGACCTGTGATCTATAAAAATGTTTAGAAACTTTAAACAGTTGATTATCAGCTAATAAATATAATAATTTTTTGAAGAATATGTATTTAAATCTTGCATAATATTTACAGGCATGGTTCGCTCTAACATATCAAACTTAAATGCAAAAAGTGTTCTACCGTTGAATTATGGATGAAAATGTTGATACAAACTTATATGCTTAAGAAATTTAAAGTTCTCTGTTTTATTATAAGGGAAGTAACTCCAGTTATATTGAATAGTTAAGAATTCTTTAAACGTCGATATATTGTAATTGTAAATTGTCAAAAGTTTATTCCTATGCATATTGTTTCCCAGAAAATAATTTTCTCATAAAATGTGCAAGGTCTTTAAAAATTTATATAAGAAATTGCAAATTCTAAAGTACCAAATTAAAATAAATGTACCTTTCCTTATTTGTGGTTGCAAATATTAATTATTTATAATTTCTCTCAAAAATTAAAAGTTATCTTCCTTTGCTCACAGAAACGTCAACTTCTGTCAAATAAGAAAACGAGGCTGTATAAAGTCCGATGCAGTGAGCATATTTTTAATTCACGTGAAATTGTATATAAAATTTGTGTTATTCATCTAGATACTGCTGCTGTTGGCTGGCTTGTATTAGGTAAAGAAGCTGTTCACGCGATGAAGCTGTGTTTACAGCATGTGTTTAAAATATCCACTGCAGGCCTCAAGACATTCTGAGACTTGTCTCTTAATATTTTCGAAAACCTTCTGTATCTATATATCTATCTTTCGTTCGCCTGAAGTATTGTCTATAACTGCAATGTCGTTTCCTGTATAAATGATACCGTATTTTGTAGTCTTGCAGTGGTGCGTATAGTCTTGTCTATATTATTGTATTAATGGTATAAGTGGACTTTCCTCAGTCTACTATATTCAGTGCATTCTTGAAATATGCGTTCCGCTGTGTTGGGCGCCTATCCACATGTACATGTAGTTGAGGTGCCGATCTTGAACTTTGTAGACACGTGACTGTGGAGTCAATTATGTCCTGTTCTAATGCGTATAACTTATTCCAATCTATTCATATAATGAAAGGCATCCTGATTTGGAGCATTTGATCTTCTGATTGATTTGATTATCTGTATCTTATGATGGTATGTAACCGGCGCATCTGGCTGTGTGCCTGTTGCACATTATTTTGAAAGCTGATCTGCTCTAATGTTTCCTGGTATTCCATAGTGAGATGGGATCCACTGCAGGGCAACCCTGTGGTGTTTGTAGAGTTCAGTCAATAATGTTTGCAGATGTAGCAACTTTCTGGATTGCAGTCCCTGGAGCACTTATCTTGCATCTGTCAAAAACTACACAGGCTGTGGGCTAAAATTACTGTTCAGCAGTTTTTCTATTGCCAACTTTATTGCTTGCATTTCTGCATCGTATTTGTGATAATATTTCTCTGTTGCTATCTTTTCCATTTTCCTAGTGTTATTATTTGAGTACTCTATGTATACCCCTGCTCCTCCTTTCTTTTCTATATATTGATCGAGTCACCGCACAGAGACATTATAAACACCAGGTTATAACACTTGTTACTACAAGTTTGATAAACTATTCAGAACTTGATTCTCAATTTAAAAATATAAAAAAATGACTGTTTCTCTATTTTAATGCTTGAGATGTAATTGTCTATCGCTATTTACAAAACAGGATTTTAAGCTGTTTTCATTTCCATATTAGCATTATTAACTGTTTCTTTCTTAGTAGTTAGACTTTGAAATGTATCTCTTTTCATACTAAGATTTTAAACTGCTTTTATCTTCATGCTAGTATTTTAAATTGTCTCTCTTGTCATTCTAGGATTTTCAAAAGGTTAACTTTTGATGCTAGAAATATAAACTCTCTCAACTCTTTTAACTCCTACATTTTAATCTCTATCTATTAATGCTAGAAATTAAAAATGCCTATCTCTCATTCTCTTTTTCTATCTATATCTTAATGTTTAATATATATAACTATATCTCTTATTTTCGCTCTTTCTCTCTCTCTCTCTCTCTCTCTCTCTCTCTCTCTGTCTGTCTCTATAATGTTAGACTTTTAAACTGCCACTCTCCACCGCCAGTGACATGAATTATGTGCAATTGTCTCTCTCCAACTCCACTTCCTTTTTCTACCACAATTTTGAAATTTCAACAGCATTGTGTTTTCCTAGATTTTTTTTATACCTCTCTCTCTCACTCTCTCTCTCTCTAACATTATCTTTTCTATACTCTACAGTGAAGTGATGAAACGGCATCAACTAATTTTTATAAATTAACTTCTTTGGACCTGTGATCTATAAAAATGTTTAGAAACTTTAAACAGTTGATTATCAGCTAATAAATATAATAATTTTTTGAAGAATATGTATTTAAATCTTGCATAATATTTACAGGCATGGTTCGCTCTAACATATCAAACTTAAATTCAAAAAAGTGTTCTACCGTTGAATTATGGATGAAAATGTTGATACAAACTTATATGCTTAAGAAATTTAAAGTTCTCTGTTTTATTATAAGGGAAGTAACTCCAGTTATATTGATAGTTAAGAATTCTTTAAACGTCGATATATTGTAATTGTAAATTGTCAAAAGTTTAATTCCTATGCATATTGTTTCCCAGAAAATAATTTTCTCATAAAATGTGCAAGGTCTTTAAAAATTTATATAAGAAATTGCAAATTCTAAAGTACCAAATTAAAATAAATGTACCTTTCCTTGATTTGTGGTTGCAAATATTAATTATTTATAATTTCTCTCAAAAATTAAAAGTTATCTTCCTTTGCTCACAGAAACGTCAACTTCTGTCAAATAAGAAAACGAGGCTGTATAAAGTCCGATGCAGTGAGCATATTTTTGAATTCACGTGAAATTGTATATAAAATTTGTGTTATTCATCTAGATACTGCTGCTGTTGGCTGGCTTGGATTAGGTAAAGAAGCTGTTCACGCGATGAAGCTGTGTTTACAGCATGTGTTTAATTAAATATCCACTGCAGGCCTCAAGACATTCTGAGACTTGTCTCTTAATATTTTCGAAAACCTTCTGTATCTATATATCTATCTTTCGTTCGCCTGAAGTATTGTCTATAACTGCAATGTCGTTTCCTGTATAAATGATACCGTATTTTGTAGTCTTGCAGTGGTGCGTATAGTCTTGTCTATATTATTGTATTAATGGTATAAGTGGACTTTCCTCAGTCTACTATATTCAGTGCATTCTTGAAATATGCGTTCCGCTGTGTGGGGCGCCTATCCACATGTACATGTAGTTGAGGTGCCGATCTTGAACTTTGTAGACACGTGACTGTGGAGTCAATTATGTCCTGTTCTAATGCGTATAACTTATTCCAATCTATTCATATAATGAAAGGCATCCTGATTTGGAGCATTTGATCTTCTGATTGATTTGATTATCTGTATCTTATGATGGTATGTAACCGGCGCATCTGGCTGTGCGCCTGTTGCACATTATTTTGAAAGCTGATCTGCTCTAATGTTTCCTGGTATTCCATAGTGAGATGGGATCCACTGCAGGGCAACCCTGTGGTGTTTGTAGAGTTCAGTCAATAATGTTTGCAGATGTAGCAACTTTCTGGATTGCAGTCCCTGGTGCACTTATCTTGCATCTGTCAAAAACTACCCAGGCTGTGGCTAAAATTACTGTTCAGCAGTTTTTCTATTGCCAACTTTATTGCTTGCATTTCTGCATCGTATTTGTGATAATATTTCTCTGTTGCTATCTTTTCCATTTTCCTAGTGTTATTATTTGAGTACTCTATGTATACCCCTGCTCCTCCTTTCTTTTCTATATATTGATCGAGTCACCGCACAGAGACATTATAAACACCAGGTTATAACACTTGTTACTACAAGTTTGATAAACTATTCAGAACTTGATTCTCAATTTAAAAATATAAAAAAATGACTGTTTCTCTATTTTAATGCTTGAGATGTAATTGTCTATTGCTATTTACAAAACAGGATTTTAAGCTGTTTTCATTTCCATATTAGCATTATTAACTGTTTCTTTCTTAGTAGTTAGACTTTGAAATGTATCTCTTTTTATACTAAGATTTTAAACTGCTTTTATCTTCATGCTAGTATTTTAAATTGTCTCTCTTGTCATTCTAGGATTTTCAAAAGGTTAACTTTTGATGCTAGAAATATAAACTCTCTCAACTCTTTTAACTCCTACATTTTAATCTCTATCTATTAATGCTAGAAATTAAAAATGCCTATCTCTCATTCTCTTTTTTCTATCTATATCTTAATGTTTAATATATATAACTATATCTCTTATTTTCGCTCTTTCTCTCTCTCTCTCTCTCTCTCTCTCTCTCTGTCTGTCTCTATGTTTATTAATGTTAGACTTTTAAACTGCCACTCTCCACCGCCAGTGACATGAATTATGTGCAATTGTCTCTCTCCAACTCCACTTCCTTTTTCTACCACAATTTTGAAATTTCAACAGCATTGTGTTTTCCTAGATTTTTTTTATACCTCTCTCTCTCACTCTCTCTCTCTCTCTCTAACATTATCTTTTCTATACTCTACAGTGAAGTGATGAAACGGCATCAAATAATTATTTATAAATTAACTTCTTTGGACCTGTGATCTATAAACATGTTTAGAAACTTTAAACAGTTGATTATCAGCTAATAAATATAATAATTTTTGAAGAATATGTATTTAAATGTTGCATAATATTTACAGTCATGGTTCGCTCTAACATATCAAACTTAAATGCAAAAAGTGTTCTACCGTTGAATTATGGATGAAAATGTTGATACAAACTTATATGCTTAAGAAATTAAAAGTTCTCAGTTTTTATTATAAGGGAAGTAACTCCAGTTATATGAATAGTTAAGAATTCTTTATACGTCCATATATTGTAATTGTAAATTGTCAACAGTTATATTCATATGCATATTGTTTCCCAGAAAATAATTTTCTCATAAAATGTGCAAGGTCTTTAAAAATTTATATAAGAAATTGCAAATTCTAAAGTACCATATTAAATTAAATGTACTTTTCCTTATTTTGTGGTTGCAAATATTAATTATTTATAATTTCTCTAAAAAATTAAATGCTGTCTTCCTTTACTCACAGAAACGTCAAAGTCTCTCAAATAAGAAAACGAGGCTGTATAAGGTGCGATGCAGTGAACATATTTTTAATTTACGTGAAATTGTATATAAAATTTGTGTTATTCATCTAGATACTACTGCTGTTGGCTGGCTTGTATTAGGTAAAGAAGCTGTTCTCGTGATGGAGTTGTGTTTACAGCATGTGTTCAAAATATCCACTGCAGGCCTCAAGACATTCTGAGACTTGTGTCTTAATATTTTCGAAAACCTTCTGTATCTATATATCTATCTTTCGTTCGCCTGAAGTATTGTCTAATACTGCAATGTCGTTTCCTATATAAATGATACCGTCTTTTATCAGTCTTGCAGTGTTGCATATAGTCTTGTCTATATTAATGTATTAATGGTATAAGTGGACTTTCCTCAGTCTACTATATTCAGTTCATTCTTGAAATATGCGTTCCGCTGTGTTGGGCGCCTATCCACATGCACATGTAGTTGAGGTGCCGATCTTGAACTTTGTCGACACGTGACTGTGGAGTCAATTATGTCCTGTTCTAATGCGTATAACTTATTCCAATCTATTCATATAATGAAAGGCATCCTGATTTTGAGCATTTGATCTTCTGATTGATTTGATTATTTGTATCTTATGTTGGTATGTAACCGGCGCATCTGGCTGTGTGCCTGTTGCACATTCTTTTGAAAGCTGATCTGCTCTAAAGTTTCCTGGTATTCCATTGTGAGAAGGGATCCACTGCAGGGCAACCCTGTGGTGTTTGTAGAGTTCAGTCAATAATGTTTGCAGATGTAGCAACTTTCTGGATTGCAGTCCCTGGAGCACTTATCTTGCATCTGTCAAAAACTCCACAGGCTGTGGCCTAAAATTACTGTTCAGCAGTTTTTCTATTGCCAACTTTATTGCTTGCATTTCTGCATCGTATTTGTGATAATATTTCTCTGTTGCTATCTTTTCCATT
Organism: Megaustenia siamemsis; assembly: GCA_032433765.1. NCBI lineage: Eukaryota > Metazoa > Mollusca > Gastropoda > Stylommatophora > Ariophantidae > Megaustenia > Megaustenia siamemsis. The sequence goes on along the minus strand of JAVIAB010000125.1, from coordinate 49,359,522 downwards.
TTCCTAGTGTTATTATTTGAGTACTCTATGTATACCCCTGCTCCCCTTTTCTTTTCTATATATTGATCGAGTCACCGCCAGACACATTATAAGAACCAGGTTATAACACTTGTTACTACAAGTTTGATAAACTATTCAGAACTTGATTCTCAATTTAAAAATATAAAAGAATGACTGTTTCTCTATTTTAATGCTTGAGATGTAAATGTCTATCGCGATTTACATAACAGGATTTTAAGTTGCTTTCATTTCCATATAACATTATTAACTGTTTCTTTCTTAGTAGTTATTTGAAATGTATCTCTTTTCATACTAAGATTTTAAACTGCTTTTATCTTCATGCTAGTATTTTAAATTATCTCTCTTGTCATTCTAGGATTTTCAAAAGGTTAACTTTTGATGCTAGCAATATAAACTCTCTCAACTCTTTTAACTCCTACATTTTAATCTCTATCTATTAATGCTAGAAATTAAAAATGCCTATCTCTCATTCTCTTTCTTCTATCTATATCTTAATGTTTAAAATATATAACTATATATCTCTTTTTCGCTCTTTCTCTCTCTCTCTGTCTATATGTTTCTTAATGTTAGACTTTTAAACTGCCACTCTCCTCCTCCAGTGACATGAATTATGTGCAATTGTCTCTCTCCAACTCCACTTCCTTTTTCTACCACAATTTTGAAATTTCAACAGCTTTGTGTTTTCCCAAATTTTTTTCATACCTCTCTCTCTCTCTCTCTATCTCTCTCTCTCTCTCTCTCTCTCTCTCTCTCTCTCTCTCACACACTCTCTCTAACATTATCTTTTCTAGACTCTACAGTGAAGTGATGAAACAGCATCAACTAATTTTTATAAATTAGCTTCTTTGGACCTGTGATCTATAAAAATGTTTAGAAACTTTAAACAGTTGATTATCAGCTAATAAATATAATAATTTTTTTGAAGAATATGTATTTAAATGTTGTATAATATTTACAGGCATGGTTCGCTCTAACATATCAAACTTAAATGCAAAAAAGTGTTCTACCGTTGAATTATGGATGAAAATGTTGATACAAAATTATATGCTTCAGAAATTAAAAGTTCTCAGTTTTAATATAAGGGAAGTAACTCCAGTTATATTGATAGTTAAGAATTCTTTAAACGTCGATATATTGTAAATGTAAATTGTCAAAAGTTTTATTCCTATGCATATTGTTTCCCAGAAAATAATTTTCTCATAAAATGTGCAAGGTCTTTGAAAATGTATATAAGAAATTGCAAATTCTAAAGTACCAAATAAAAATAAATGTACCTTTCCTTAATTTGTGGTTGCAAATATTAATTATTTATAATTTCTCTAAAAAATTAAAAGTTATCTTCCTTTGCTCACAGAAACGTCAACGTCTCTCAAATAAGAAAACGAGGCTGTATAAGGTGCGATGCAGTGAACATATTTTTTAATTTACGTGAAATTGTATATAAAATTTGTGTTATTCATCTAGATACTACTGCTGTTGGCTGGCTTGTATTAGGTAAAGAAGCTGTTCTCGTGATGGAGTTGTGTTTACAGCATGTGTTCAAAATATCCACTGCAGGCCTCAAGACATTCTGAGACTTGTGTCTTAATATTTTCGAAAACCTTCTGTATCTATATATCTATCTGTCGTTCGCCTGAAGTATTGTCTAATACTGCAATGTCGTTTCCTATATAAATGATACCGTCTTTTATCAGTCTTGCAGTGTTGCATATAGTCTTGTCTATATTAATGTATTAATGGTATAAGTGGACTTTCCTCAGTCTACTATATTCAGTTCATTCTTGAAATATGCGTTCCGATGTGTTGGGCGCCTATCCACATGCACATGTAGTTGAGGTGCCGATCTTGAACTTTGTCGACACGTGACTGTGGAGTCAATTATGTCCTGTTCTAATGCGTATAACTTATTCCAATCTATTCATATCATGAAAGGCATCCTGATTTTGAGCATTTGATCTTCTGATTGATTTGATTATTTGTATCTTATGTTGGTATGTAACCGGCGCATCTGGCTGTGTGCCTGTTGCACATTCTTTTGAAAGCTGATCTGCTCTAAAGTTTCCTGGTATTCCATTGTGAGAAGGGATCCACTGCAGGGCAACCCTGTGGTGTTTGTAGAGTTCAGTCAATAATGTTTGCAGATGTAGCAACTTTCTGGATTGCAGTCCCTGGAGCACTTATCTTGCATCTGTCAAAAACTCCACAGGCTGTGGCCTAAAATTACTGTTCAGCAGTTTTTCTATTGCCAACTTTATTGCTTGCATTTCTGCATCGTATTTGTGATAATATTTCTCTGTTGCTATCTTTTCCATTTTCCTAGTGTTATTATTTGAGTACTCTATGTATACCCCTGCTCCCCTTTTCTTTTCTATATATTGATCGAGTCACCGCCAGACACATTATAAGAACCAGGTTATAACACTTGTTACTACAAGTTTGATAAACTATTCAGAACTTGATTCTCAATTTAAAAATATAAAAGAATGACTGTTTCTCTATTTTAATGCTTGAGATGTAAATGTCTATCGCGATTTACATAACAGGATTTTAAGTTGCTTTCATTTCCATATAACATTATTAACTGTTTCTTTCTTAGTAGTTATTTGAAATGTATCTCTTTTCATACTAAGATTTTAAACTGCTTTTATCTTCATGCTAGTATTTTAAATTATCTCTCTTGTCATTCTAGGATTTTCAAAAGGTTAACTTTTGATGCTAGCAATATAAACTCTCTCAACTCTTTTAACTCCTACATTTTAATCTCTATCTATTAATGCTAGAAAATAAAAATGCCTATCTCTCATTCTCTTTCTTCTATCTATATCTTAATGTTTAAAATATATAACTATATATCTCTTTTTCGCTCTTTCTCTCTCTCTCTGTCTATATGTTTCTTAATGTTAGACTTTTAAACTGCCACTCTCCACCTCCAGTGACATGAATTATGTGCAATTGTCTCTCTCCAACTCCACTTCCTTTTTCTACCACAATTTTGAAATTTCAACAGCTTTGTGTTTTCCCAAATTTTTTTCATACCTCTCTCTCTCTCTCTCTATCTCTCTCTCTCTCTCTCTCACTCTCTCTCTCTCACACACTCTCTCTAACATTATCTTTTCTAGACTCTACAGTGAAGTGATGAAACAGCATCAACTAATTTTTATAAATTAGCTTCTTTGGACCTGTGATCTATAAAAATGTTTAGAAACTTTAAACAGTTGATTATCAGCTAATAAATATAATAATTTTTTGAAGAATATGTATTTAAATGTTGTATAATATTTACAGGCATGGTTCGCTCTAACATATCAAACTTAAATGCAAAAAAGTGTTCTACCGTTGAATTATGGATGAAAATGTTGATACAAAATTATATGCTTCAGAAATTAAAAGTTCTCAGTTTTAATATAAGGGAAGTAACTCCAGTTATATTAATAGTTAAGAATTCTTTATACGTCGATATATTGTAAATGTAAATTGTCAAAAGTTTTATTCCTATGCATATTGTTTCCCAGAAAATAATTTTCTCATAAAATGTGCAAGGTCTTTAAAAATGTATATAAGAAATTGCAAATTCTAAAGTACCAAATAAAAATAAATGTACCTTTCCTTAATTTGTGGTTGCAAATATTAATTATTTATAATTTCTCTCAAAAATTAAAAGTTATCTTCCTTTGCTCACAGAAACGTCAACTTCTGTCAAATAAGAAAACGAGGCTGTATAAAGTCCGATGCAGTGAACATATTTTTTAATTTACGTGAAATTGTATATAAAATTTGTGTTATTCATCTAGATACTACTGCTGTTGGCTGGCTTGCATTAGGTAAAGAAGCTGTTCACGCGATGAAGCTGTGTTTACAGCATGTGTTCAAAATATCCACTGCAGGCCTCAAGACATTCTGAGACGTGTCTTTTAATGTTTTCGAAAACCTTCTGTATCTATATATCTATCTTTCGTTCGCCTGAAGTATTGTCTATAACTGCAATGTCGTTTCCTGTATAAATGTTACCTTCTTTTATCAGTCTTGCAGTGTTGCATATAGTCTTGTCTATATTAATGTATTAATGGTATAAGTGGACTTTCCTCAGTCTACTATATTCAGTGCATTCTTGAAATATGCGTTCCGCTGTCTTAGGCGCCTGTCCACTTTTGCATGTAGTTGAGGTACCGATCTTGAATTTTGTAGACACGTGACTGTGGAGTCATTTGTGTCCTGTTCTAATGCGTATAATGATAACTTATTCCCATCTATTCATTTAATGAAATGCATCCTGATTTGGAGCAATTAATCTTCTGATTGATTTGATTATCTGCATCTTATGATGTTATGTAACCAGCGCATCTGGTTGTGTGCCTGTTGCACATTCTTTTGAAAGCTGATCTGCTCTCTAGATTCCTTGTATTCCATATTGAGATGGGATCCACTGCAGGGCAACCCTGTGGTGTTTATAGTGTCCAGTCAATAAAGTTTGCAGATGTAGCAACTTTCTGGATTGCAGTGCCTGGAACACTGATCTTGCATCTGTCGAAAACTCCACAGGTTGTGGGTTAAGATTACTGTTCAGCAGTTTTTCTATTGCCAACTTTATTGCTTGGATTGGATTTCTGCATCGTAATTGTGACAATATTTCCCTGTTGCTATTTTATCTATACCTGTAGTGTTATTTGGGTATTCTATGTATACCCCCGCTCACCCATTCTTTACTGCATTTTGTACTGACCTATCTGTGTACACACGAATCCATTGGTCTTGTGGGTATTCTTCATCCAAGAAACTGAGAGTTATTGTTTTACGCTGCAGGTTATTCTGTTCATTCTTGTCAAGTATTCCTTTCACTTCTGTCCGTGTTTGTTTTGACAATACTGATTCCTCTGTTAAGGAAGTATATTCTGGTATGGGCAGTAGGGGGTTAACAACTCTTGGTATGACTGGTGTTTGTCTACAAAAACATTCTGGATAATGACCGGTTATATTTGTTGTCTCTGGGTGACGATTTCTGCCTTCAGGCCATTATCTGTCTTCAGAATATTCGATAAACATTTCTTCTCAGCTCACCCCCACAGATAATAATAAGGCGGGGTTAGGTATGGTGAACGAGCAGGCCAGATTACAAGTGAAATAATGCGATTTGCATATACCCTTTTCTAATAAGTAAGTGAAAGATGCAACACAGAAATAAAAAGCAGAATAGCTTAGGCCAAAATAGCATTTCAGAAAATAAAAATTATCTTATGCAACAAATCTATGTCAATAGAAATGAGAAAGAGAGTTCATCGATGCTATATGGAACCAATTCTGACCTATGGAAGCGAATCATGGACAATAGACAAACAAATGACAAGACGATTAGAGGCTACAGAGATAGGATTTCTCAGAAGAATGTTGAAAGTTCCCTGGACAGCTAAAAAGACCAATGAGAAAGTTCTCAAAGAGACCAACACAAAAAGGGAGCTCTTAAAAAACATAAAGAAGCAATCAACATTTTTGGGCACATCATGAGAAGAGGAAAGTTGGAATACTTGGTTACAACTGGTAAAATAAAATGAAAGAGAGATCGCGGACGACAAAGAGAGAAAATACTGGATAGCTTGGTGTTATGGTATGGAAAACAGTTAACAACAGAACTCATACGATGCACTGTGGATAGAAGATTGTGGAAGGACATGATAGCCAACGCCAATCGGTACGGTACATGATGATGATGAATAAGTAAGTGATGTTGTTGCGGCTGTGTGTGCTGTTTCCCATCCTGCCTAAACCGAGCTTCTTTAATTTTCCGCTCTGTAAGGTGAGCTATGAATGATTCCAGCATTAAAGTACGGTCATGTTCTGCGTTGATTTTTGCATTGAAAAAAATGTTTCCCAATTATCCGCATACGACTTTTTGAACATTAAGCGGTACGTAGGGAGGTCAAAAAGTAATGCACACCAATTTTTTTCTCGGCTAATAATAAAGATAGGAATATGAAATTGTGCACACTTGGAATATGACATGTTCCAATTATGTGCACCAAATTGCACAGCATTCTGATAAATATTACGCAATCTATGAACCGTTAAAATGGAGCTTGTCAACAATGTCCGTTACAAACAGCGAATTGTCATAGAATTTCTGGTTGCGGAGAAAGAAACTGTGGCAAACATTCATAAACGACTGTGTGCAGTGTACAAATGTTCTGCAGTCGATAGGAGCACAGTTAGTCGCTGGGTTGAGAGAATTAAAGCTGCAGAAAGTGTACGAGTGGAGCTGCATGATTTACCGCGTTCTGGACGTGTTGCCTTGGCTACCAGCACAGACATGTTAAACCGGGCTGATGCCATTATTCGTAAGGATAGGCGTATCACTAGTCAGCAATTGGCATTGCAGCTTACAGTCAGCAAGGGAAGTGCAATCGCAATTTTTAAAACTCTCGGATATTCAAAGATTTGCGCTCGACGGGTTCCTCGGTGCCTAACAAATGATCACAGAGTTCAAAGGAAAACATTATGTTCTGAATTGTTGGAGCGTTTCGGTGTTGAAGGAGAAATGTTTTTGTCAAAAATTGTTACCGGTGACGAAACGTGGGCACATTATTATGAGCCTGAAACAAAAATGCAGTCAATGGAATGGCATCATCCGCAGTCACCAAAAAGAAAAAAATGCAAAACATCTCCATCAGCCGGAAAGGTGATGATCACTGTCTTCTGGGACATTGATGGTGTGATTCTTGTTGATGTAATGACAAGAGGTGAGACAATCAACTCGACAGCTTACATCAATACACTGACAAAACTCAAAAATCGGTTCCACAGAGTTCGGCCTAATAAGCCATCTGCAGATGTGTTGCTTCAACATGACAATGCACGCCCTCACACAAGTCTGGTAACACGGGAAGCAATCAACAAATTTGGTTGGACTGTACTGCCCCATCCTCCTTACAGCCCTGATCTGGCTCCCTGAGATTTCCATCTGTTTGGACCACTCAAAAAATTCCTGCGTGGGACACACTTTGACAATGATGAGGATGTGATCCGTGCAGTTAAAAAATGGCTACGCGAGCAGGACAAAACTTGGTACAAACGAGGCATTCATGACCTAGTTTCGCGTTGGCGTAAGGCAATACGCTTGGACGGAGATTATGTTGACAAATAGGTAGTGTAAAGGGGATGTTCAGCTACAATCTGTGAACATTTCACACATTTTGCCCGAATAGTTTCCGAGAAAAAAAGTGGTGTACATTACTTTTTGACCTCCCTTCATAATTCATGCGGGGTTTTTTTACTGCTCTACATACAGTTGTCCTTACATGTTGGCGCAACCGGAGAGATGAAACCGTGCCTCATCAGTGAAGAAAGTGACGTCAAGGACTTCATCACCTTGTTCAGAGATAAGGTTCTAAACCACATGCAGTAGTTCAATCTGGATTCACAATCTCTTGCATGGAATTAAGACGATTCAATTAATCTGAAAGGACGATAGTGCAGCTAACACTTCAGAACCTTGTGGACGGTATTCATTGGAAAAGTTTGCATGTTGAGGCAACCACCTTAAAGATTTATTAGGGCTCATTGTATTTATATTTTGTTACTGCTGTGCCTATTTGAGACTGCTGGATGATTTTGTGTTAGGTGGAATATTTTGTGATAGCTGTTTATTTTGTTACTGCTGATATATTTTGTTACTTCTGGGATTTTTTGTGACATCTGAGAAATTTTATAACTGAGATATTGTGTGATATTTTGTGACAAATGATATATTCTGTGACAGCTAAGATATATTTTTTGCAGCTGGGATATTTTGTGTGAATTGAGATATATTTTGACTGCTGGAATATATTTTATTACATCAGGGATATTTTGGTACAGCTGATATATTTTGTGACAGCCGGGATATTTTCTTACTGCTGGGATATTTTCTTACTGTTGTGACATTTTGTGACAACAGAAATATTTTGTGACAGCTGGAATATTGTGTTACAATTTTGATATTTTTTGACAACTGAGATATTTTGTGGTAATTCAGATATTTTATGTAGGTTATTTTGTGACAGCTGGGGTATTTTGTGACAACTGAGACATTTTGTAACAGCTGTGATATTTTGAGACAACTGATATTTTATGACAGCTGTGATATTTTGTGACAGCTGGGATATTTTGTTACTGCTGGGATATTTTGTTACTGCTGGGATATTTATGTGACATCTGGGATATTTTGCTATAACTGAGATATTTTGTGACAGTTGGAAGATTTTGTGATAGCTGGGATATTTTGTGACAAATGAGATATTTTATTACAACTTTAATATTTTGTGACATCTTTGATATTTTGTAACAGTTGGCATATTTTGTGAAAACTATGATATATTGTGACAGCTTTATTTTGTGACAACTGGGATATTTTGTTATTGTTGAGATATTTTGTTATTGCTGGTGTTTTTTGTGACATCTAGAATATTTTGTGATTACTGAGATATTTTGTGACAGCTGGAATATTTTGTGGTAGCTGACCTATTTTGTGACAACTGGGATATGTTGTTACTGCTGAGATATTTTGTTATTGCTGGTGTATTTTGTGACATCTAGAATATTTTGTGATAACTGAGATATTTTGTGACAGCTGGAATATTTTGTGGTAGCTGGCCTATTTTGTGACAAATTACATATTTTGTTACAGCTGGGATATATATGACAACTTGTATATTTTGTGACAGCTGGGATATTATGTTACAGCTGGAATATTTTGTGACAACTGATATATTTTATGTGACAGCTCTGATATTTTGTGGCAGCTAGGATATTTTGTGACAGCTGGGATATTTTCTTTGAGCTGTGATATATTGTGACTGCTGGAATATATTTTATTACAGCTCGATTATTTTGGTACAGCTGGTATATTTTATGACAACTTGTATATTTTTGGACAGTCGGGATATTGTGTGACAGCTGGGATATTTTGTTACTGCTGGGTCATTTTGTTATTGCTGTGCCATTTTGTGACAATAGAAATATTTTGTAACAGATTGGAATATTTTGTTATGACTGGGAAACTCTGTTGCAGCTGGGATATTTTCTGACAACTGAGATATGTTGTTACTGCTGCAATATTTTGTGACAACTGAGATATTTTGTGACAGCTGGGATATTTTATGACAGCTGTGGTGTTTTGTGACAGCTGTGGTGTTTTTTTACAGCTGGGATATTTTGTGACAAATGAGATATTTTGTTACAACTTTAATATTTTGTGACAATTTTGATATTTTGTAACAGTTGGCATATTTTGTGAAAACTATATTTTGTGACAGCTTTATTTTGTGACGACTGGGATATTTTGTTACTGCTGAGATATTTTGTTATTGCTGGTGTATTTTGTGACATCTAGAATATTTTGTGATAACTGATATATTTTGTGACAGCTGGAATATTTTGTAGTAGCTGGCCTATTTTTGTGACAAATAAGATTTTGTTACAGCTGGGATATTTTATGACAACTTGTATATTTTGTGACAGCTGGGATATTTTGTTACAGCTGGAATATTTTGTGACAACTGGTATATTTTATGACAGCTCTGATATTTTGTGGCCGCTAGGATATTTTATGACAGCTGGGATATTTTCTTTGAGCTGTGATATATTGTGACAGCTGTGATTTTTTTTGACAGCTAAGACAACTGAAAAAATTGTAGTAGATAGCCATTTGAGCTGAAATAGAGAAAAGATGCAAGACAATTTCAGAAATGCTCTATTTGTTAGTCAAAATGAGAAAAAAATTACGTAACATCTTGGTAGAGGTGTTAATATCAGCTTTGATGGCTTCCGAAGGAATTTCACCTGGTCCTGTGGCTTTACCATTTTTTAATAGCTTGATGGCTTTCATTATTTCTTCCTTGCTTGGTTTTCCACAGTTAACGTGTAACTCTTCCTCTGCTGGTAGTATATCTGGCGGGTTATTTGAGCCGGGTCTGTTCAAAAGTTCTTCAAAGTGCTCATTCCATTTCTCCATTTGTTCCCTTATATTACTAAGCAGATGTCCTTTTTTATCTTTAATAAAGGCATTTATCTGTTTGTATTTTCTACTTAGTTTCTTTGTGCTGTTGTACAGTTCTTTCATATTCCATTTATTTGCTGCTTCCTCTGCCTCTTTAACTAGTTCATCTGTATATTTCCTCTTATCCCTTTTAATGCATTTTCTCACTTCTTTGTTCACCTCTGTGTAAAGCTTCTTTCCTGTGTCTTGGCTTTATTACTTCTTGTTTTGTTTTTATTTATGTCTGCTTTCTTATTCTTTCTTTCTTTAATTTTATCCTCATTTTGTTTTTATTTTTATCTGCTTTCTTATTATTTCTTTCTTTAATGTAATTTTCTTTTATTTTGTCTCTGCTGTCATCCATGCCTTATTCTAGCATTCTCTTTTCCCTCAGCGCTTCTTCGCATGTCTCTTTCCATATATCCTTTACCTGTTTCCAATGATCTTCTATATTGATTGAAATTTCTAGTTGTTGGGAGGACTTGGTATTTGTTTGATATTGTGACTGCAAATGTGTCTTTAATTCCTTGTTCTTTAAGAAATTATACATTGAAATACTTTCTGCCCTTATTTTTTGTAGTATATTTTTTGTTTAAGTTTGGCTAGCAGAAGATGATGGTCTGAAGCCACATCTGCTCCTCTATACTTTTACATTATGTAAGGATGACTTCAACTTATTATTAATACATATGTAGACAATTTGATTCTCCGTTCTATGATCTGATGACACCCATGTAGCTTTATGTATTTTTATGTTGGAATATTGTTCCTCCTAGGCTCATTTGATTAAGAATTTGAAGAAGAGCACAGAAGTTCACAAATATCTCGCTATTCTCATTTATATCTCCAAGTCCATGTTTTCCCATAATCTCTTCGAAGCCTTTGTTGTCTGATCCTAATTTTGCATTTAGATCTCCCATCAAGATTATAATATCCTTGGCTCATCTTTTATCCTGACATTGCAACTGTTTATAAAATTCACCTTTAACTAAATCATCCATATTATTGGTTGGTGCGTTGCATTGGATAATGTGTTTTTTTACTTTGTTTTTTGTTGTTTTAAATGTTACTCTCATTAGTCTTGGCCCTACTGCTTCCCATTCTATCAGTGTCTTCTGTGCATTCCTTGATAACATTATGATAACTCCTTGACTATGTTGTGCTCCAGGTTCCCAGTGTCCTGAGGATAAAATCATCTCTCCTGTATTTAGTTTTATCCTTTCCATTCCTAGCCATCTTGTTTCACACATTCCTAGAATATCTATTTTGTAATTTCTAATTTCTGTTGCTACCTGTGCAGCTTTTTCTTGTTCGTTTAGGGTACATACACTCCAGGTGCCAATTCTGGAGGATTTCCTGGTAGACAAAAGGTGAGTCAGGAATCCGGACTCCTTACGGCTTTCTCTGAATTGCGTCATACATCTCTTAAACAGAGAGCCTCTATCTTACCTGGATGGCAAATTTACTTTTATTCTCTTCTTTGACTTGTCCATATTTGTGAAGTTTTTTAGGCTTATTTTTTTACAGTACAGGTTAGCCAGTCCCAATCCAACTCTCCTTAGTCACCTCTTACGAATTTGCATGGAAAGGAACAGCGCCACTATTCTTAATTCCCCTTTGTGCCTCACAGCGCACATGCACATTTAACTTATTAGTTATCCCAAAATCTAGCTTTCAAGTTCTTTTTTTAAAATATGTTGTAATTTCTTTCTTTGTCAATATCGTTTTGCCAAAAATTTGGCTTGCTTTTCTGCTTCATAAGTCCACTCTTCCATTGCTTGGAGATAGGGGACAAATATAAAATATACAATATATTGAATGTCACGTGATGGTGCAAGAAGAGCTACATAAAAGTAAATCTATAGAAAGATGAGACAAACTACAACATTTCGGCAAAAACCTTCATCAGCTACAAACCAACAGATAATATGAAAAAACAAACACAAAAGCTGGCAAGTACACATCTTAAAGTGAATAAAGAGGTCTAATTATAGTGTATAACGTAATGTTCTTAATACCATTTTGTATTTATTTTACACATCTACCACTGCTTGCTTGTTGTCATGTCACATGACAGCAATGGTATTTGAGATCTTTTGCTACTAATTTCATTAATTATTTATTTGTCACTTATCAACTTGTTGAAATCATTTTTCTTATTTGAAATTTCACTGCACCATCTTATAGGTCATCTTTTTCATTTTATTTTACTTTTACTGTTTCATCTGATTGCTGTTGGATGCTCTTTTCTTTCTTTGCTGTTTCATTTAACTGCAGTTGGATGCTCTTTTCTTTTTTTGCAGTTGGATGCTCTTTTCTGTTTTTGCTGAGTCATCTCTCTTTGCTGTTGGATGCTGTTTTATTTTTTTGCTGTTTCCTCTGATGCTTTGGATGATATGTCAAAATTATTTAATTTCTTGTTTTTGAATGAAACTCAGAATTTTCCTGACATCTACTGTTCTTTTTAATATCTTTGCCATTGCATGTCATACCTTTTTGTTACATTTAGCATTCTTCTGTGATGGTTCATTCTAGTGGTTGTAAATCTTTCTTTTGTAGTTATATTTTCATAAAAAAGTACATTTAAATAAAGTAAATTGAATACATTGAAAGAGGATTATCAGTTATAAATCTAATGTAATATTTAATAACATTGCTGATGAAGAATGATGCATCTGGACAACCACTTTCAAAATGTATGGCGGAATGTTTCTAAAACAAAGATCATGCCATCTTCCACATTTAGCCTGCTTCTTTTTGTTTTTGCTATTGCTTTTGTTTTAATATGAGGTGGCATTGAAAATCAACTCCACAGAGATATCTTTGAAGCAAATGAAAGTAAAATATTTAGGGTGATCTTCTACAGCAGTGGTGGCCAACTTGAGGTTGCCCGAGGGCCGGATTAAAGCCAAGGCCAAGACCCGCGGGCCACACTTAAGAATATCGTCAAAAATGACAGTAGGGACCTATGCGATATAGTAATATATAAATAATGCTTGCACTTTGACTACATATTTGATTTGTAACAAATCCATTAATTATTCATTTTAAAATTACCTTTAATGTCTCAGTGCGACGATTGTGACTTGTCACAGCTTTCCACCAGAGATTTGAAGTCCACTTCCATTTTTGACGTGGCGATTCGGAGAGTATGGGACAATGTCGAATCGGTCATTTTGTTCCTGGTCTTAGATTTAATTAACTTCATGGAAGAGAATGTTGTCTCGCAGAGATATGTGCTGCCGAATATAGAGCACATCTTTAGTGCCCATTTTCTCAGACACGGGTAACGTTCATTTGGTAGCAATTTCCAGAAGTCAGCTCCTAATGCCTTTACAGTACTGAGGAAGGGGTCACACTGAAGGTCACACAACTCTAGTTGAAGTTCTGATGGCTGGCACTCCACTGTGCACTTAATTGGGTTATTAAAAAGTTCCGTTTGCGGACGAAACATTTCAAAATCTTGAAATCGTCGATCAAATTCACAAATCAAATGTTCAATGTCAGCTGCGTACTTACTGAAGTTTGCACTTTCTATCTCTGACAACAACTGCTTACAACTTGAAAAATGGAACAGATCATTTTTTTGCAAAGAAAGTCTAAATAGATTCAGCTTCTTTTTAAAACCATCAACATATCCCATCAATTGAAAAATGGTTTGCTTTTCCCCTTATAGCTGCAAATTCAATATGTTCAAATGTTGTGTGATGTTTGTGAGATATGCCAGATTATGAAGGAAATTAATGTCTTTGAGTGCATGTTGAAGATCAATGGAGCATGGTAAGTTCTCTCGCAGGAAGTCATAAATGTCATTCTTCAGTTCAAAAAATATTATTAAACATTTCCCTCGACTAAGCCATCTTACTTCTGTATAAAGCAGGAGATCACCGTAGCTAGAATCTACTTCTTCTAAAAATGATAAAAACTTCCTGTGATTTAAAGACTGGTGTCCTCCTCTTATCAAATTTGTTATTTTCACAACAGTAGCCATGGTGTCTTTTAGATTTATGGACTTTGCACAAAGGGCCTCTTGATGAATTATGCAATGCAATGTAGGTACGTTAATTTTGTTTTGCTTTAGAAGTCCAACAAAACCAGTATTTGAACCAATAAAAGCTTTGCAACCATCAGTACACACTGCAGACAACTTTCCAAAACCACCTACTTCATCTACGGCACTATGAACTGCAGAAAATATGTCTGTCCCTCTACAAGTGTCATGCAAAGAGCAAACTTTCAACAATTCTTCAATAACAGTAAAATCCTCCTGGATAACTTTAACAAAAATAAGAAGCTGGCAAGTGTCAGTGATGTCAGTACTTTCATCAATCGCGAGCGAAAAATATGAGCAGTTTTCAATACAAGATTTTAAACTTTGAGACAGTTGCAGACTGATGTCTTCTGTTCTTCTGGCTACAGTTTGTTTTGAAAGAGGCACAGATTAAAATTCTTTGGCTATTTTTTCTTGACCGAATGCCTTTGCCATTTGAATCGCACATTTCTTCACAAAATTTCCGTCAGTAAAGGGTTTTTTAGATTTTGCAAGCTCATAGGTAACTGTATATGATGCAATGATCGATGACTCTTTAATTTTATTGCCCTTTGTATACATACTTTGCTGTTGATTCAACTTTGTCTTCAGCTGTTCAACCAAAAGCTTCCTAGCTTCAATGCTATGTTTCTCATACATGTTTTGATGATGTGTGGCATAGTGCCGTTTTAAATTATATTCCTTCAAAACGGCTAACACTTGAACGCAAATTAAGCACTGAGGTTTACTATCCTTATTGAAGATGAACAAATAATCTAATTCCCATTCAGGTTTAAATATGCGATTTTCACAATCAACTTTTCTACGTTTTAACATGATTTAATACAAAATCTTACATCAAAGTTAAAAGTCACAGAATGTTGGTCCACTATCGAAAATAAGTCCAGATTTGACAGTTATACACAGACTTGTGTTTGACAATGAAATCAAAAGATTGTGACCAAATAAACACGTTGCAGTCATTTTATGGACAAGACAAGACGATGGGATCAAAGGGAATGAAGGCGAACAGTGAAACATTTTGAATGTAACTTCAAAGACAGAATTAGAGCTACGAAGTCCCCTCACCCCTGTCCCTCCCAACCTCATTAACCCCTTACCGCGAAATGAAAGAGCCACCACAAGTCCAGACGACAAATGTTGAGCCAAAGATCTGACGCTATCACCGCACTGACAATAAAGCAACTTTGCGGTACCAACTCGAAGCAAAGACTTTGAATATTGTCGGCACCATTAGTTGTGCAGTGTGTGTGTGTGTGTGTGTGTGTGTGTGTGTGTGTGTGTGTGTGTGTGTGTATGTGTGTGTGTGTGTGTGTGTGTGTGTGTGTGTGTGTGTGTGTGTGTGTGTGTGTGTGTGTGTGTGTGTGTGTGTGTGTGTGTGTGTGTGTGTGTGTGTGTGTGTGTGTGTGTGTGTGTGTGTGTGTGTGTGTGTGTGTGTGTGTGTGTGTGTGTGTGTGTTATTTGAAATTATGTTGCCAATCTAGCTGTTGCGAGAAATTGACAGAGATTTTCAAATTGTGTATTCTTGAACGATAGAAGAGTTAACTCCGACACGGATTAAAACCAGGAGAAATCCGCTATTAGGGGTAAAAAATGAAGTAAGTCCGTGGAGCTTCGCGGGCCAAGAAAACTAGGCTGGCGGGCCGGATCCGCGGGCCGCCATTTGGCCACCCCTGTTCTACAGTGTTAAAATAGCACCATAACCATTTCTCAATATTTCTTTGTTGAAAGTCAGAGTCTGAAACAACGGGACGCAAATTTAAAAATGCTATTTGATATTTAAGTCTATGTTATTGTGAACATCTCTTACTTGTATCATATATACATTATTATTGTAATAATAATGCATAATTTGTATGTTATATTTGTTGAAGGATTGAATCAAGGTGTGATGAGACAGATATAGAAATGAAATATCTATAATGATCTCAAGAGGAACCCCTGATTAGTTAACAATTTTCTAATTTAAATGAGTGTCATACATTTATTGAGAGACTGAAAGAAAGTGAGATACAGGGGAAGAAAGAAAGATATAAGCCGAGGGGGGGGGGAGATAAAATACAGAGAGAAATATAGTTATTGAATTAATTATTAAAAAATTGGATTAGATAATGAATATGTAATCTTTTTTGATAGACACTATATGTATTTTTATGGTTTTTCTACTTAACTCATTAGTTGCAAGCTGGGATTTGTTTGTCATGTCCAAAAGTGAATAAATGTGGATAAACAACTTATAGACCACATAGCTTCTTGCAGGATCAGCAACTCAAGATGGATCAAAACATCACTGTATTATTTCTATTGAGTTATATAGCAACAGTGTATTTCTATGGTGATGAGTGGAAAACGTGTGACGAATTCGTAGAAAAAGTGGAAGTAGACAAAATCGACTTTCATTTGTTTTATGAGCCATCGGAGAGAGAGAGAGAGAGAGAGAGAGAGAGAGAGAGAGAGAGAGAGAGTACCAGAAACAGTTATTTTATTTATTAGCCTCAGAGGACTACCTTTTAAAATATTCTATTTTTTCTTCCTCCCCACCAGCCACATTGGACAGCACCTCAACTCACTAAATAACACTAAATGCAGTTTTCATTTTACTATGCATGCTTGTCTTATTTTATTTGTTGTAAATCATAATTTATAGAACTTAATTGTACTACCTTCCTTAAAGTATGCGTATTTACGGCTTAATGTTGTATAACAAATGCGTATTGTTTAAAATCTTTGAACGGATCAATTAACTTTCCATCTTTTATATTTGAATAAAATTAATTCGGACTTAGAACAATTCAAGGTTTTGAACAGCCTCATTTAAGAAATTAAGTTCAAGGCACAAATCGCCATTTCATTAATTACTTAAATCCACAACTGGTTCTATTATCACTCTTCACTGTTGAAGACTATAATATCCTACATTCACTTTGGCTCAATATATTCTCCTAGTAGGCGAATAACCAAATTTGAGTAAAGCCATAAAGCATCTACTGAAATAAGCGCTAGCCCATTGTTTTAACGGCTACTTATATATATCTGCGTAATTTATGTTTGTAGCCAACGTGTGACCAAATTACTTTAGAGTTCGCCATCTGGGCACCTTTTGTTACACTGCCCAGGTGTACATAAACAATATCGCAGGTGGCATTAACACATGATATGAATGAACACTGAATATCCATGCTTGACGAAACCTTCATTCGGTGAGCTACACAAAACTAAAAGAAAATGCTCAATCGACAGAGAAAATTTAAGTCTCTGGTTCCGAAGTCAGCAATCATGTTTGGGCACAACAACTGAAAAACTCTATGTGTTTATTTTAATTGTTCTATTACAAAAAATACTCTGATCCCCACAGGCTTGTACCATATAACCTCATTTAACGATGTTGTCTCTAGAATTATTTTTGTATTGTGTATCCTTCCACTATCACTTTCACAAACGTTGCGAGAACACCAGACCTAAGGTCGACCAAAAAATTATGGATCTACGGATTAGAAACGTTAGGAAACATAATAGCAGCAGAGGCGAATAGAAGAGCAAAAGATCGCAATATATAACTCCCCTAAACGCTGAAAGGCAAATGAGGAAGGAAAGAAGAAGAAGAATATCATTTTCACAAATAATGTTTTATATCACAGTAATAGGGGACTAGTTGGTCTCGAGGGAAGACGCCAGCCTCGGGACAGAGATGTTGTGGGTTTAAATCCCGGCTGCAATAGTTGGATATTTATTTATGATTTCTCTATGCGGCAGCCACCCCTGGTCTAAGCAGCGAGGTTTGGCTTGAAACGTCAATTAATCATGGTTGCCAGGGAAAAATAGATTACCACGCTAAATTCAGTTCCTTGTCTCTACGACTTTCAAAGAGGTAAAAAAAAAGAGCTGGCGAACAAACAAAATCACAGGAATGTAAAATTGTTCTGTTTTCAATCTATCTATTGACCTTTCGCGCCGTAGTCGGCACATAGGACATAGATCCAGATACTCTTTCTCTTATCTAAATTTTTATTCTAGCAGTTTTCAATCATTGTAAAGATCTTTTATAAAATCTCACCATTTGTCTCTTCTGTGCAAGCAACTCTATCTCATTGAAGGAGCCTATTTCTGCTGCTCTTTCCTCTCTGATCAATGTTTTTTCTCAGTGTCTCTCTTGGTCGGCTTCTTTTCCTCTTACCTGTTGCTACCCACACGAGGTTCTTGCTTTGTCATTCAGTTATTATCTCTCCTCATCACATGTCCAACATATGACCATCGCCTTTTCTTGATTACTGAAGATCTGTTTTACTGCAAAGTTCTCAGCCGTTGTACTTGATCTGATGATTTTTAAAAAAAATGTAGAATGAAATGTTCGTCTTTTTCTGAAGTTTATGTGTGTATTCAATTATAGTACCTTCTCTACTGCAAAATGTATTTATACAAACAATAAATGTTTAATAGTATATGTAATATATAGAATATAATACATCATACTTTATTCTTCGTATATAGGACATATGTTTACTGTTATGTAAAATATCTATACAGCTGGCAGGATATTCAATAAAACATGGAAATATGTGTCAGAGGCAGCATATGTTTACAGCTATACTCGTCAAACCAATTACCTTTGAATATGACAATTAGGTCATGTGGAATTTCTTGCCTTAACAAAAACAAAATTAAAACTCATGCGCATCTGACGAGAACAATGTCCGTGTTATTTGTTTTAGTGAATAAACAATACGTCTGGTGTCTAATGTTTGATGCGAATTCACATGAACAATTACAATGTATAACAGTCATGACTGATATAGATGTTTTAAATGATAAGAATGGAAATATATAATCACCAAGGCAGTTCAATTGTTGAAAAAGGAGCAGCCAAAAAAAAAAATGATAGTTGTAAGAATCAGACTTAGGTACTTTTAAAAGAATAACTTCAATCAATTAGTTGTCCTAGGGTTGGAACGAGTTCATAATGAGGACTTATGGGAAGTTCTCGGATGTTCAGAGAAACACTTCGCCGCTCAATGAGATATCTACTTGATTTAACAAGCATTATAGTGGGACAAACATATGTTTAGTTTCGTAGTTATTTGGACGTGGTAGGAGAAATGTCATCCCTTGCCTTCAGAACAAGCAAGGACGTTCTGGCGTATAAAATCCATAAAGAAAGTGATCTCAATTACATTAAGGTTGGTTAAGAAAAACAAAAGAGACTAACCAAAATAATCATCCAGCTCGACACGATGTACGGTAACTGGGTCTACAGTGGTTGAAATAAGGTAATTCAACGAAAAGTGATGTCACTTTAGGATTTCATTATCTATATGAATCTGCATCGTGTAGACAGCGTAGTTTTTTTGGAGAAATTCGTCAAGCCATCATTGCAGAGTTTGTGCATTGACAATTACAGCATTACGACGTCCATCATGAGAATGGCGATATAAACAACAATGGCAGGGAAAACATGGCTGGTTACGTAGGACGTGGATCACACAGCCTTAGTGGCGTACTAGCAACATAGTCTACAGAAGATTCATAATCTGTTCTACAGAAATGGATGCAGCTCTTAGATGGTTCTAAAGTGAGCGCATTAAACGGTTTTTACTGATGAAGGCATGCTAGTGTATACGGCAATGAAATAGCTATTAACCCTGCTGGAAGCTCTTTATCATCATCATCGTGTGCCCTCTCCGCAACGAAGGTTGGCTACCATGGATCGACATTCTACTGTTTCTTGCTTTGATGGTGCAGGCTGACATAGATTGACTTGTCCATCTCTTGATGTTACTCGTCCATGTTAGTCTTGGTCTGCCTCTGCCTCTTTTGCCTTGTATGTTTCCTTCCAATATTACTTTTAGTAGGCTGTTGTGTCTTTTAACATGTCCCAAAAATTTAATTTGTCTTGTCTTAATTGTGTTCAGCAGTTCTCTTTTTATTTTCAGTTGTTTTAAAACTTCATCGTTTGTTATCTTTTGTTTCCATCCAATTCTACATATTCTTCTATAAATCCACATTTCAAAGGTTTCAATTTTCTCTTAGGTGAAAAGAATAGGCAACAGTATATATATATATATATATATATATATATATATATATATAGATTATAGATATATATATAGATATATATATATATAGATATATAGATAGATATATAGATAGATATATAGATATATATATAGATATATATATAGATATATAGATATATATATATATATAGATATATATATATAAAGAGATATATATATATATATAGATATATATATAGATATATATATATATATATATATATATATATATATAGATATATATAGATATATATATGGATATCGATTACTGCAAAGGTGGAATAGGGTTAGGTCAATCCGGAAGGCTTCATGGATAAAGCAGATCTGCAGTCAACACCTTACAGAGACAGAGTCTGCCTAACTTTGAGGAATGCTGGGATAGAGAAGGAGAGCGGGTATGGGAATGTATCGACTACAATAAAAATGATTCAAAGAATACAAAAGAATAATTTAAATGTATTGAATCAAGTGGAGACAACAGCACAGGCCATTATCGATCCTACCCTAATAAGACAATTTTTTTGTATCAACTATTCCAGAAATCCTTTAAACGGAACTTGCTAAGATGGATAAATACAAACTTGCATCAAATAACGGAAATGCTTAGACGCGCTGAAAATGTACTTTTATTAAATGCAAGTTCTCTCAAATATTTCAAACAGAAACTTGAAATGCGCATTTTGAAGAGCCCAGTGGTTGCTACCACAATATGGCCTGTATAACTCTTAAATAGGAATCAAGCTATAACGATATATTACTATATCTCCAGAAAGCACAAATCTGTCCAATTTACCTGACAGGAAAGAGAAACAATATGACACAGTGGTTGACGATGATATAGATATAGATATGTATTTTCAACCATGTTTACTTCAACAATGCTGCGATTCACTTTTATTACACAACGGCGAATATATGTAAACACACCAAAGTTTTTATCTGTTTTTTTTTTTAACTTCTGCAATGAATGGCTTAGGTTAGAGAAAAGTTAAGATTGTGGAAGAGCAAGCATATGGACTCCACTTCATGATGATGAAAGCGATTATATTATTATTGGTATACATTCTCCCAGGCGTGGCGCAAGGTCAAGGTTGGCCTGATGCTCCACATATACTTTAGAAGGGGAGGGAAGATATGTAAACATTTGTCGTAATTGATTTGACTTACCGCCCTGCCAACGTCGATTAACAACAAATACGTTACGACCTATTTTTGTAACTACATTCAGACATTCGCATTAGATATAGGCTCAAACAAAGCTCTGTTGTAATATTGGACTTCTTGGGGTCAATTTTAAAATATTATTAAACAAAGGAGACGCTGCTTTAAAATTCGAATTTTCGAGCGACAAATTTGGTTAATTTACCGCAACATAAAAGTTTCTTATCATCAACCGTTAATGGTATGTTTATTTGTAAAGATCAATGTGTCCTTTTACAGATTTAAAGTTCAAATACACTGCTGGTCAAGTAATAATTTCTCAGTCCCTTGCGGTACTTTAATTGTTTTCAATATGAGCAGATACGTAACAAAAAGAACAATCAATTAATTCCCTTTTGAAATGTGTGAAGACCGATACACGCTGTCCATTGATAAAAGTAGAATTTAGTTTCTCGTTGCACATCGGGCACGTCTGTAAGTTTCAAATCTCCCCGCTCCCAATATGTGTTTTATAAATTTTATATTCTTTTGTATCCCCATATAAGGATCCTTTCTGTCTTTTCTGGTTTTGGGTTTATCTTCATGTAGCCTGGACATGGCTATAGATTCATGACCATTCTTTGAATTATTAGCTCCCCCTGCCACCTGTGATGTTCAAAACATTAACCCGGTCATTGCATGTTCACTTTCAAATGCAGCGACTTTAGGAAATCAGTCATTTAGATCGCTTCCCTTCACAACCACGTGCTCAGTCAAGAAAATGATTAAGCTCATAGTCAGATTTGAGCTGGAACTATTGTCTTTCATCCATTCCAGCCTATTCGAATTTGCTGAGCATGCCCATGGAGTCGCTCAGAAAACACACTTGACTTGTAGTGTTATTAGACAAGCTCTTAATTTACTGACATAATCACTGTTGAAAATATATAAATCATATGCAGAGAATAAATGAATAAAGACGGTTGTACCAGGTATTTATTTCGAAGCCATCTGATAAAGAAAAAAATATCAGATTCAGAAACAAATTGCTAGGGGAAACTCAACCAAGGGACTAAAAACTTCAAGAACTAGGAGAAAATCGTAAATATTGGAGAACTATAACCTTCCGCCATCTTGGGCTCGACAGGAAAATGAATGAATGATCTTCATGGTATTCTGCATCTTCAAATTACTTGCTTTTTTTCATATAAAAAATACCTCTATCCTTATTTACAGTTTTACGTTTGATCAAGTCTTTCAAAGCCCATGTGCACCGAGTACGCCGAATAACAGACTCATCATTATTGATGGCTGCCTCACACTCAAGTGAATTCTCATATATCAATGCCAATACCTTCGCCTCCACATGGTCGTGTTTGAACTTTCTGTGTTATGTGATGTCTCTATTAGCAACCTCATCTGTTGTATATATCAAAGTGTGAATGGCGATAAATGAACAATTATGACATAAGGACTGGGTATGAAGATGAGACAGATATCGCTAAGGAAAGTAAGTAGTTTTAGTTGGGAAGGCAAGACGCAATTTCAAAACACATTTTGAGGCGACTTTTGACTTTTTAAATTGACATTTAATTGGCCTACTGGCTGCGCATTATCCATCCATCAAACCCTAAACTTCAATCTAGCGCCACTATTTTGTGAGTGTCATGAAGTCGCAATCACACGTGTTCGCGCTGACCTAATATCACTTGTGATGAGTTCAACGTAAAATGTTCGGCAATAAGAGATACAAGAGC
>JAVIAB010000125.1:49024000-49324000 GCA_032433765.1 Megaustenia siamemsis | reverse complement strand
CCGGGTTAAACCGGATCCAAAAATTGTTGTTGTTACCACGCGGACGGACAATATTGTCTCCAGCCATGTTTAAATGGCGACATAGTTCAACAATTGAATTGTAATTGCTGGTGTAGGGTGTCTGATTGGTCACAATAACAAGATGGACAGTTGACCACGCTGCATTGCTTCTAGTTGTCTTATACTTATTCTGTGGATAATTTAATTCTAATCACATTTCTCTTAGCGATCGACTTTGCAACTGTCTTTGGTATTTTCATATAAGGAGGTTTTCTACTTTAAGGTTTTTTTGAGAAATATTTAACGATGTCCAGTAGCAGCTATGGAAACAACGATGAAGCTAGAGCAAGCAAGAGGAGAAGGGTTGAACTCCCACAAGTATGTTTTGTATTTTTCTTCTGTTTGATTCAGAATAAATAATAAATGATTTAACAAAGAAATGTCTGCATGTTTTTGATATGTAACAAAATATATATAGTTATAATGTCACCATATATTATTATTTTTCTATTTTATTTAACTTCTTTATGTTAACATCTTTTTGTTAATAGCTGTTACTAACCGAGATAATATGCATTCGTTAATAGATTTGCATTCTTGTAGTCGCTTCATAATTCTGTATATATATATATAGTGAGAGAGAGAGAGCACCGGTGAACTCATTTTTTCAATAATTTTTTTTATATAAATTTATTGCATAAGATGTTTTTCATTTTCTGAAATGCTATTTTGGTCTAGGCTATTCAGTTTTTTAAAAATTATTTATAGGGTGTATCTTCCATATGATGTTATTATTGTATCCAAGTATATGAAACATTACACTTGTTTCAGATCTGTCCTGTTTATTTTTATGCTGAATGATCGTGATGATTGTTTCTTCGATATGACCATTACTTCGGTTTTCTTACCATTCAGACTGAGACCTTTCTAGCTGCTTTCTTTTACTGTTAAGTCTATCATTTCTTGTAGTTAATTCTCTGTCTCTGCTATTAAGACTGTGTCATCCGCATATCGTAAATTGGTTTGTGACCGTTGACTTCATCACCTTTTTTCGTCTACTATTGATCTCATAATATTTTAGCTGTAAAGTATATCATCATCATGTGCCATACCGGTTGGCGTAGGCGATCATGTCCTTCCACACTCTTCTATCCACAGTACATCGTATCAGTTCTGTTGTTGACTGTTTTCCATGCAAAATATATATTATAGTTAAAAAAGTAAATCGGCCATCAGGAAAGATAAAGGTTCTCAATCTAAGAGATGTATGAAGCAATCCGGTGAAAGCCGTATGGTGTCTGGGTCGCCAACACACCTTTTGTCCACTAGAAAAAAAGAGGAATCCCAAAATATTCTTGGAGAATACAGATGGAAGCAGAGATGAAGATGATGGGGAAGATATGAAATGGTTTTAAAAGATTGGCAAGAAACAGAACGACTGGGAAAGTGTTTGTTTAAGCTCCTTTCTTTAAGGGAGCTTAAAGGTAGTGGACGGATGTTCTTACAGTCAGCCGCCTACATTATTTAAAACGTAGCATCGTCCCGTGACTAAATCGTTCTGTCTAGTCTAAAAGTTATGTCTAGTCTAAAAGTTATGTTTAGTCTAAAAGTTCCGTCTAGTCTAAAAGTTATGTCTAGTCTAAAAGTTCTGTTTAGTCTAAAAGTTCTGCCTAGTCTAAAATTTTCGTCTAGTCTAAAATTTCCGTCTAGTCTAAAATTTCCGTCTAGTCTAAAAGTTCCGACTAGTCTAAAAGTTCTGTCTAGTCTAAAAGTTTCGTCTAGTCTAAAAGTTCTGTCTAGTCTAAAAGTTTCGTCTAGTCTAAAAGTTCCGTCTAGTCTAAGAGTTATGTCTAGTCTAAAAGTTCTGTCTAGGCTAAAAGTTCTGTCTAGTCTAAAAGTTCTGTCTAGTCTAAAAGTTCTGTCTAGTCTAAGAGTTATGTCTAGTCTAAAAGTTCTGTCTAGTCTAAAAGTTCTGTCTAGTCTAAAAGTTCTATCTAGTCTAAAAGTTCTGTCTAGTCTAAAAGTTATGTCTAGTCTAAAAGTTTCGTCTAGTCTAAAAGTTCTGTCTAGTCTAATAGTTTCGTCTAGTCTAAAAGTTATGTCTAGTCTAAAAGTTATATCTAGTCTAAAAGTTTCGTCTAGTCTATAAGTTATGTCTAGTCTAAAAGTTTCGTGTAGTCTAAAAGTTTCGTTTAGTCTAAAAGTTCTGTCTAGTCTAAAAGTTTCGTCTAGTCTAAAAGTTCCGTCTAGTCTAAGAGTTATGTCTAGTCTAAAAGTTCTGTCTAGTCTAAAAGTTCTGTCTAGTCTAAAAGTTATGTCTAGTCTAAAAGTTCTGTCTAGTCTAAGAGTTATGTCTAGTCTAAAAGTTCTGTCTAGTCTAAAAGTTCTGTCTAGTCTAAAAGTTCTATCTAGTCTAAAAGTTCTGTCTAGTCTAAAAGTTTCGTCTAGTCTAAAAGTTATGTCTAGTCTAAAAGTTTCGTCTAGTCTAAAAGTTATGTCTAGTCTAAAAGTTCTGTCTAGTCTAAAAGTTTCGTGTAGTCTAAAAGTTTCGTCTAGTCTAAAAGTTCTGTCTAGTCTAAAAGTTTCGTCTAGTCTAAAAGTTCCGTCTAGTCTAAGAGTTATATCTAGTCTAAAAGTTCTGTCTAGTCTAAAAGTTCTGTCTAGTCTAAAAGTTCTGTCTAGTCTAAAAGTTTCGTCTAGTTTAAAAGTTATGTCTAGTCTAAAAGTTTCGTCTAGTCTAAAAGTTATGTCTAGTCTAAAAGTTTCGTCTCGTCTAAAAGTTTCGTCTAGTCTAAAAGTTCTGTCTAGTCTAAAAGTTTCGTCTAGTCTAAAAGTTCCGTCTAGTCTAAGAGTTCTGTCTAGTCTAAAAGTTTCGTCTAGTATAAAAGTTCTGTCTAGTCTAAAAGTTCTGTCTAGTCTAAGAGTTATGTTTAGTCTAAAAGTTCTGTCTAGTCTAAAAGTTCTGTCTAGTATAAAAGTTCTATCTAGTCTAAAAGTTCTGTCTAGTCTAAAAGTTTCGTCTAGTCTAAAAGTTATGTCTAGTCTAAAAGTTATGTCTAGTCTAAAAGTTATGTCTAGTCTAAAAGTTTCGTCTAGTCTAAAAGTTCTGTCTAGTCTAAAAGTTTCGTCAAGTCTAAAAGTTTCGTATAGTCTAAAAGTTATGTCTAGTCTAAAAGTTCTGTCTAGTCTAAAAGTTTCGTCTAGTCTAAAAGTTCCGTCTAGTCTAAGAGTTATGTCTAGTCTAAAAGTTCTGTCTAGGCTAAAAGTTCTGTCTAGTCTAAAAGTTCTGTCTAGTCTAAAAGTTCTGTCTAGTCTAAGAGTTATGTCTAGTCTAAAAGTTCTGTCTAGTCTAAAAGTTCTGTCTAGTCTAAAAGTTCTATCTAGTCTAAAAGTTCTGTCTAGTCTAAAAGTTATGTCTAGTCTAAAAGTTTCGTCTAGTCTAAAAGTTCTGTCTAGTCTAAAAGTTTCGTCTAGTCTAAAAGTTATGTCTAGTCAAAAAGTTATATCTAGTCTAAAAGTTTCGTCTAGTCTAAAAGTTATGTCTAGTCTAAAAGTTTCGTGTAGTCTAAAAGTTTCGTCTAGTCTAAAAGTTCTGTCTAGTCTAAAAGTTTCGTCTAGTCTAAGAGTTATGTCTAGTCTAAAAGTTCTGTCTAGTCTAAAAGTTATGTCTAGTCTAAAAGTTATGTCTAGTCTAAAAGTTCTGTCTAGTCTAAGAGTTATGTCTAGTCTAAAAGTTCTGTCTAGTCTAAAAGTTCTGTCTAGTCTAAAAGTTCTATCTAGTCTAAAAGTTCTGTCTAGTCTAAAAGTTTCGTCTAGTCTAAAAGTTATGTCTAGTCTAAAAGTTATGTCTAGTCTAAAAGTTTCGTCTAGTCTAAAAATTATGTCTAGTCCAAAAGTTTCGTGTAGTCTAAAAGTTTCGTCTAGTCTAAAAGTTCTGTCTAGTCTAAAAGTTTCGTCTAGTCTAAAAGTTCCGTCTAGTCTAAGAGTTATGTCTAGTCTAAAAGTTCTGTCTAGTCTAAAAGTTCTGTCTAGTCTAAAAGTTCTATCTAGTCTAAAAGTTCTGTCTAGTCTAAAAGTTTCGTCTAGTATAAAAGTTATGTCTAGTCTAAAAGTTATGTCTAGTCTAAAAGTTTCGTCTAGTCTAAAAGTTATGTCTAGTCTAAAAGTTTCGTCTAGTCTAAAAGTTTCGTCTAGTCTAAAAGTTCTGTCTAGTCTAAAAGTTTCGTCTAGTCTAAAAGTTCCGTCTAGTCTAAGAGTTATGTCTAGTCTAAAAGTTCTGTCTAGTCTAAAAGTTCTGTCTAGTCTAAAAGTTATGTCTAGTCTAAAAGTTCTGTCTAGTCTAAAAGTTCTATCTAGTCTAAAAGTTCTGTCTAGTCTAAAAGTTATGTCTAGTCTAAAAGTTATGTCTAGTCTAATAGTTTCGTCTAGTCTAAAAGTTATGTCTAGTCTAATAGTTTTGTGTAGTCTAAAAGTTTCGTCTAGTCTAAAAGTTATATCTAGTCTAAAAGTTTCGTCTAGTCTAAAAGTTTCGTCTAGTCTAAGAGTTATGTCTGGTCTAAAAGATCTGTCTAGTCTAAAAGTTCTGTCTAGTCTAAAAGTTTCGTCTAGTCTAAAAGTTATGTCTAGTCTAAAAGTTATGTCTAGTCTAAAAGTTTCGTCTAGTCTAAAAGTTCTGTCTAGTCTAAAAGTTCTGTCTAGTCTAAAAGTTTCGTGTAGTCTAAAAGTTCCGTCTAGTCTAAAAGTTCCGTCTAGTCTAAGAGTTATGTCTAGTCTAAAAGTTCTGTCTAGTCTAAAAGTTCTGTCTAGTCTAAAAGTTCTATCTAGTCTAAAAGTTCTGTCTAGTCTAAAAGTTTCGTCTAGTCTAAAAGTTATGTCTAGTCTAAAAGTTATGACTAGTCTAAAAGTTTCGTCTAGTCTAAAAGTTATGTCTAGTCTAAAAGTTTCGTCTAGTCTAAAAGTTTCGTCTAGTCTAAAAGTTCTGTCTAGTCTAAAAGTTTCGTCTAGTCTAAAAGTTCCGTCTAGTCTAAGAGTTATGTCTAGTCTAAAAGTTCTGTCTAGTCTAAAAGTTCTGTCTAGTCTAAAAGTTATGTCTAGTCTAAAAGTTCTGTCTAGTCTAAGAGTTATGTCTAGTCTAAAAGTTCTGTCTAGTCTAAAAGTTCTGTCTAGTCTAAAAGTTCTATCTAGTCTAAAAGTTCTGTCTAGTCTAAAAGTTTCGTCTAGTCTAAAAGTTTCGTCTAGTCTAAAAGTTATGTCTAGTCTAAAAGTTCTGTCTAGTCTAAAAGTTTCGTGTAGTCTAAAAGTTTCGTCTAGTCTAAAAGTTCTGTCTAGTCTAAAAGTTTCGTCTAGTCTAAAAGTTCCGTCTAGTCTAAGAGTTATATCTAGTCTAAAAGTTCTGTCTAGTCTAAAAGTTCTGTCTAGTCTAAAAGTTCTGTCTAGTCTAAAAGTTTCGTCTAGTTTAAAAGTTATGTCTAGTCTAAAAGTTTCGTCTAGTCTAAAAGTTATGTCTAGTCTAAAAGTTTCGTCTCGTCTAAAAGTTTCGTCTAGTCTAAAAGTTCTGTCTAGTCTAAAAGTTTCGTCTAGTCTAAAAGTTCCGTCTAGTCTAAGAGTTATGTCTAGTCTAAAAGTTCTGTCTAGTATAAAAGTTCTGTCTAGTCTAAAAGTTCTGTCTAGTCTAAGAGTTATGTCTAGTCTAAAAGTTCTGTCTAGTCTAAAAGTTCTGTCTAGTATAAAAGTTCTATCTAGTCTAAAAGTTCTGTCTAGTCTAAAAGTTTCGTCTAGTCTAAAAGTTATGTCTAGTCTAAAAGTTATGTCTAGTCTAAAAGTTTCGTCTAGTCTAAAAGTTCTGTCTAGTCTAAAAGTTTCGTCAAGTCTAAAAGTTTCGTATAGTCTAAAAGTTATGTCTAGTCTAAAAGTTCTGTCTAGTCTAAAAGTTTCGTCTAGTCTAAAAGTTCCGTCTAGTCTAAGAGTTATGTCTAGTCTAAAAGTTCTGTCTAGGCTAAAAGTTCTGTCTAGTCTAAAAGTTCTGTCTAGTCTAAAAGTTCTGTCTAGTCTAAGAGTTATGTCTAGTCTAAAAGTTCTGTCTAGTCTAAAAGTTCTGTCTAGTCTAAAAGTTCTATCTAGTCTAAAAGTTCTGTCTAGTCTAAAAGTTATGTCTAGTCTAAAAGTTTCGTCTAGTCTAAAAGTTCTGTCTAGTCTAAAAGTTTCGTCTAGTCTAAAAGTTATGTCTAGTCAAAAAGTTATATCTAGTCTAAAAGTTTCGTCTAGTCTAAAAGTTATGTCTAGTCTAAAAGTTTCGTGTAGTCTAAAAGTTTCGTCTAGTCTAAAAGTTCCGTCTAGTCTAAAAGTTTCGTCTAGTCTAAGAGTTATGTCTAGTCTAAAAGTTCTGTCTAGTCTAAAAGTTCTGTCTAGTCTAAAAGTTCTGTCTAGTCTAAAAGTTCTGTCTAGTCTAAGAGTTATGTCTAGTCTAAAAGTTCTGTCTAGTCTAAAAGTTCTGTCTAGTCTAAAAGTTCTATCTAGTCTAAAAGTTCTGTCTAGTCTAAAAGTTTCGTCTAGTCTAAAAGTTATGTCTAGTCTAAAAGTTATGTCTAGTCTAAAAGTTATGTCTAGTCTAAAAGTTTCGTCTAGTCTAAAAATTATGTCTAGTCCAAAAGTTTCGTGTAGTCTAAAAGTTTCGTCTAGTCTAAAAGTTCTGTCTAGTCTAAAAGTTTCGTCTAGTCTAAAAGTTCCGTCTAGTCTAAGAGTTATGTCTAGTCTAAAAGTTCTGTCTAGTCTAAAAGTTCTGTCTAGTCTAAAAGTTCTGTCTAGTCTAAAAGTTCTGTCTAGTCTAAAAGTTTCGTCTAGTATAAAAGTTATGTCTAGTCTAAAAGTTATGTCTAGTCTAAAAGTTTCGTCTAGTCTAAAAGTTATGTCTAGTCTAAAAGTTTCGTCTAGTCTAAAAGTTTCGTCTAGTCTAAAAGTTCTGTCTAGTCTAAAAGTTTCGTCTAGTCTAAAAGTTCCGTCTAGTCTAAGAGTTATGTCTAGTCTAAAAGTTCTGTCTAGTCTAAAAGTTCTGTCTAGTCTAAAAGTTATGTCTAGTCTAAAAGTTCTGTCTAGTCTAAAAGTTCTATCTAGTCTAAAAGTTCTGTCTAGTCTAAAAGTTTCGTCTAGTCTAAAAGTTATGTCTAGTCTAAAAGTTATGTCTAGTCTAATAGTTTCGTCTAGTCTAAAAGTTATGTCTAGTCTAATAGTTTTGTGTAGTCTAAAAGTTTCGTCTAGTCTAAAAGTTATATCTAGTCTAAAAGTTTCGTCTAGTCTAAAAGTTCCGTCTAGTCTAAGAGTTATGTCTGGTCTAAAAGATCTGTCTAGTCTAAAAGTTCTGTCTAGTCTAAAAGTTTCGTCTAGTCTAAAAGTTATGTCTAGTCTAAAAGTTATGTCTAGTCTAAAAGTTTCGTCTAGTCTAAAAGTTCTGTCTAGTCTAAAAGTTCTGTCTAGTCTAAAAGTTTCGTGTAGTCTAAAAGTTTCGTCTAGTCTAAAAGTTCCGTCTAGTCTAAGAGTTATGTCTAGTCTAAAAGTTCTGTCTAGTCTAAAAGTTCTGTCTAGTCTAAAAGTTCTATCTAGTCTAAAAGTTCTGTCTAGTCTAAAAGTTTCGTCTAGTCTAAATGTTATGTCTAGTCTAAAAGTTATGTCTAGTCTAAAAGTTTCGTCTAGTCTAAAAGTTATGTCTAGTCTAAAAGTTTCGTCTAGTCTAAAAGTTTCGTCTAGTCTAAAAGTTCTGTCTAGTCTAAAAGTTTCGTCTAGTCTAAAAGTTCCGTCTAGTCTAAGAGTTATGTCTAGTCTAAAAGTTCTGTCTAGTCTAAAAGTTCTGTCTAGTCTAAAAGTTATGTCTAGTCTAAAAGTTCTGTCTAGTCTAAAAGTTCTATCTAGTCTAAAAGTTCTGTCTAGTCTAAAAGTTATGTCTAGTCTAAAAGTTATGTCTAGTCTAATAGTTTCGTCTAGTCTAAAAGTTATGTCTAGTCTAATAGTTTTGTGTAGTCTAAAAGTTTCGTCTAGTCTAAAAGTTATGTCTAGTCTAAAAGTTTCGTCTAGTCTAAAAGTTCCGTCTAGTCTAAGAGTTATGTCTAGTCTAAAAGTTCTGTCTAGTCTAAAAGTTCTATCTAGTCTAAAAGTTCTGTCTAGTCTAAAAGTTTCGTCTAGTCTAAAAGTTATGTCTAGTCTAAAAGTTATGTCTAGTCTAAAAGTTTCGTCTAGTCTTAAAGTTATGTCTAGTCTAAAAGTTTCGTCTAGTCTAAAAGTTTCGTCTAGTCTAAAAGTTCTGTCTAGTCTAAAAGTTTCGTCTAGTCTAAAAGTTCCGTCTAGTCTAAGAGTTATGTCTAGTCTAAAAGTTCTGTCTAGTCTAAAAGTTCTGTCTAGTCTAAAAGTTCTGTCTAGTCTAAAAGTTCTGTCTAGTCTAAAAGTTCTATCTAGTCTAAAAGTTCTGTCTAGTCTAAAAGTTTCGTCTAGTCTAAAAGTTCTGTCTATTCTAAAAGTTTCGTCTAGTCTAAAAGTTTCGTCTAGTCTAAAAGTTCTGTCTAGTCTAAAAGTTTCGTCTGGTCTAAAAGTTATGTCTAGTCTAAAAGTTTCGTGTAGTCTAAAAGTTTCGTCTAGTCTAAAAGTTCTGTCTAGTCTAAAAGTTTCGTCTAGTCTAAAAGTTATGTCTAGTCTAAAAGTTCCGTCAAGTCTAAAAGTTATGTCTAGTCTAAAAGTTATATCTAGTCTAAGAGTTATGTCTAGTCTAAAAGTTATGTCTAGTCTAAAAGTTATGTCTAGTCTAAAAGTTCCGTCTAGTCTAAAAGTTCTGTCTAGTCTAAAAGTTCCGTCTAGTCTAAAAGTTTCGTCTAGTCTAAAAGTTCCGTCTAGTCTAAAAGTTCCGTCTAGTCTAAAAGTTCCGTCTAGTCTAAAAGTTTCGTCTAGTCTAAAAGTTCCGTCTAGTCTAAAAGTTCTGTCTAGTCTAAGAGTTATGTCTAGTCTAAAAGTTCTGTCTAGTCTAAAAGTTCTGTCTAGTCTAAAAGTTCTATCTAGTCTAAAAGTTCTGTCTAGTCTAAAAGTTTCGTCTAGTCTAAAAGTTATGTCTAGTCTAAAAGTTATGTCTAGTCTAAAAGTTTCGTCTAGTCTAAAAGTTATGTCTAGTCCAAAAGTTTCGTGTAGTCTAAAAGTTTCGTCTAGTCTAAAAGTTCTGTCTAGTCTAAAAGTTTCGTCTAGTCTAAAAGTTCCGTCTAGTCTAAGAGTTATGTCTAGTCTAAAAGTTCTGTCTAGTCTAAAAGTTCTATCTAGTCTAAAAGTTCTGTCTAGTCTAAAAGTTTCGTCTAGTCTAAAAGTTATGTCTAGTCTAAAAGTTATGTCTAGTCTAAAAGTTTCGTCTAGTCTTAAAGTTATGTCTAGTCTAAAAGTTTCGTCTAGTCTAAAAGTTTCGTCTAGTCTAAAAGTTCTGTCTAGTCTAAAAGTTTCGTCTAGTCTAAAAGTTCCGTCTAGTCTAAGAGTTATGTCTAGTCTAAAAGTTCTGTCTAGTCTAAAAGTTCTGTCTAGTCTAAAAGTTCTGTCTAGTCTAAAAGTTCTGTCTAGTCTAAAAGTTCTATCTAGTCTAAAAGTTCTGTCTAGTCTAAAAGTTTCGTCTAGTCTAAAAGTTCTGTCTAGTCTAAAAGTTATGTCTAGTCTAAAAGTTTCGTCTAGTCTAAAAGTTATGTCTAGTCTAATAGTTTTGTGTAGTCTAAAAGTTTCGTCTAGTTTAAAAGTTATGTCTAGTCTAAAAGTTTCGTCTAGTCTAAAAGTTCCGTCTAGTCTAAAAGTTCTGTCTAGTCTAAAAGTTCTGTCTAGTCTAAAAGTTCTGTCTAGTCTAAGAGTTATGTCTAGTCTAAAAGTTCTGTCTAGTCTAAAAGTTTCGTCTAGTCTAAAAGTTATGTCTAGTCTAATAGTTTTGTGTAGTCTAAAAGTTTCGTCTAGTCTAAAAGTTATGTCTAGTCTAAAAGTTCTGTCTAGTCTAAAAGTTTCGTCTAGTCTAAAAGTTTCGTCTAGTCTAAAAGTTATGTCTAGTCTAAAAGTTTCGTCTAGTCTAAAAGTTATGTCTAGTCTAAAAGTTTCGTCTAGTCTAAAAGTTTCGTCTAGTCTAAAAGTTCTGTCTAGTCTAAAAGTTTCGTCTAGTCTAAAAGTTATGTCTAGTCTAAAAGTTCCGTCTAGCCTAAAAGTTATGTCTAGTCTAAAAGTTATATCTAGTCTAAGAGTTATGTCTAGTCTAAAAGTTATGTCTAGTCTAAAAGTTATGTCTAGTCTAAAAGTTCCGTCTAGTCTAAAAGTTCCGTCTAGTCTAAAAGTTCCGTCTAGTCTAAAAGTTTCGTCTAGTCTAAAAGTTCCGTCTAGTCTAAAAGTTTCGTCAAGTCTAAAAGTTTCGTCTAGTCTAAAAGTTATGTCTATTCTAAAAGTTATGTCTAGTCTAAAAGTTTCGTCAAGTATTAAAGTTCTGTCTAGTCTAAAAGTTCCGTCTAGTCTAAAAGTTTCGTCTAGTCTAAAAGTTATGTCTAGTCTAAAAGTTATGTCTAGTCTAAGAGTTATGTCTAGTCTAAAAGTTCCGTCTAGTCTAAAAGTTCCACCTTGTCTAAAAGTTCCGTCTAGTCTAAAAGTTTCGTCTAGTCTAAAAGTTTCGTCTAGTCTAAAAGTTCCGTCTAGTCTAAAAGTTCCGTCTAGTCTAAAAGTTCCGTCTAGTCTAAAAGTTTCGTCTAGTCTAACAGTTTCGTCTAGTCTAACAGTTTCGTCTAGTCTAAAAGTTCTGTCTAGTCTAAAAGTTCTGTGAAATGTCAATTGAATCATATGTATGGACGTATGGAAATTAAAGTATGTGATTAGTATATTTGTCTAAGCAAATAAGCCCAATAGCCGCGACAGCTCAGTTGTTAGTTAACTGGACTACAATGGACAATAGGTCGAGTTCGATCCCAACCGAAGGCTTCTGGGTTCACCCAGCCTTAAATGGGTAGCGGATCTTTTCTGGAAAAGTAAAGCGGCACGGGCGTGATACCGACCACATTACCCAAAAAAGCATGTGCCGAAGGTCTATTAAAGAAGAATTAGAAAATTGTGGTCAATAAAACCATATTCTCCTACGCCACTTGGGGTGACGGAGCATTTTACTTTACTTTAAGCACAATAGCAAGTGTCCAACAAGAGGACAGTGGGTTAAGGTAGTCTCATAGTAACTTTCGCCAATAATCAAACACTACGCCACTAGAACAATTTAAAAAAAAAAAGTGTTTTACTATATTCTGTTGACAGCATTGAACAATGCCTTTATCAATGGGGCAGAAAAGAAAAACACAACCTGCCAAACAAAATGCTTCAAATAAACTAAAAGAACAAGAAAAACTCGTAAATACTGAAAGCTAAATAATAACATTTGACACGGATCCTGCATTAAACAATGTTTTAAAAAAAATCGAAAACCGATTACGTATGAAGTAATGATCAGCCATTTTTATGCTTACAGCAGACAAGAGTAAATAGAACACACTGCAAAGCGAACCATATATAATTGATACTAACAACAATACAACCCAAGTTCTACAATTGCTGTGATTCTCCTTCCATTATTTCATCTTATACTTAGCTGTTTAGTTTTTAACGAGTGTTGACATTTTATTATTCGGTTACATGTTTGGAAGTCGCAGTAGAAATAAAGTTACCGAACATTTTTTTTTTTATTAATTGTGGACAAATGATTTGGTTAAATTCATGAAACTAACTGCGTTTCACACACACATGGGCACCATATATTGTAGTGTGCTCTGCTTGTAATGAAAACATAAGAAAATATTTGCACTAACACCATATTTCCTGTCTAAAGCCACACTCGAAAGAGATGGCATCCGTTTTTTTCTTAAATGTTTATTTCGCGTGCGTGCTTTTAGTCATTAGCAGTTCACAAATATTAATAATAAGTTTAAGTCATCCTTACAGGATGTAAAAGTATATAGAGGGGCAGATGTAGCTTCTGATCATCATCTTCTGATAGCCAAACTTAAAATTAAATTAAAAAGGTATACTACAACGAATAAGGGTAGAAAGTATTTCAATGTAGGGTTTCTTAAAGAACAAGGAATTAAAGATAAATTCGCGGTCACAATAGCAAACAAATTACATTTTAAAAAACTTATTGATGTGTTGCTCTGAATTTCTGCATGCTGTCTTAGATTTTCAACGACTTTAAGAATTAAAAAATAAGACAACATTTCATGTATAGGATGCCTTCTTCAAATCGAAGGTTGGTTGCCTTGGAACGCCAATTTTCTATGCCTCTTGTCTAGGTGATATGTTGTCATAAGTTCATGCGTCCACCTTTTAATGCTTATCAGTCCACTTTAGTCGTGTTCTGCCTGGGTCTCGTTTACCTTGTACCTTTCTTCCATGATCAATTTGAAATGGTTAAGCGTCTTTTATAATTTCGGAGAAATTTTAGTTTTCTTTTTGAATTGTGTTCTTTTTTCCTTTTCAGCAGCTGATTTTCTGAACTTCATTATTTATCATCTTTCCTTCCATCCAATTCTCCATATTTTTTAATACATCCATATTTCAAAGGTTTAAATTTTTTGCTCTGTTTTCTAATTTAATATACACGTTTCTACACCATATATGAATGTTGAGTAACTATAGGGTTTTGTTATTCATAGTTTTAGTTATGATGTTATTTCCTTGGTGTGAGTATATTTGTTATGTTGCTGAAATTGTTCATTGTCTTTCCTATTCTTTGTTTATTTCGTCTTCATTTTTTGCCATTTGTCCAAGATAACTATATTCGTGAACTCTCCCTACGTTCTTTCTTTAATACTTCACATTCGACTTGTATATTTTGTGTTTTTTTTTTATTTCCTAATAATAACAGTTTTAGTCTTTAATATTTATATCCAAACCATATTCTGTACTTGTCTTATATAGTTCATTAGTTGTTGTAAGTCTTCTGGATTTTCTGTCATTAGGCAAATCTGAGATTACTGTTTATAAATCCATTGATGTTTAGTCCAAACATAAGTCTTTGAAGATATGCTCAGTTTATACGTTGGACAGAGGGTGATAGAAAGCAGTCGTATGACATCATCCAGATGTATAAATTTCAATAATTTTATTAGTTTCTTATGGTGTATTCTGTCTAAAGCTTTTGCTGTAATCTATGAAGCAATGGTTTGTTTATTTCTATATATAATTATATTAATATTCTCAAGAAAGAAATGACTTCTCTTGCCCCAATGTTCTTTCAAAAAGTAATGTGTTATTCTATTAGTTCCAAATTGATTTTATTTTGTATTTTTCCTCATATAACTTTAAACAGTTTTATTGGATTTTATGACATGTCACACTTATTGTCCTAAAATCCACTATTACTGGATACCCTTCTCAACCGCCCCGTGGAGTTGGGGGCGGGGGGATGAATAGGGCTATTGACCAATTAAAACTAAGACCACTTAAAATATTGAACTCGAATGATGAAGGCATCAACAGCAAAAGAGATGGGTACAGCAAAAAGAAAGAGTTAGAAAATATCCAACATGAAGAGCAAGTATGCTTATGCTGCTTGCAGTGAGCCTATCTAAACAAAGACATAGCCTTGGAGATTAGGGGACACCAGTATTACCGATCTGACAGAAAAAGGGTTGAATGCTGACATTTGTAAAGAACAACATCAATGAAAGTAATCAATAAAGTTTACCAACATAGTTTACGCCCACATCTAGAATATGGAGCATCTGCGTAGTGCACATCATCAACCATTACACAGCAAGAGCTGGACAAATTACAAAACCAAGCACTTAGGGTCATTACATTACAGGAGCAATGAAATCAACACCAATGTTGGAGATAGACAAATTGTGGAGGCTGCCAGCTCTGATGAGAGTCGATTCCAGAATCTGGCAATGGAACGGCTTAAGAGATGCGGTTTTATCTAACAGGACAAGCGAATTTGTAGACCGACACCAGACATACCATAGGAGCCAGCCCCCTTCTACCCATACCACAACTGTCCTCCCTGGACAGAGGAATCTGAATTGTCAATACAAATACGTACAGAAGTTAAAGGAATACTTTAAACGGAGGAACAGAATAGTCTACAGCAGGGATGGCCAATTAGGTGCCCGCGGGCCACGACGTCCTTTTTGTGGCCCGCGGCGGATAAAAAATACAATCAGGTTGCATTGAGCAAAATGTCCTGGGTAAAATTGATTTACAATTTGTTACATTAACTTCTACCGTGGAGAAAGCTAACTCAAATATTCCCTAGTAGACCTATGTTTAAAACTCGGAACACTCTAGTAGTTAGTTTAACGTCGACTTCCCGTCATTCCCGGCCCATCCTTTTTTTTTCTTTTGATCATCCTGCGACCGACTTAAACAAAGGAAGAAGTCAACGAATGGTTCTAGAGCCGTCTTTCGGTTCGGCGAGTTCAAACAGTTTCCGCCAAGAAATACTGTCAGTCACCCACCTCCTCCACCACAACACATTCACCTCACAATTATTTTACTTTCAGTTTCTTTCTCTCCAAACCTCTTTTCATCAGTCAAAATTATATATCCGATCTGATCATTCTGATTTTCTCGAGTTACAATGAACAGTTCCATTTTAACAGGAAACAGTGCTATTGTTGTAATCTGTGTTTTCATTGTCTGTTGCTTCGGTCGTGGTATAATATGAACAATAAACGTCAATTAAATGAAAAAATCAGATTTTTTCATGAGAAATGGGAACATAATTTTTTTTATTTATCAACAATAATGATAGCAAACCGCAGTGCATTGCGTGTTTGCAAGTGTTGTCTGTAAATAAAGAGTATAATCTTAAACGGCATTACACACAGCATCACGCCGCTAAATACAAGGACTACATTGGTACAATACGTTCTACACTTGTGTGCGATTTGAAGAAAAGGTTAGTGCTCAGAAATCTGTTTTTACTACATTAACAACAAAACAAACAAGTTCCTTAAAGACATCGTTTGTTGTAAGCGCAGAGATAGCGAAATTAAAAAAAATCATTATGTGACGGTGACTTCGTAAAGCGTTGTTCTATTAACATGGCGCGTGCATTTGGGGAAGAAAAAATTGCCAGTCATTTTGAAAGCGTTCCACTATCAAAACAGACAGTCACTAGACGGGTTGAGGAAATAAGTTCTCATATATCTAGTAAATTAAAGAGTGTCGTTACAAATTCTGCTTACTTTTCTCTGGCTTTGGATGAATCTACTGACATATCAGACACAGCACAACTTTTAATTTTCATAAGAACTGTTTCAAAAGATTTTATTATCAATGAAGAGCTACTAGCTTTAGATTCATTGCATAATACGACCAAATGTCAAGACATTTATAACTCAGTTATGAAAGTTGTTAACGGTATCGGTGACATAAACAGACTTTCAGCAATAGTGACAGATGGCGCTAAGTCAATGTATGGTACTCAAACAGGTTTAGTTGGATTATTAAGGAAGGCTGGAATCCATTGTCCAGCATTACACTGCATTATACACCAGGAGGCGCTGTGTGGCAAGATTCTAGACGTGGAGGATGTTATGAAAACTGTAATAAAGTGTGTGAATTTAATAAAAGGTGGGAATCGGTCTTTGACACACCGACAGTTTATACATTTTCTATCAGAAGTTGAGGCGAAATATGGCGATTTGGTGCTCTACACACAAGTACGCTGGCTAAGCAGAGGGAATTGTTTGAGGCGGTTTTTTGCTTTGAGAAATGAGATAAAGCAGTTTTTAGAGAAACATGATACCAACAAAGGACTGACCAGAAAAAAATGTCTGATCCACATTTTAACAGCGTTTTGGCCTTTTTAACTGATATCACCCAGCACATGAATGAACTCAACGTGAAGCTACAGCTATGTTCCCAAACAGTCTCAGATTTGGAAGGACACCTAGATGGATTTATAAGTCAACTAAAAGTTTTTAGATTTACCCTGGCCAAAGAAAACTTCATTCATTTTCTTTCGTGCAAAGAATTGATTGAGGAGCGCAGTGACACTGATTTCAAATTTTCTGTATTAATGTTAGACAAACTATTGGAGCAATTCAATGAACGATTTTCTGACTTCAGTGGTATACGACCAGAACTGGCATTGTTTAACAACCCTATGAAGTGTGACATTTTCCAACAACATGACACTTTTCAGTTGGAGTTATGTAACCTCCAAAGTGACCCCTTTTTCCAATCAAGGATGGAGATAGGAGTTGACTTTTGGAATCTTGTGTCACAGGAAAAATATCCCGCATTGAGTGATTTCAGTTTGAAAATTACTTCTATGTTCGGAAGCACATATATATGTGAATGCGCTTTTTCAACAATGAAGGAGATTAAATCGTCACAAAGAAACCGACTCACTGATGGCCACCTTCAGGATTTATTACGAATATCATCATCATCTTTACACATTGGCTTTGATGAGCTTGTTGCTGCACATGAACGTCCACATTGTTCTCATTAAGGTTTGTTACATGTCAACTTTAAAATGACCTAACTAAAACATGTTTGTTAAACAATATAAATAGCACATTTTATTCATTTTTATAAATCAACTAGGCATTTTTAACTCTGTTGCAATAAAATGATTTATGTAAGCAAATAATGCTGATAAATAACAAAAATAATACCTTAAAACAAATGCCAAGTTTATTTGTATTGATGTTGTTATGTGTGTAGCCCGCCACAAAATAAATCATTAAAAAGTGGCCCGCCATTTGAAAGATATTGGCCATCCCTGGTCTACAGCGTAAAACAATAACTCTCAGTTTCCTGGATGAAGAATACCCACAAGACCTATGGATTCGTGTGTACACAGATGGATCAGCACAGAATGCAGTAAAGAATGGGGAGCAGGTGCATACATATAGTATCCAAATAACACTAGGGATATGAATAAAATAGCAACACGGAAATATTGTCAAAATTATGATGCAGAGATCCAAGAAATAAAGTTGATAATAGAAAAACTGCTGAATAGTAACCTTAGACATAAGCCTGTAGTGTTTTTGACAGATGAAAGATAAGTACTCAAGACACTGCAATCCAGAAAATTTCCACAGCTTCAGACTATATTGATTGAACTGTGCAAGCTCCCCAGGGTTGCCCTTCAATGGATCCCATCTCACTGTGGAATACCAGGAAACGAAAGAGCAGATCAGCTGGCAAATGAAAGTGCAACAGGGACACAACCAGATGCACCGGTTACATTTCAACAGAAGAAACAGAATATCAAACAGAAGACTACATGCCCCAAATTAGGATGCATGTCATAATATGAAAAGATGGAAACAAATTATCATTATAAGCTCCAGAACAGGACATAATCGATTCCTAAGTAACATGTATAAACAATTCAAGATCGGTATATATCCTACACGTAAATGTGGACAGGCGCTCCAGACTGCTGAACACATACTCCAAGACTGTACTGAATATAGCAGACCGAGGAAAATCAATTGGGCCATAGATAGAACACTACAAACAAAACTATATGGGCCACTGCAAGAATTATAAAAGACAGTAAAATTTATAAAGGAAGCCACATTGCATATATAAACAATACTTTAGGTAAATTAAAGATAAAGATATATAGATATAATCTATACTTTTTCTATGAACAATGCTATGGAGGCTTCACACATTTTCGGACAACGCTGATGTTTCTATAAGGGCTATTTGTATTGATAAATAGATAGATAGATAGATAGATAGATAGATAGATAGATAGATAGATAGATAGATAGATAGATAGATAGATAGATAGATAGATAGATAGATAGATAGATAGATAGATAGATAGATAGATAGACAGATAGATAGATAGATAGATAGATAGGTAGATAGATAGATAGATAGATAGATAGATAGATAGATAGATAGATAGATAGATAGATAGATAGATAGATAGATAGATAGATAGATAGATAGATAGATAGATAGATAGATAGATAGATAGATAGATAGATAGATAGATAGAGATTGTTATACAGTCACTGCACTTCACAGCACCGATCGTTATGTTCCTCATCAGAACAGAGTTTGGTATACAGTATGTACTTTTTATTTTGGCAAAGCCAGTGATGCTATCCACTATTTTGGGATACCGCTGTTCATTTATGTTGGCTGCGTTAACTTTCTGTGCGGTTTCGCCTAATGTCTTTTGGCGCGTGCTGAGACTGTATGCTGGGGACTACAGCTACCTTTCTTTGTTTGGGAGATGAATTAGTAATTCGGATGATTCCACTGGCACGGGTGGGTGAGCAATTATGGATTTTCTTTATCCTTCCATAACCAAAGAACGCTGCTTGTTATATAATGTATTTGTTTATGATACAATAGGTGGGAGTGTCATCGAAGTGGTATGGCGATAAGTAACCCACGTTTTTTTCCAGAACAATATCATAAAAAAGTAAAAGTAAAGTACCCCCGTCACGCCATGTGGCGTATAGAGAAATATGGTGTTAGTGACGCTATATTTTACAGACCTTCAGCACACGATTTATGGAGTAATGTGGTCAGTATTACGCCCGTGCTGCTTTACTTTCCCAGAAACTTCGGTACCCATTTAAGGCTGGGTGAACACGGAAGCCGTCGGTTGGGATCGAACTCTACCCCTTGTCCTTTGTAGTCCAGTTCACTAACCACTGAGTTATCGCGGCTCCCATTAATAATATCGTAGTCTTCCAAACTTCTCTCTCTGATTTTCATCAGATATTTACCCAAGAAGTAATCAGCCGTAGTTGTTGTGTTGCCTGCAGATTTTTATGAAAAATAAAACCAGCGATTCATACTACTTCTTTTAGAAAAGTTTAATAGTGCAATTCTGTTGTAATATATTTTCAATTATTCGGATATCTTATCTACAAAATCTCACGTATAATAATAATTCAAATTATTACAAATTAATGCACTTCTCTTTTACTTTCTTGATTGGCAGTAGCTTTTTAGTTTGAAAGTCCTGTGGTATATCCCAGATAAAATATGTGTATCTACATCCAGCGCGTGCAGTGTTTCTTCTCTGGTTCTTGACTGGTATAATATAACTGCCCCCTCCTAACTCTCTTAGAAAGATTCCGTACAATATTAATCTAGTTTTTGTATAGTCTTGAGAAACAAAACAATAGGAACGGCAAAAAGTAATTTTAATGCCATGAAGAACATACTGCCATTAAAACAAATAAACGAAGAAAAAGGCTAAAACTAAGATTAGCAAAATGTTACATCTTCTCAATATTCCTATATGGTGCAGAAACATGGACATTAGACATGAAAACAGAACAGAAAATTGAAGCCTTTAAAATGTGGATATATAGAAGAATCAGTAGAATTGGATGGACGGAAAAGAAAACAAACGATGAAGTCTTAAAACAACTAAAAATGAAAAGAGAATTACTAAACACAATTCAAACAAGACAAATGCGATTTTTGGTCTATGTTAAAAGACACAACAGCCTACTAAAAGTAATCCTAGAGGGGGAAAATACAAGGTAAAAGAGGCAGTGGCAGACCAAGACTAACTTGGACGAGTAACGTCAAAAGATGGACAAATCAGCCTATGACAACCTGCACCATCAAAGCAAGAGACAGGGCAGAATGGCGCTCCATGGTAGCCAACCTTCGTTGCGGAGACGGCACTCGATGATGATGATAATAGTCTTGAATTAACACTTTAAGTTCATTATGACTTAAGGCAATCTTGTAGCTCACTGTTCTAGCATTTTAGAAAAATAAACTATTTTTGTTTTTTACACCTTTATTATGAATATTTAAAATGTCGTTCAATTAGTACACCATTGATGAATCGGTGCTTATGGGGTACTTACCATCTTTAACAGGATAATCTCACTCGCTTTGAATGTGTCCATTCTTGTTTTTTTTAAATATTTTTTTTTACTTTAAATGGTACAGTGTGCACTATAAGAGGGAGTGAGTTGACTGTCAAACGTTTTAAATGCATGCCCGTAAAGTCTCTTGTGTTTTTGATTTTACATACTTTATATAATGTACTATCAACCCTTACGTATGCGTGTGAAAGCTGGAAAACAACAAGAGATATAGAAACAAAGTTGAACGCATTCGAAAATAAATGTCTAAGGAAAATACTTGGTATAGAATGGAACGAATTCAAAACAAACGAGGAAATTAGAGAAATCGCCAATCAACCACTAATATCTTCAGTAATAAAGAAAAGACGATGGTCATACGTTGGACATGTGATGAGAAGAGATAATAATCGAATAGCAAAGCAAGCCCTCATATGGGAAACAACAGGTAAAAGAAAAAGAGGAAGACCCAGGGAGACACTGAGAAGAACATTGATGAGAGAGGCAAGAGCAGCAGGAATCGGCTCCCTCAATGAGATAGAACTGCTTGCACAGAACAGAGACAGATGGCGAGATTTGATAAAATATCTTTAAAAGAAAACTGCTAGAACAAAAATTCATATAGGAGAAGGTGTATCTTGGTCTACGCCCTATGGGCCGGTTACGGCTCGAAAGGTCAATAGATAGATAGATATAAGGACACGGAAGAGACAATCATCATTTTTTGGCCATGTAATGAGAAGAGAACAACTTGAATATATTGTAACAACTGGAAAAATTGAGGGACGAAGAGATAGAGGGAAGCAAAGAGAAAAAAATAACAGACAGCTTAAGAGAATGGCTTGGCAGAAGGTCAATAAAAGAAATGATAAATAGCGGCGAGATCGAAAGTTGTGGAGAGACATGATCACCTACGCCAGTAGGCCCGGTACTTGATGATGATGATAAGGATAAGCTATCGGTTTTATAATAGGGATCGATATTGTTTTAAGGTCGGGGACACTCACTCAATGCCACACACACACAAAGAAAACAAAAATCACAGAAATACACAATGAAAATACAATGTTGTCTTTGAACAAATGATGTTGAGACACAGAAAAAGATGGATAGATGCAGTGACAGAGACATGTAACAACAAAGGAAAATTACAAATTCAGACAATTCGAGCAGCACAAGAGCGACAAATGATATAAACCACGACACCGTTTAGGTATCAGTGGAAAGAGAAAAGTAGAAGAAGAAGATGTTGAGATTAGATTATTAATTCTAATTAATTGATAAGACAATTTCTAAACCTTCTATAGAAATAGCCATTAGTAAAATAAGTAAAATTTTC
Organism: Megaustenia siamemsis; assembly: GCA_032433765.1. Taxonomy (NCBI): domain Eukaryota; kingdom Metazoa; phylum Mollusca; class Gastropoda; order Stylommatophora; family Ariophantidae; genus Megaustenia; species Megaustenia siamemsis. The sequence continues at coordinate 49,302,820 of JAVIAB010000125.1, read as the reverse complement.
ATATATGATTGTTTAATAATTCATTAATTATTTTTTTTCTTATTTATAGGAAGATTGGATGGATGTTGCTATCAGGAGAGGGTACCAGGAACTAGATAATTTGCTACCAGAGTTTGACCATAATAATTATAGAACCAGAGAAGCAGGAATAACTAAGGAGGCTCTTAAATACACGAATCATCTGGAGAGCTTGGTCAGTCCTGATTTAAGACCATATGTTACCTATTTCTTTGTTCCAATAAGATGGTTAAATATGTTGCGTTGTATGCCAATGAATGGTGATGAAAAGAAAAAGGAGTGTTTATACTTTCTCATCAGTGCAGCAGACAACATTGTATTTCTCCAGAAAGCGATCAGATTTGGCACTAACAACAATGTCAACTGGAATGAAATATTGCGGTAAGTTAGCACAACACTATATATATATATATAAATGTATATTAACAGAGAAAATTATATTTGTTTGGGTGTATTTGTAGTGAAATATGGTTTGAATGGTATTACGTAATCTATCGTTCCCTTTAAAAGCTATCACAATTACTAGATTAAGATCTATGTATTCATTAAATGCAATAATACAAATTCTGAGAACTTAAATGTATCACTTGTAAAATAAAGAGAACAATTTTCAACAACTGAACGATTGTCTACCTTGAGTCACTACTTTAGAGATGAGATGTCCACTAACTGCAACACAGGTTTCACGATAAAAGTCCGCTTTTTTCCGGTCTACTAATTGCCAAATATGAATCATTGTGTTTATTTGTGTATGCGTCTCTCTCATTGATCTTGTAGATCTTCTATTTGTTTAATCAGTTGCAAATAGAAGCTCGTCAATCGTATCTGTCTCCAATGGTTTGGTTAACTTACATATATAATCAATGTAGGTAATAACCAATAGGCGAGATAGTACGTACCAATGTCCTATTCATGTTCCATTCATGTTCTAACTTCATTATGTCTGTGAAGTATGCAATTGTCCTGACTGAGCAACTAATGTTGTAGAGATTTCTTGCATAGTTTCGTAAAATGTTGAGTCACTCCGTATGCTGTTAGTATTTCCCATAGCAGTTCTCTGTTTACTCGATTACATGTTTTTTCTGCTCTATAAAAGCTATCTACGCATTTCGATTTGGCTCTATTATCATCTAAGATGTTTTAGGGTAAATATCTGCATCTATACAGCAGTCCTATATGGTTGGTTAACTTAAATATTTAATCAGTGAAGTATACAGTTATACAGCAGCCAATTTTCCGCACATCCTCTTTTTCCAGTTCCCATTTGTTGATGTTTGTTAAATTATTTAGTTACTGTTAGTTCTTATACTCATCATCATCATCGCGTGCCCTCTCCGCAACGAAGGTTGGCTACCATGGATCGCCAAACTACTCTGTTTCTTGCTTTGATGGTGCAGGCTGACATAGATTGACTTGTCCATCTTTTTTGATGTTACTCGTCCATGTTAACCTTGGCCTGCCTCTGCCTCTTTTGCCTTGTATTTTTCCTTCCAATATTACTTTTAGTAGGCTGTTGTGTCTTTTTACATGCCCCAAAAATGTAAAATGTGTCTTGTCTTAATTGTGTTCAGCAGTTCTCTGTTTATTTTCAGTTGTTTTAAAACTCCATCGTTTGTTATCTTTTGTTTCCATCCAATTCTACCTATTCTTCTAAAATCCACATTTCAAAGGCTTCAATTTTCTGTTCTGGTTTCTTGTCTAATGTCCATGTTTCTGCACCATACAGGAATATTGAGAAGATGTAACATTTTGCCATTCTTAGTTTCAGCCATGCTGATATTTGTTTTGTTGTTAGTATATTTTTCATGGCATTGAAATTACTTTTTGCCATACCTATTCTTTTGTTTATTTCAGTTTTGCATTTTCCATCATTGGTTATAGTATGTCCTAGGTAGTTGTAACTTCTGATACTATATAATGTAATGTCTATGATCACCGCCCGCAGGTGTGGAACTTTATAAAAATGTTACTTGAAATAAGAAAAACCCTACATTATGTGTCATTTCGAAATATGATTACAGTAAAATGAATGTTAAGTAGCATGTTATGTATGTATTATTTATCCAGTACTAAACCAGTACAGATAATATATTGTCTCTTTTCTTTATTCCCCATCAGGCTTGTCCAGCATGCACCAGCGCTTAAAAGAAATCGACAATTCCTTTGAAGATTGCATAACCACATAAACATCTAACGGTACATCTAGAAACAGCAGCTTCTCTGGCGGAATTTGGTGTTTATCTGATCCAACAATCAAGCACTGCAAAGTAGTGAATTAGTACAGAGTAATGATTTAGTGCAGAGTAGTTTCTTGTGCAGAGTAATGCTATAGTGCACAGCAGTGATCTACTGCAGAGTAGTGATATACTGCAAGGTAGTGATTTAGTGCAGAGTAGTGATTTGGTGCAGAGTAATGATTTAGTACAGAGTAATGATTTAGTGCAGAGTAGTGATTTAGTGCAGAGTAATGAATTAGTGCAGAGTAATGATTTAGTACAGAGTAATGATTTAGTGCAGAGTAGTGATTTACTCCAGTGTAGTGAATTGGTTCAGAGCGGTGATTTAGTGCAGAGTTGTGATTTGGTGCAGAGTAATGATTTAGTGCAGAGTAATGATTTAGCGCAAAGTAATGATTTAGTACAGAGTAATGATTTAGTACAGAGTAATGATTTAGTGCAGAGTAATGATTTAGTGCAGAATAGTGATTTAGTACATAGTAATAATTTAGTGCAGAGTAGTGATTTAGTGCAGAGTAATGATTTAGTACATAGTGATGCTTTAGTGCAGAGTAGTGATTTGGCGCAGAGTAGTGATTTAGTGCAGAGTAAAGATTTAATGCAGAGTAATGATTTAGTGTATATCAATACATTAGCGCAGAGTATTGATTTAGTGCAGAGCAGTGATTTAGTACAGAGTAATGATTTATTGCAGAGTAATGATTTAGTGCAGAGTAGTGATTTACTCCAGAGTAGTGGATTGGTTCAGAGTGGTGATTTAGTGCAGAGTTGTGATTTGGTGCAGAGTAATGATTTAGTGCAGAGTAACGATTTAGTGCAGAGTATTGATTTAGCGCAGAGTAATGATTTAGCGCAGAGTAATTATTTAGTGCAAAGTAATGATTTCGTGCAGAGTAGTGATTTAGTGCAGGGTAATGATTTAGTGCAGAGTAATGATTTAGTACAGAGTAATGATTTAGTGCAGAGTAATGATTTAGTACATAGTAATAATTTAGTACATAGTAATAATTTAGTACATAGTAATAATTTAGTGCAGAGTAATGATTTAGTACAGAGTAATGATTTAGTACATAGTCATGATTTAGTGCAGAGTAATGATTTAGTGCAGAGTAATGATTTAGTGCAGAGTAGTGATTTAGTGAAGAGTAAAGATTTAGTGCAGAGTAATGATTTAGTGCAGAGCAGTATTTAGTGAAGAGTAAAGATTTAGTGCAGAGTAGTAATTTAGTGTATATCAGTACATTAGTGCAGAGTAGTGATTTAGTTGTAACCAATTTATTCAAATCATTTAGAAATGGTTTGAAGATCAATGTTTTTGTAGACATTATGAAGAGCAAGATTTCCCATAGAAAGACATTTTGTCAAGTAATGTTAATGGGAAAATATAATATTTGATATAACCACCAGTTCTAGACCTATTAAATTACACATGCATCTAAGTCAGCGATGATTTTTAACTATATCATTCGTTACAACGATGTTCACCTAGCTATCGTAGTTAGATCTGATATTAGTTTTAAAAGCAATCAATTATACAAACACTTAACTACCAACTGCCGTGTTGACGATTAACTATACTGGTTTTAAAAATAAAATATAGATATATAGAGTGCCTTATCAATGTGTCTTATATATCACATTATTGAATGGGTGATATTCTTTATTGATTATGAATGATTATCTTTTCTTTTTAATATCTTTAATGCGTATTAATAGTTTAGCGTTGCTTTTGTTTTCCCATTTGTTCATTTCAAATAGGTTAGTAGCGCTCTATAAAACTACTTTTCACATGTTTATGCACTAGTATTTGTAAGATTATTTTTTTCTTTATCATCTGTGAGGTGCAAATCTGTGAAAGTATGTAAACTGTTTCTCTTTAACTTGCAATTATTAGAATTTCAAAGTAGTACCAGTGTATAGAAACATTAATTCATTATTGTATAATTGTAGTTCGCTGTCACGAATTTAGAATATTATTCAATGAAGAGCTGATTCAGTTAATAAATATGATGCAAATTTATATAAGAATGTTTTATTATTTGTATATGTTTGTTTCTATCTATTAAACATGCTCAGTTTTTGAGTGTTCTTTCTACCTTCTGTTAAACATATTACTTTCAATGTTTTTTTAATAGAGGGGTATACCACAATAAGGGGCATTATCGAACACACCAAATTGCTTAATTATTTAAAAACATAATCTTTGAAGTCAATGATTTTGGTTGAGCATCTATTATTCTAACGAGCCATATTATCATGAGTCATACAATGAACACTTGAAACCAGAAATCAATTTGAAACAACGTGGATCTATTGAGGTAAAGGTCTAGATGTGTACTTCATAGACTAAATGAAGTAATTTGACAAAGTAAAGCATAACTACCGAAATAATCAATATACTTATGGAAATGGCAATCGATGGCAACAGTCCGGGAATCTTGAATCATTAAAAACAAACATATATTATCAACAAACAGCAGCTATAAGAATTGGCAACCATACAGAATAGTTCCAACGATAAATACACATAAAATGGTATAACGCAGCTAAACTGACAAATAGACGAGACAATCTACATTTTATCAAAAAGTCTTAGGTACAACAAACTATTGCTCTTTAAAAATAAACAGAGCAATAAAAATATCCAATACATAAAATACGGAGTCAGATAATGATGTGTTTAAATCACCGGATTTGTTCTCACATTATAGCGAACAATTATCAGATCAAGGGTAGATATTTTTAAAAAAGGCTTTAAAATCAACGATCACGACATAAATATCCTGCGACATGCTGATGACAAAGTCGCAATAGCAGGGACGAAGAATATATCTATCTATCTTTCGTTCGTCTGAAGTATTGTCTATATCTGCAATGTCGTTTCCTGTATACATTTTACTGTCTTTTGTAATTCTTGCAGTGCCCATATAATTTTGTCTGTAGTGTTGTATCTATGGGCCAATGGATTTTCCTCAGTCTACTACTTTCAGTGCAGTCTTGAAGTATGTGTTCAGCAGTCTGGGGTGCCTGTCCACATGTACAAGTAGTTGAGGTGCCTATATTGAATTGTTTATACATCTGACTTAGGAATCGATTATATCCTATTCTGGAGCTTATAATGATAATTTGTTTCCATTTATTCATATTATGAAATGCATCTTAATTTGGGGCGTGTTGTCTTCTGTTTGATATTCTGTTTCTTCTGAGGATATGCAACCGGTGCATATGGTTGTGTGCCTGTTGCACTTTCATTTGCCAGCTGATCTGCTCTTTCGTTTCCTGGTATTCCACAGTAAGATGGGATCCACTGCATGGCAACCATGTGGTACTTGCAGAGCTCAGTCAATAAGGTCTGCAGATGTGGTAATTTTCTGGATTGTAGTGCCTGGAGTACTGATCTTGCATCTGTCAAAAACCCTACAGGATGTGGGCTAAGATTATTGTTCAGCAGTTTTTCTATTGCCAACTTTGTTGCTTGGATTTCTGCATCATAATTGTGACAATATTTCTTTGTGGCTATTTTATTCATATGCCTAGTGTTATTTGGGTACTTTATATATGCACCTGCTCCCCCATTCTTTACTGCATTCTGTGCTGATCCATGTGTACACACGAATCCATAGGTCTTGTGAGTATTCTTCATCCAGGAAACTAAGAGTTATTGTTTTTCGCTGTAGACTAATCTGTTCTTCTTTGACAACTAATCCTTTCACTTATGTCCGTATCTGTACTGATAATCCTGATTCCTCTGTCCAGCAAGTATGTTCTAGTATGGGCAGTAGGAGGTTAACAATTCTTGGCTTGTCTGGTGTTTGTCTACTAATACGCTTGGCTTGGTGGATAAAACTGCTTCTCTTCAGTCGTCCCAATGCAAGCTTTTGGAATAGATCCTTCATTGGATGTCTCGGTATGCAAGCATATTTTTCTGCCAGTATCCCTTCAACTTTGTGTCTCTCCGTTCTCTCAGTGCTGGTATCCTCCACAATTTCTCCATCTCCAATATTGGTGTTGATTTCATTGCTCCTGTGATGACCCTAAGTGCCTGGTTTTGTACTTTATCCAGTTCTTGCAGTGGGGTGTTTGATGCTGAGCACCATGCAGATGACCCATATTCTAAATGTGGGCGTATACTCTGTTGGTAAACTTTACTGAGTATTTCCCCACTCGCATCCCATGTGGTTCCACACAGCTTTCTTAGAATAGCCAATTTCCTCCTTGCTTTTTGGGTTGCCTTATTTATCTGCTGTTTCCAAAATAGTTTGTTATCAAATGTAACTCCGAGATACGTAGCTTGTATATCTTCTTTCACAGGTTCATTGTTTATGTAGATGGGTCCTGCTTTTTGTTTTGGGGAGAGAGCGAAAAGTGTAGTACTGCATTTGTCTGTATTGATGCTGATCTATTTGTCCATGAATTCAGTGCATTCATAGCTCTTTGTAGCAATTTGGAGGCCACTGTTGCATACTCCTATGTGCATCACATTACCAAGTCATCTACATACATTGCTACTTTGATGTCATGTGGTAGTTCAGTAACTAGGTCATTGATGTAGATCAGAAAAAGTGTTGGAGATAGTACCCCTCCATGTGGAACGCCATGGCGCAGTAAGACCATCCATTTGCACTCTGGCTCTCCTGTTATGCAGGTATGCTTTCACCCATTTGTACATCCTGCCATTTACTCATAATTTCTCAGTTTCTTCAAAAGCCCTTCCTTCCATACCTTATAAAATGCTTTCTTAAGGTCTATCCATGCTGCTAGTACGTTTCTTTTCTAGAAACGCGTCCTCAATTTCCTGGAAAGATAGTTTGCTTGAACATCGGTAGAGTAACACTGTCTAAAGCCTGCTTATTGTGGGACAAGGAGATTTTCACTTTCCAGGTACCACTGCAGTCTGAGATTGATTATACATTCCATTGTATTACACAAACAACTTGTAAGGATGATTGGTCTATAGCTGGATGTCGTTGAACCATCCTTTCCTGGCTTTAGTAATGGTATCATAATTGCTTCTCTCCCTGCATGTAGCACTCATGTCATTGGACACTCCATCACTGCCTGGTGACTTTTTCATTTTTAATTTGGATATTGCCAGCTCTATCTCTCTTTGTGTAATGGGTATTTCCATTATTTCATGTGCGGTCTCTTCTTGTCTTGTATTTTGTTGTTTTAAACGGGTCTCTTGTCCTTTCTCTGGGATAATTTCAATATTATTGTCATTTGCAAAGGAGTATGCAAAGTGATTTTGTGCATGCTTACCTGTTAGAATGTTTCCATCCTTCTTCAGTGTAATTTTGGTGTTCCTTTCTGTACCCTCATCATTCAGCTGTTTTACAAGCTTCGACACTTTTCTTGTGTCTCGTTCAAGATTCAAGGACTCTGCTTTTCTTTCCAGCTTCTCCGTCTGGCTTGCAGTTTAGCCCATTGAAATTTGGCTTTAGCATGCTGATAGTTATTGTGGTGTTCCTGGCTAGGGTTATTTTCTGCCTGCTTTCGAGATATTTCCATGTCATTATGCAGTTGCTGTAGTTAACTACTCCAGTATGGTTTGTAGTGTTCCCATGCCCCTCTAGGTATTGTTTCACTGGCAGCTTGTATTATTAGTCTACTGAATTCATCAAGTATTTTGTTGATGTCTCTGTCTGTATTTATATCTTTAGTCAGTACACTGGTGTAGTGTTGATACACTTTCCAGTCTGCCTTTTTGCAATTCCATCTGGAGAGAGTGTTGCTCTCCCTGACGGCCTCATTTTACACCACTAAAAAGACTGGTCGGTGGTCGCTGCCTCCAAGTTCTTTCCCAACAATACGTGTGATATTCCAATCCAGGTCTGGTGAAGGGAAAGCAAAGTCTGGTGTAGATGTGGCATGCCATGATCTAGAGTAGACTGTTGGTGGATCTGTTGTCTGGTTTAATAGTATAAGCCCATTGTCATCCTGCCAATTTTCAAGTTCTTCACCTCTCTTGTCCATATGTTCATAGCCCCAGCTCTGTGAATGGTTGTTAAAGTCTCCACATACAATTATTCTTTCTTTTAATGTAAGTGTGTCTATTGCTAGCGGACGGTCACTCGGACAGTAGTAGTTAAGTAGGTGAAAGTCCGTATTTCTATCCTGTGGTGCAGTATTTGATATTCCGCCCGTCCATATACACTTCAATCTGACATGCAATGATGTTGTTCTTTACAAGTGTCACTATTCCACCTTTTTTCTGTTTTTTTTTTAAATGTCAGATCGGTAGCACTGGTATCCCCTAATCTTCAATGCTATGCCGTTGTTTAGATGGGTTTCCTGCAAACAGCATATGCTTACTTGTTCTTCATGCATGATATTTTCTAATTCTATCATTTTACTGTACCCATCTATTTTGCTGTTGATGCCTTCAGCATTCTAGTGCATTATTTTGAGTGGTCTTATTTTGGATTGGCCAGTAGCTCTATTCTCTCGCTCCCTGACTCAACAGAGCGGTTGAGAAGAACATTCAGTAATAGAGGTTGGGCCCTTACGAGGCTGAGGGCCCGGAGCCGCATCTGCCTGAGTGTCCATCACAAGGCGAGTGCCATATCGATTTGCGGTTATAGACATACTTCCCATTGGCGTGAGTGCGTGGCATCCTGATTGTTGTAGTGGGCCTTTTGCTTGGTTGCCTCCGACTTCAGTACTTAAACTTGCTTGAGCAGACTGTGTTTTTGCACGGGTGTAGGAATGGCTGGCCAGTCTTGGTTTTCAGTCCCTGGTGACTGTTAAGCCCCATCCCCACGTAAAGGAGCTGGCCTTGATGAGGTGGACGAAGAATGAACTACAAGAAGTAACAGACATGCTGACAGAAAGCAACAAGAGAGGATTCAGCCTAAGCAGTAAAAAGAGAGAAAAAAAAACAGGAGTAATGGTCGAATCGAAGAAACAATTATCACCATCGTCCAAAACAAAATTAAGCGGGACAAATCTAAAACAACTGCAGAGTGTCAAATACTTGGACACAATAATAAGATAAAAGGGAAGAAATAAAAAAAAAACAGAATAGCACATTCTAAAGTTGCATTAAAAAAATTGATACACGTCTTGCGTAGCAAGAATATATCAATAGAAGTGGGAAAAAAAAGTTCATCTGTGCTATAGAGTGCCACTTCTGACGTGTGGCACCGAATCACAGAGAGGAGACAAACAAATAAAAAGATGATTAGAGGCCACAGTGATGTGATTTCCCAGAAGAACTTTCAGAGTTTCCTGAAAAGGTCATATTACAAACGAAGACATTCTCATAGTGGCCAACAGAAAAATAAACTCCTAAAACAAAAAAGAGAGAAAAAAAAATCGAAATGTTTTTTTCGGGCACATCATGAGAAAAGGAAACGTATAATAGTTATTTTCACGTAGCAAAATACAAGTCAAGTCAGAGCGCTTATAAGTAGAGAAGATACTTCATAGTTTGTGTCGTGGTACCGTAAAAAGTCAACAATAGAATTGATAAGATGTATGGTAGGCAGAGAATGGGGGTGTAGTGGTGTTTACTCTTCACACCACCAATTGTTAAATGAAGCTTTCATAGTCTCACATTTACCTGGTGTTCTTACTGAATGACAGGATCGTCTATGTGATTCTGGTAGACTTCAGTTCGATATTACTGCGCCAAAGACCACACTTGCAAGTGCTCGCCAGTGTTTCCGCAAAGATTTGGTCTTGGGTGCGACCCGGTTCCCGATGGTATAACTGGGCAGGGGGAGGTGAGCCCCTATTGATGAAGGATCAGAGTCCACGGACACGTGCTACCCGCCATGATCTTCATCAACACACCCTCACTCTCTCTTGAAGTGAGTGCTCTGCTCGTCTGTTTTACTCATCATCATCAAGTACCGGGCCTACTGGCGTAGGTGATCATGTCTATCCACAACTTTCGATCTCGACAGTTATTTATCATTTCTGTTGCCAAGCCATTCTCTTAAGCTGTCTGGTATTTTTTTCTCTATTCTCTCTCTATCTCTTCGTCCCTCAATTTTCCCAGTTGTTACAATATATTCCAGCTGTTGTTCTCTTCTTATTACATGGCAAAAAAAATGATGATTGTCTCTTTCACATATTGGAAATTAGCTCTATGTTTGCTTTGACCTCTTTCAGAACGTTTTCATTACTCTTCTTAGCTGTCCACGGTATTCTCAAAATTCTTCTGTAAAACCACATTTCTACAGACTTCAGCGACTTTCTTGTCTGTTGTCATATTGTCTATAATTCACATCCATATGTTAAGACGGGTTCGACATAACATTTAAGAACGTCTGTTTTAATACTACCTCTATAAGCATGTGGACGAGTTGAAATTTGCAGTTCATAAATCGCTTTGAGACCTCTACCGGCATATACGGAGAACCCAAGTCCTCAATTTGACGGGAAGACCACCATACTATATCAGGACGTGACGATCCACTGTCAATACAAATGGCTTACACTTTCTACGAATAAAAGAAAAGAGCAAGTGCCAGTAGACAGTAGGTGGCGGGGAATTAGCTGATGTGAATCCTGCTAGACTCAACGACCTGGAGGAATGAGAACATGGATGGTAGGCAGAGTCACAGTGTGCATTGGAGGTAAGTTGAGAGACGGTAAAAAAAAAATAATTGTTATTATTATGGAAGGCCCCGGTATCATCCAAACGAAAAAAAATCCATAATTTCTCAACCGCTCGTGCCAGAGGAATCATCCGATTTACTATCTCATCTCCCAGATAAAGAAAGGTAGCTGTAGTCTCCATCACTGCAGTCTCAGCACACGCCAAAAGACATACGGCGAAACTGCCAGAAAGGGAACACAACCATCTGTATTCTGTCATACTATATCATCATTCATCGTAAACAATCGGAATATTAAAACACGATTAAAATGGATGAATCGCACAGCTCATGGTGTGCACATAGCACTTAACACAGTAGCTCCTGCAACAAGCCGGACTTGGAATATGAGGGGAAAATGCAACAAGGAACACTTTTCAGACATAGCGTTTAATGACTCCTGCTGCCTATCCTTAATATTGACCGGAAGTTCACGTCCTCCTGAAATTGAGGATCGTCATATTTAAAAAAAAAATTATAGTGCTTAATGATGTTAGGGCATCGTTTTTTAATTCAAATCCGAACATATGAAACACAGTTAATCATCGAATTATCGCCGTCGCACATCAAACAACAGACCGCAAGATGTCCGGGCAATGTGAATTTATGAAATTATAAACCCGTTCACATGTCTCCGTTCACATGTCTACCCTCCATCTCACAGTAGCCCTCTTGAATCTAGACAACATCCCTCCTATGTAACATGAAACTCCAGGAGTCACACCGCTGCTGCAATGTCATGGACAAAGCTCCGTTATTTCGCCTTATAGTTTATGTGTGTTACTTCACCCTTGTATTGGTCAACCTAATTTATTGCTATAGTTTCTGTGTGTTACTTCATCCTTTAACAACTCAACCTACTATATTGCTATAGTTTCTGTGTGCTATTATAGTTCCTGGCTTCAAGCTTTGTCTTTAGTTAGTCTAGTAACTTTGTGTAGCATAGCAAAGACCATTCTGCAAGAAGCCGTGAAAGGAGCTAGAATGAAAGGTAGGCAGAGAAAGAGGTGGGTAGATAACATCAAAGAATGGACAGACCTTGACTTTGCCGAGTCTCAAAGATGGCTGAACATAGAATGGAGAAGACTGACACAATCTATCAGCAGTACCTCCAACGAACTTCAGGGTTCTGTGATAAATAGTTATGTGTTACTATGATTACTGTGTATTATTTTAACCTTTATGTTATAATCACTATAGGTTCTGCATCATATCACTTACTTCAACCTGTGTTTGATTCACTATAGCTACTCTCTGTTATCTTTGTATTTTAGTTGCTCTAGCTGATGTCTGCTGTTACTTGTCTCAGTAAATTCCCCTACTGTATGTTGAATCAGTTCCCATCTAATACTCAAGTTTGATCAACCTATGAACATTCATCCAATTCGTCCTCAAAATCGTGTATCTGTCATCCATGACAAGTGATGAGCATAAAGAATAACAAAACCTATTAATGCGAAAATAATGGGAAAAAATAACTGTCTTACGACACATCTGCCTTTTACAAGTGATGTCGGTTGGTAAGAGGGGGTTAGGGGTGTACTCTCGACGGGACTAGAGAAATAAAGGCCGCTTGGTCAAAGCAGTCGCCACGACGTGAAAGACTCAAGATTTTTATTTTATCCCTGATAAAAAAAAAAATTCGTTCTGTCTACTGCAGACAACACCATAGGCCAGGTTTTCAGCCAATGTAACAGTCGCCGTATGGCATTGGCAATGCCATGAGGACAGAAAACTGAGAATGTTTTGGTTAGAGAACAATTACAATTTTGAAAGATCCGGTTTGTTACAATTGCAGAAGAAGTAATATACTATTGATTATATTACTTACTTCATAAGATATATTATAATTAATACGAATTTCGAAACTATTTACATATAATATATTATACATGTATTACAAATTAGCCTTTGGAATGTGACAGTATACAAAAGAGGAAACAAATCGACAGCTTAACAATGTTTACTTTTTAACAGAAGATATTGATACAAAAATTAGCATTTTTAAAACACTACTTTACCATGAAGTACAGTGCCTGCTGACGCTGTTAATCATGTCTGCTTACAACATTCTACATCAACTACGTTTTGCCAGCTCTAACGATTCCTTTATCCTTTCACTAACTTCCCATATCTTTTCTTCCCTCTATTTTGATTATGACGTACTCCAATGTATCCCTTCTGCGTGGCCCCGAATAACAATGGCTGATTCTTTCTGATGTTAAAATTAGCTTCTCTGACGCGTTCCATCTCATATCGCCTGTACATATTTCAATTAATGTGAATAAAATAAATATTGTTTTAGTTGGTAGTACGCATTGCTGCTATTTATCGGAACAAAACATAACAATATGTGTATTCATAATGAAGACATACCATGTCGTGACTAGTTCAAAATAGTATCTATTCAAAATATACGTTGCACAGGTTGGCATCTGCCAAAGATATTGCCTAACAAGATTGCAATTTCATTCGCATTTTCACTAATCGCTGATCAATCGATACTGGTAGCCTTACCCAATATTCCGATTGGAAACTAGGATCAAAAAAGCAAACTCTACAGAGCTAAAACCATGATGAATTGGACCGTTATTAGGCGGAGTATGGGAATTATTATATTACAGGCCCTTTTTTGAAATCCCCAGTGGAAAGGACAGAGAGGAAGACCAAGGAATTATTGGAGAAGACAGATAGATGTAGAGATGAAGATGATGGGGAAGACATGGAATGATCTTAAAAAAATAGCAAAAAACAGAACGACTTGGAAAGTGTTTGTTGATAAACCTATGCTCCACTGGGAGCTAAAAAGGTAGAAAGAAAGAAGAATGGGAATTATGCTTTGCTTTCATCTTTTTCACTTAAAACGACTTTTGTAAGAGATCTATTCTATATCTTTATTGTATTTTAAAATCTCGGAATAACTAAGTGAGACATTTACTGTAGTCGTCAGAAGGGCGCTAGCTCACTGTAAAGTACAGGTAAAGTACCAGACTAGAATCGTCACCTTTGCACGCGAGTTTTCAACCATATGTGCTCGGCCGGATATCCATAAGAGTTCTGAGGCTTCTGGAGAGGGTCGCTTCAAGCATCGAAATTCATGATGCGATCCGGCATTCCTCACCTTCCCAGAGTACTACCCTGGTACCCATTTATGTCCCGGGGTATTTGTTGTTTTTTTTCCAATCACGAGTACAACTCACACTGCTCCAGCGGTAATCGAACACGGGTTGTCACAACGTCGGTTGCCCAGTCGGGTGGTTTTTTTTTTCCAAATTTTTTACCGAGATCCCCAAATTTCCTCGCTTTTTACAACATATATTTGTTACACATACTATAACCAGTGATGGAAAATGTTCAACTGAAATAAACAAAGAATAGGAATGGCAAAAAGTAATTTTAATGCCTTGAAGAACATACTAACATCAAAACAAATGATACCAGGCTAAAACTAAGAATAGCAAAATGTTACATCTTCTCAATATTCCTGTATGGTGCAGAAACATGGGCATTAGACAAGAAAATAGAACATAGAATTGAAGCCTTTGAAATGTGGATATATAGAAGAATAGGTAGAATTGGATGAAATGAGAAGAAAACAAACGACGAAGTCTTAAAACAACTAAACATGAAAAGAGAACTACTAAACACAATTCAAACAAGACAAATGCGATTTTTGCGCCATGTTAAAAGACATAACAACCTACTAAAAGTAATCCTGGAGCGAAAAATACAAGGTAAAAGAGGCAGAGGCAGACCAAGAATAACATGGACGAGTAACATCAAATGATGGACAAATCAGCTTATGACAACCTGCACCATCAAAGCAAGAGACAGAGCAGAATGGCGCTCCATGGTAGCCAACCTTCGTTGCGGAGACGGCAATCGATGATGACGATATTTATTACAGAAAATACTTGCTCAGGGTGTGCTAAAGCAACAAGGAGACAAAGGCTGTATTTTATTACAGCATGATTTTCTAAAAATATGTATCTTTCTTTGCAATGAAAAAAGCATTGTCAAATAAATTGTATGTTTTCACAATATACCCACGGACAGTCTTTTTTGCCTTTTTTAAAACGCCCTTAAACCATAGATGTGAGAGACTAAATTATATTTTTACTTTTCAATTTCACTCCTTTCTAAAAGTTTTACACGTCGCGTCCATTGCATGAGTAAGAGCATTCATCATCTTAGCTTTTTAAATATGGGAAATTATTATTTTTGGTAAACTATATTTAAACTTAAAAATACAAATTTTCTACTCAAATGTTAAGTGGGGCCTATTATATGGCTGTGAAACATGGAGAATAACAAAATTGACAATCACAAAGGTACAGACTTTCATTAATGGATTCTTACGCAGAATAAAGGGAAGGAAATGGCAGGACAAAGTCACTAACGTAGAATTATGAAAATGTACCGGTCAAATACCAGTGGATAAAGACATGGCGATACTAAAAAAAAGTAGAAAAAGAGTGGTATGGTAACAGCTTTACGTGGTAATGGACGAAACAAAAGTTGACGTTTCGGCCAAGTAGGCCTTCATCTGGACGGACAACAAATACAAAAATTATATATAACGATATATTAACAAATATAACTACATGGCGATAATATTCTAGATATCGCCATTATCATCAGCTTTACAGCAGCTTCGCATCTCTACGCATCTTGGTGCATCTTGATGCCTTTACCTCTACTGGATAAAGACATACAGCGAAGGCGATGGCGATGGATAGGACACACACTACGGAAGCCAACTGAGAGTATTACACAACAGGCCCTTTTTGGAATCCCCAGGGGGAAAAGACAAAGAGGAAGACCAAGGAATTCTTGGAGAAGACAGATCGGAGCAGAGATGAAGATATTGGGGAAGACATGGAATGATCTTAAAAGAATTGCAAAAAACAGAACGACTTGGAAAGTGTTTATTGAAGACCTATGCTCCACAGGGAGCTAAAAGGTAGAAGATAGAAGATATTTAAACTATAGTAAAGGCGGGATAGAAGTTAAAACCGGCCGGGGCGTCCTATCAATATTGCTAAACAGGACAATTCTTAATTAAAGCGGGCTGGATAGTAAGCATAGATTTTAACACACAGACATGTCAGGATAGCCACCTTACGTGTAATTGAATGACTGAAAATGTGGGAATTTCCTATTATAGATAACATATTGCTTTGATAATCATGATGTTGATGTAATAATATGTAATATGGGATTTATAACCGACAACATGGATTACACGAGAATGCAAATTCTAAAATTGGAGGGATATTAAAAGAATATATGATATGGGACTCAGAATGAAGTTTAGATTTAGACCAGGATGGTGAATAAGTGATATTAAATGGTCGTCGTAATATCAGATATACAAAACAGAAGTCCTGGTAACAACAAAGAAAAAGACATCACTTCAGTGCAGAATAAATACAAGTGGGACCATATTAAAACAGGTAAATGAATTTAAATATGTGGGAACTTTGTTAACCTCGAACGGAAGATGTACAAAAGAGGTGAGATGCAGAATGGCTCAGGCAAAAGCAGCTTTCTGTAAAATGAGGAAGATAATATGCAATCAATTTTTGACAATAGAAACAAGAAAAAGAGTTCGTAAATGTTATGTAGAGCCAGTCTTAAGATATGGATGTGAATCATGGACAATAGGACAACAGACCTTTCAATGGAGTCTGTAGAAATGTGGTTTTACAGAAGAATGTAGAGAATAACATGGCAGCTAAGAAGAGTAATGGAAACGTTCTAAATAGGCCCAAAGCAAAAAGATAACTCGTTTCCAATATAAGCATGAAATAGTCATCATGTTTTGGCCATGTAATGAGAATGGAACAGGTTGTTTAACAACTGGAAAAATCGAGGGACGAAAAGATAGAGAGAAGCAAGGAGGAAAGATACCAGACAGCTTATGAGAATGGCTTGGCAGAAGGTCAACAACGTAAATTATAAATAACTGATTGTAATGAAACTGGGATTAAGTGATTATCGTCGTTTTGTGTCCCGGTTTACAGCGACAGCTGATGAAGCTCTTTGACTCGTGTTCATGTCTGTCTTCAATTATCATTCGTTTTTTGTAGACTATATATTATATGTCCTGTTTCTTTGTATTCTCTTAAGATCGTTACATACCTACTTCATCCTCTACATATCTGCCTCCGCCTGTCTCCTCCAAGTATATTTTGGCCTTCAACTTGGTGTCCTTCCCTGCGGATTAAACAAAATACGTTTGTGTGTGTCTTATCCTTAACCGCTGTCTATGACGTATCTCGCTGTCCACTGGTATTTCTCTAGTACTTTCTAATAAATAAAAGTTTGCAATTTTCTCCTCCTACTTCCGTCCTTTAAATAGACTCAAGATGCATCAAAGCTTGTCAAATCATTGGACAGTTATCACCACTATTGTCCAACAAGGAAATAGCTCTAGATGCAAAACGTGCACTTTACAAAACAATCTTTATCTCAACGTTGTGCTACCAATGCCAGTCCTGGACCTTAGATGCAAAAACAATAAGAAAAATAACCTCTGCTGATATGAAATGTGTTAGACGAATGACATGAAACAGCCTGTGAGGAAAAAAACTGAAATTAAGAACTGAAAAAAGCTAGGAAGGCCCCCGCCAGAGAATACATAAAGAAACAACAGATGCAATGGTTTGGCCACGTGACAAGGCAAAATGACCAAAACACAACGAGCCCTCAACAAACGTTGCGAGAACCCCGGACCCCAATGGTCGACTGCGAAAAAGATAGATTGATGGAATATTAGAAACATTAAGAAACATAAAAGCTGTAGAGTCGAACAGAAGAGCAAACAACCGCAAATTATATCTTTCCTCGACGCGGAAAAACCAATGGTGAAGGACAGAAGACGAAGACTTCCGACCTTTAATAAAAAAATTTAAAAAAAAGTAAAGAGCCCCCGTCACACCAAGCGGCGTATACGGAATATGGTATTAGTGACCATGCATTTTACAGACCTTCAGCACATGATTTTTGGGATAATGTGGTCGGTATTACGCCCGTTCCGCTTTACTTTCCCAGAAAAACTCCGGTACCCATTAAAGGCTGGGTGAACCCGGAAACCGTCGGTTGAGATCGAACCCTACCTCTTGTCCTTTGTAGTCCAGTTCTCTAACCACTGAGATATCGCGACTCCCTTCTCTCATTTAATACTACAAACATATTAATTTATACAAGCATGTGTTTTTGTGATTGTAAATGTTCTCCGTGTTTCACAGACACATACTAGAACTGATTTAATGTTGGAGTTGAACATTGATATTTTTTAGTTCGTCCATGCTCTGTCTGAGAGCAAAGAATTATGGCTTCCTTCCAGGCATGTCCATCAGAAGCGACTAAGAGGGTTGTGCATGGGACTGACTATCCTGTAGTGTAAAAAAAGAAAGCCCGAAAGAAACTTCACACACATGGGGTGGTAAAATACAAAATAAATTTAATCAACAATCATAAACTGAGGTAAATATGAAAATGTTCATGAAAAGTAACAATAAAACTCAAATTGGAAGCCTGCTGAAACCGGTTTCAACAATGATTGTTGTTACTACAACGGCGAAAGCATTACTGACACTCATGTTTAAACGCCGCCATTGTTCAACAATTGAATTGTAATTGCAGGTGGACGATGTTTGATTGGTCACAAAAACAAGATTGGCAGTTGACCACGCTGCATTGCGTCCAGTTTTCTTATACTTACCACGTGGATAATTCGATTCTAGTCACATTGATCTAAGCGATCGACTTTGCAACTGTCTCCAGTACATTCATTTAACAAGGTTATCTACTGAAAGATTTATTGTGAGATCTTCAACGATGTCCAACCGCAGTTATGAAAGCGACGATGAAGTTAGAGCAAACAAGAGGACGAAGATTGAACACCCACAAGTAAGTTGAGTTTTTGCTTCTGCTTGTTTCAGAATATATAATAATTGATTTTTGAAAAGTCTGCATGTTTCTGATATATAACAAACGACCTGTAGTTATTTTTCACCATATATTAATGTTTTTTTTTCTTCTGTATGTAAATTCTTCATGTTAACATCTTTTTGTGTAAATAGCTCTATAACCGAGATAGTTGGCATTCTTTATTACATTTATTTTCTTACAATCGCTCATACTTCTGTAAAAATAAAAACTAACATTAACAAAATTGTTGATTTGTAATAGTTCTTGAGTATGACAGTTTAACGTAGGGTACATACAATTTAGATGTCTCATGTTCTTATATTAGCAGCATTGTCAATATCTGATTTTTTCAAAATGTGTTTTCAATATCTAAATTACTAATTCATGAATATTGTTTTTTTTTCCTACCACATAATCATATTTCTGTATGCAATCAATTGATTGCTTTTTAATAGTTACTGAATAGATTACGCTAGTTCAAAGTACTTGGATGCGTCATTTTATTTAGCACTCGCTATCCAAGAAGTGATGACCATATTGAAGAAACAATCGTCAGCACCCGCAATATAAAAGTAAACGGGGCAAATCTGTAACAAGTGCAACGTGTCCAATACTTGGACACAATAATAAAAGTATGTAAAGAGAAGTAAGATGGACAGCTGATCGTCCCTATATAGACCTAATTCTGACACATGGGAGTGAATCATGGACAGTTGACAAACAAATTGAAAAGACATTTACGCTACATAATTGAGATCTTTTATAAGAATGTTGAGAGTAACCTGGAGAGATAAAAAGTTAAAGGAACAAATTGTCACAGACGAACACAAGAAGGGAGCTCCTAAAACATCAGAAAGAAGCAATCGACATTTTTCGGATACATCATGAGAAGAGGAAAGTCAGAATATTTGATTACAGCTGGCCAAAAAAAAAACAGGAATAGGAAGACTGCGGACGACAATAGAGAGAATAATAGATAGCTTGGTATCATTGCATGCAAAAACAGTCAACAACAGACGTGGTACCATGAGCTGTGGATAGAACATTGTGGCAGAACATGATTGTCTTCACCAAGCGGTGTGGCCATTGACGATAATAACCCAAGGACTGCGATAACCTAATCTAGATTTGATATTTAGTTGTCACGTTTCAACATCAATGTTTTATGTGAAGTATTGTCTATAATCTCCTTCATAGTTTGCAATTGTGTTATATGTTATTTACAAAATATAAGTAGAGACTAATCTTGTGTTATGGGAATTTATTGTTAGTGCTCTCTGTTGAATAATGTGGTTGGTCAACACAAAAATAGGCTTCAGGGTGAAAGAATTAAAATAAAAAGATATATAATAATTATTTACTTTTACGTAAACCCTTATAAGTGAAACAATTTACAGAGGATGTCTACAAAATTGTGCGAATTATTTTCTTGAACTCTCAAATCTAAATCAAAGCCAACGAGATTATATAGCAAGTAGAATCGTCGGGAACTGAACCTTTTAAATTTTAGTGAAATTTTAATGCAATCACATGTATGTATGTAGGCAAATTAAAGTATGCCATTTGTATATTTACCTAAGTTAATAATCTCAATAACTAATGTCCAACAAGAAGATAATTGGTTAAAGTAGTCTCATAGTAACTTTTGCCAATACTCAAACACTACGCCAATAGAACACTAAAAATTAATTTTACTTTATTCTATTTTTCTGCTGTCAGTATAAGCAGTAACCTTTTGTACTTAACTTCATCGACTTCAAAAAAGCATCTGATAATATTCATAGAGATTCTTTGTGGAACATTATGAAGCAATATGGCTTACCATCAAGAATCATAATTATTATCAAAGACATGTATGATGGTTACACATGTGCAGTTCGAACACAGGAAGGACTGAGCGAATGTTTCCCAATAGAAACTGGAGTTAAACAAGGATGTATTTTATCGCCCTTGTTATTTGGAATTATTATGGACTTCATAATGACGAAATGCTGCACTGGTAATAAAGGCATAGAATGGATACAAGGAGACCATTTGGAGGACCTCGACTTTGCTGATGACAGCCAGATAAAACGATGCAGGAAAACACAAATGAACTTTCATCAATTGCCGATAAAATTTGGCTTGAGATCAATCATGAAAAGACTAAAGTCATGAAAAGTTTAATTCCAACAGATTACAAAATATACTGGAAAACAACACGAGATATAGAAATAAAGTTTAACGCATTCGAAAATAAATGTCTAAGGAAAATACTTGGTATAGCATGGAAAGAATTCAAAACAAACGAGGAAATTAAAGAAATCGCCAATCAACCACTAATATCTTCAGTAATAAAGAAAAGACGATGGTCATATGTTGGACATGTGATGAGAATAGATAGTAACCCAATAGCAAAGCAAGCCCTCATGTGGGAAACAACAGGTAAAAGAAAAAGAGGAAGACCCAGAGAGACACTGAGAAGAACATTGATGAAAGAGGCAAGAGCAGCAGGATTCGGCTCCCTCAATGAGATAGAATTGGTTAAATAATTTCTTGGTTATTTAAAAGAATTGAAAACTGCTAGAACAAAAATTCAGATAAAAGGAGTATCTTGGTGAACGCCCTATGGGCCGGCTACGGCTCCAAAGGCCAATAGATAGATATAGAAACTACTAAGCAATCCATTTTTGACAATAGAATATGTTATGTAGAGCCAGTTTTAAAATATGGATGTGAATATAGGACAACAGACAAGAAATTCGCTGGAGTCTGTAGAAATGTGGTTTTACAGGAGATTGTTGAGAATATCATGGACAGCTAGGAAGAGTAATGAAAATGTTCTGAAATAGATCAAACTAAAAAGAGAGCTTATTTCCAATATTAGGAAGAAATAATCATCATTTTTTGGCCATGTAATGAGAAGAGAACAAATGGAATATATTGTAGCAACTGGAAAAATTGAGGGACGAAGAGTTAGAGTGAAGCAAAGAGAAAAATTACCAGACAGCTTAAGAGAATGGCTTGGCAACAGAAATGATAAATATTTGTTGAGATCGAAAGTTGTAGAGAGACATGATCACCTACGCCAGCAAGCCCGGTACTTGATGATTATGATGATATATTGACCTTTCGAACCTTAGCCGGCTCATAGGGCATACACCCAGATACTTTTTCTCTAAATTTTTATTCTATAAATTTTCAACCGTTTTTGTCATCTCGCCATTTGTCTCTGTTCTGTGCAAACAACTTTATCTCATTGAGGGAGTCGATTCCTGCTGCTCTTGCCTCTCTGATTAATGTTCTTCTCAGCGTCTTTCTGGGTCGGCCTATTTTCCTCTTACCTGTTGTTTCCCACATGAGGGCTTCCTTTGTTATTCGGTTATTGTCTCTCATAATAACACATCCAACATATGACCATTGTCTTTTTTTGATTTCTGGAACTATTAGTGGTTGATTGGCGATTCTCTAATTTCCTCGTTTGTTTTGAAATCATTCCATATTAAACCAAGTATCGTACAACAAATCCACGTTTAAAAAGAAAAAAAGATAAGAAAGTCGTTTGGGTATGGAGTGAGTAATAAGTAAATCAGCAGCCAAGGTTAAATAGACATCAATGCAAAGCGAACCATATAGAAATTCTACCAAAAACAATACAACCCAAGCTGTTCTACAACTGCTTTTTATTTTTGAATTTCTTTTTTCTATTGTGGACAAATGATTTTGTTCGATTCATGAACGGCCTTTGATACATAATGGATACCATATCTTTTAGTGTGTACTGCTTGTAATGATAACAAAAGAAAGTAGGGAACTAACACCATATTCCCCTTTTGATGCCACACTCAAAGCGCGACGTGGTAATTTTTTTCCCCACATGGTTATTTCGCATGTGAATGTCTGTAGCCATTCTTCTACCTTTCAGTTGGAGCATAGTTCTTCAACAATCACTTTCCAAGCCGTTCTATTTCTTGCCAATCTTTTAAGATTATTCCAAGTCTATCCCATTATCTTCATCGCTATTTCTATCTCTCTTCTCCAAGAATTCCTGGTTTGTAGCCATTAACCGTTCAAAAATATGTGGCCACATTCACCATACATTAAAAAAAACTTGTGGATGTATTGCTCTGAATATCTGCATACTGTCTTATATTTTTATCAACTTTAAGAATTTGAAACAAAAGAAAACTTATTCCAAACTTCATTCATCGTTACCGTCTCCACTTTGAAGGTTGGTTACCTTGGGCTGCCATTTTACTGGAACTCTTGTCTTGATGATGCATGTTGTCTTAAGTTCATTTTCCCACATTTTATTGTTTATCAGTCCTGTCTTGATCTGTTTCTGTCTCGTTTATCCTGTACCTGTCTTCCAAGATCAATTTTATTAGGGTATTGTGTCTGTCTCTTAACATGTCCGAGACATTTTAGTTGCCTTTTTTATATTGTGTTAGGTAGTTTTTTTTTCCCTTTTCAGCTGATTCAGAAATTCATTGTTTGTCTTCTTTTCAATGTTTCTGTATATCCACCTTTCAATTTTCTCCTCTCATTTCTAATATAATGCACATGTTTCTGCATGATACAGGAATGTTTAGTAAATATTGTACTTTGTTATTCCTAGTTTTATTTTCTTTTTTTGATTTGAGTATAATTTCCATGATGCTACAATTGTTCTTTGCAGTTCCTGTTATTTGCCTATTTTGGTCTTACATTTTCCGTTCTTTGTTATTTGTTCAAGACATATATATTCGTTTAACTCTTTCTATGTTCTTTCTATCTACTTCCAATTCCACTTGTATCTTTTGTGTGATTTATCTGATAATAATCATAGTTTAGTCTTTTTAATATTTAAATCCAAACCATTTTCTGTACTTGCCTTATTGAGTTCATTAGTCGGTATATGTCTTCATGATTTTCTGCCAATAATAGGCTATCATCAGCCTATCATCTTAGATTATTGTTCATAAATTCATTGATGTTTAGTCTTGGCATCCGCATGATGTCTTTAAAGATGTTCACATTGTATACGTTGAAAAGACATGGTGATAGATTGCAGTCTTCTGTTAGCATCATCAAATGTATATCTTTTAATTATTTTATTACTTGATTATAGTGTATTCTGTCTAAAACTATTGGTGTAGTCTATGAAGCATGCATAAATTAGTTTGTTTGTTTCGATATATCTGTCTATACATATTCTCATGAAGGAGGAATGTCCTCTGTTGTCCCATTGTTCTTTCTAAAAGCAAAGTGGTGTTTTACTCATTCCACATTGATTTCGTTTTGAATTCTTCCCAATACAACTTTAATTAAACAATTTTTGTTTTGTTTTATGACACATCAGACTTGTTGTTCTAAAGTCACTACACTTCACATCACCAGTTGTTTTTGGCAAGGCAAAAATATTGATATTTGTATATCAGAGTATTTATTGAGTATATATATATATATATATATATATATATATATATATATATGTTCATATAATATATATTTTGTGATGCATAAATTAATGCATAAGTCTGCGATTATTTGTGTAAAAAAAAATTTCATGGTATTTTTTTCCCAATATTTCTCTGTTTGGCCTTACAACTGTTAGCATTCTTTATTGTATTTATAGCTTTCTCTACTTTAGATTTTCAGATTTTGTATCCTGATATACACGTTATGGTTGGTTTCTTATCTCACCTTCAAACAATTCTGCTATGAATTCCTGCCGTTCAAGAATTTCATTAAATCAGTTATCTCTTTAAAAAATGTATCCTTTACTGTTTACAATACATGCGCCATCTGTGACATTTTAAATAATTTTATTGGTCATTCTGTTTATTTAGATGTGCATTTATTTTAATCCAAGGGCAAAGTGAATTTCTCACAAATAAGTAAAGAGTTATTGAGTTATTAGCTCCCTAGACCAACTGTGCAATAACTGCCAGGGAGTGTTCATCCAGTGGATAAGCTAAAGAGGGAGGGAGATTACCACAAGAGAACTATCTGGTCAGCTACGATGAAGCCAAATTCATCATCAAAGTCCACTACCATGAAACATGGAAACAAGAACACCCAAAGTATAACGTGAGGGACGGATACCTCCAACTATCAAGAAGTGATCAAGCCATCATACTTCGCCTACGCACTGGCCACAACAGAATGAGAAATCACATGTTCACCAAACTCAAAATAGTAACTAACGGCCAATGCCACTGTACCCCGGATAACATAACAAAACATGTTCTATAGAACTTACCCCGGTACACAGACCTGAGAAGAACAATGTGGTCCACATCCACCTCCCTGGAAGAGAAACTATACGGGGAAACCGAATCACTTAAACAGACAGCTGCCTTCATAAGAAAGTCTGGAGTATTAGTCTGAATGAGCCTTGATCGCAGAAGAAGAAGCAGAACAAAGTTCTCATTCTTTATTTTATTTATTGTTTTCCCTAGGTTAAATTTAAGATTTTGTTTCCTGATATACACTTTATCGTTGGTTTCTTATGTGATCATCAAACAATTCTGCTATGAATTTCTGCCGTTGAAGAATTTGATTAAATCCGTTTTCTCTTTTAAATGTGTCCTTTTTTTGTTTACAATACATCCCCCATCTGCGCATTTTAAAATTTTATTGGTCATTCTTTTTATTTTGATGTGCATCTCATTTAGTTCAAGGGCAAATTGAATTTCTCACAAATGAGTAACGAGGCATTGAGTTATTAGCAGGTCATCATCATTGCACTCCGAACATATCCATAGGAGCTCAGATTCCTTCCTCAGCGAGTCTCGCAGAGCCCAGCGACTGACGACTCCAGTTCTGTGTTGGTTCATTATAATTCTTATACGCCCACAAAGTTTCTCGTTTCTGGTTGTGCCTACACCAACTCCAATCTCTTTCATCCGAAGAAGTGATGTATCCATCCCACTGCCCGGATGTCCGCCCGATCCATTGGTTGAACGTCCTCAACAATAGCGCAGCTAGCCAACCTTTCCGCTCTTTCATTTCCCCGTATTCCTGCATGTGCTGGGACGTAGACAAAGGTGACCTTACGTATTTGTTACTTCTGCAATGACTATACCCAATGCATACATTCCCGCTTCCACTTTTTTATCATGCTCAAATGACTTTCTTATATAATGTGTGTACTAAAACAGAAATACTCAAAGAAGTGGAAGCCGCATTGTGCAAATATAAAAGCAGGAAGGAGCCACTGGACCAGATAATATAACTAAAGAAGAGATTGAAGTCATGGGTGATTTTGGAATAGAAATAACAACAAAATGTTGAATAATATCTACAGCAGCAGATATATACCAGATGGTCTGTTCAGATCAATATACATAGCCTTACCAATTAAATCTGGAGGCTATTGAATGCAGTGATCGTCATAATTCGTATGAGTCACAAGACACAATTTTACTAAGAATAAACATACAAAGAGTTCGAAACTAAATCAGTCCATAAATTAGTGATGAACAGCGTGGAACACGTTGTGCTACCAATGCCAGACCTGGACCCTAGATGCTAGAACAATAAGAAAAATAACCTCTACAGAGATGAAATGTGTTAGGTGAATGACAGGAAACAGTCTGAGAGATAAGATCAGAAATGAAGAACTGAAAAAAAGCTAGGAATAACCCCCGCCATAGAATATATAAGGAAACAACAGATAAAATGATTTGGCCACGTGACAAGGCAGAAAGAACAAAACACAACATTACGAGCCTTCAACAAACGTTGTGAGAACACCAGATCCAAGGGTCGACCACGTAAAAGATGGGTCGATGGAATTCTAGAAGCACTAGGAAACATAACAGCAGCAGAGGCGAACAGAAGAGCAAAAGACCGCAAATTATATCTCTCCTCGACGCTGAAAGGCAGATGAGGAAGGAAAGCAGAAGAAGTGTGGTTTTGTTTTAGGTAAAGGAACGAGCAATGCTTTATACATCATAAGTTCTTTAGTAGAAAGGATCAAGAGATGAAAACAGATGTATACCTATGTTTCATAAATTATACGAAAGCATTTCACAAAGTAAAGCACAACAAATAATAGAAAAGGTATCAGGCATACGCGTAGACAGCAAAGATCTAAGAATAATAAAGAATATGTACCAGCAACAAACAGTTGCCATAAGGACTGGAAATTAAATGGGAATGTTTCAACAAAAACAGGGTGTAAGACAAAGTTTTGTGATGTCACCAATTTTTAAAAATATGTATAGTGATGTTATTTTAAGATATCAGAAGCATGGCTAAAACACGAATCGGAAAACATCACCATCATCAAGTACCGTGCCTGCTGGCCGAGGTGATCATTTCTCTCCACAACTTTCCATCTCGACAATCCATTCTCTTAAGCTGCCTGGTATCTTTTTTTGCTTCCCTATATCTCTTCGTCCCTCGAATATTCCAGTCGTTACAATATATTCCTACTGTTCTCTTCTCATTACATGGCCAAAAACAATGATTGTTTCTTCCTAATATTGGAAATTAGCTCAACATTCTTCTGTAAAACCACATTTCTACAGTCTCCATTGATTTTCTTGCCTATTGTCCTATTGACCATGATTCATATCAATATGTTAAGACTGGCTCTACATAGCATTTCTCTTTTTATTGTCAAAAAATGGATTGTGCAGTATCTTCCTCAAAGACTGGATAGCTGCATATGGTTGAGCAAATCTTCATCTCACCTCTTTTGTACATCTACTATCTGAAGTTAACAATGCTCTCAGATATTTAAATTCAGTTGCCAGTTTTAATACTGTTCCACTGGTCTTTATTGTGCACTGCGGCGATGCCTTTCTCTTTGTTGTTATTATTACCCCTGTCTTTTTGCTATTAAGGCTGAGTTATTTATTGTTGCTTTCTTTCACTATAATGTCTAAAATTTCTTGTAACTCATTTTCACTCTTAGGGATTAAGACTGTATCATCAATATAGCTTAGATTATTTATATTATGGCATCCATTTGTTATTCCAGGCATGTCCCTTATGGATCTTTAAAAAATCTCACTATACATGTTATACAAATCTGGTGACAGCACACAACCTTGCATAACACTCTGTTTTATTTGTTGAAACATTCCCAACTGATTTCCAGTTCTTATAGCCGCTGTTTGTTACCAACACATGCTATTTTATTTTTCTTAGATCTTTGATGTCTACATTTATGCTTTCTAAAATTGTGACTATTTCTTTGTGCTTTATTTTGTCAAATGCTTTGTAATAATCTATGATCTGTTTTTACCTCTATGGCTCTTTCTACGAAAGATCAAATGATTAATCGGAAGATATATATATATATATATATATAATCTAAGGTATGCTGATAATACAGTCTTAATCGCTAGGAATGAAAATGAGTTACAAGAAATGTAAGATATTAAAATGAAGAAAAGCAAAAATAAAGAACTCACCTTACTAGAAAAAAAAAAACCGAATAGTGACAACAAAGAAAAAGACATCACCCCTGTGCATAGTAAAGACAAGTGGAACAATATTCTATCTATCTATATATTTGATTGACCTTTCGAGCCGTAGCCGGCCCATAGGGCATAGACCAAGATACTCTTTCTCTTATCTAAATCTTTATTCTAGCAGTTTACAATCCTTGTAAAGATCTTTTATCAAATCTCGTCTTTTATCTATGTTTTGTGGAAACAACTCTATCTCATTGAGGGGAGCCGAATCCTGCTGTTCTTGCCTCTCTGATCTTCTCAGTGTATCTCCGGGTCGGTTTATTTTCCTCTTACCTTTTCCCACACGAGGGCTTGCTTTGTTACTCGGTTATTATCTCTCCTCATCACATGTCCAACATATGACCATCATCTGTTCTTGATTACTGAAGATATTTGTGGTTGATTGGCGATTTCTCTAATTTTCTTCGTTTGTTTTGAATTCGTTTAACGCTATACCAGGTATTATGATTTGACTTTTATTTTTGAATGCGTTCAACTTTGTTTCTATGTCAATTGTTGTTTTCCAGTTCTCATATGCACACGTTAGGGTTGATAATACGTTTGATATGTATTTTCTAAGTTTTGTGTTAGCGCTAATGAGTTTTGATTTCCACAACTTTCCAAGGCTTCTGAAAGACATAACTGCGTTAGCTATTCTGATTCTAATTTCTTTACTTGAATCCCCCTCCCGATCAATGTGACTTCCAAGATAAAAGAAAGTGATCGATCTCTTCCACTGGTTTGTTTTCCATGTATTTTCTGTTATTTGTTGGAATTAAGCTTTTTATGACTTTGTCTTTTCATGATTGATCTCAAGCCCAATTTTGCTGGCTATTGATAATAGTTCATTTGTGTTTTTGTTTCTAATCGTTTCTATCTGACTGCTAATGACGAATATTGAAACAGTTAAATGAATTTAAATATATGGAAACTATGTCACCCTCTTATGGTAGATGTACAACAGAAAAGAGATGCAGAATAGCTCAGTCAAAAGCCGCTTTCTCAAAAAATGAGGAAGATACTGTGCCATCCATTTTTGAAAATAGTAGCAAGAAAAAAATTTCTTAAATGGTATGTAGAGCGTGTCGTAATATGAATGTGAATCGTGCACAATAGGACAACAGACAAGAAAATCACGGGAGGCTATAGATATGTGATTCTACAAAAGAATACCATCTACTGCTTAGAAGAGTAATGAAAACGTTCTGAAAGAGCCCAAAGCAAAAAGAGAGCTAATATCCAATATTTGGTGGAAACAATCATCATTTCTTGCCGTGTAATGAGAAGGGAACATCTTCAATATATTGTAACATCCGGGGAAAATTGAGGAGCGAAAAGATAGAGTAAAGCAAAGATAAAAGTTACCAGCCAGCATAATGAAGTGGCTTGGCAGAAGGTCAATAACATAAATGATAAATAACTGTCGAGATCGAGAGTTGTGGTTAGACATGTACACCCACGCCAGCAGGCCTGGTACATAATGATGATGTTGTACTAAAAACTTAACATGTGCAAGAAAACTTGTACTTTACAGATAAATAACTTCATAAATGATCACCGCGTTTCGAAGACGCACCCACACATCGTAGAGAAGGGAACAATGTTTAGATTTTACATTGAATTTTCTCTCATCAGAACATAGTTTGATGTACATTCTGTACTTTTTCATTTAACTAAGCCAGTGATATTTTCCACTAATTTTGGTTAACGCTACTTTTTTCCCACATAAAGTCGCTGTACGATTCATTAGGTGGAGGTAGCATCGTTTGAGGTATGATGGGGGTCCTTGGTAGTCTAGTTTGGAAAACCCATTGACTGGGCTACCGACTTTCGGACAGCCCGTGATAACTTCCCGCTGGAAGCGGTGTGAATTATGCTCATGGTTGGAAAAAAAATTCCCCCCCCCCCGTGGGTGATCCAGCCGCTGACAGAAATTGGTAACATGGTAGTGCTCTGGGAAGGTGAGGAATGCCGCCTCACATCGTGAGTTTCAATGCTGAAGCAACACTATCCAGAAGTCTTAGAACACTTCTAGATAGGCGGGCTAGTACATATGGGTGAAAACCCGCGTGCTATTAGATGTTGTAAAATAATTGACCCCTCTTACCGTTTTTGCAGAGTGTCCGTACAATATTAATGTAGTTTTTGTATAGTCTTGAATTAACACGTTAAATTCAATACGATTTAAGGCATTGATGTAACTCTCTGTTATAGCAGTATAGAAAAGAAAACTATTTTTGTTTTATACCTTTTTATAAATATTTTTTAAATGCTATTCAATTTGCACGCCATTGATGGATCGGTGCTCATAGGATACTTGCCATTTTTAACAAGAAAATCTCGCGCAGTTAACAGCTGAGATCCTCAAGGCAATTGATAGCCATAATTTAATACATCTCCAAAAAATGTTCAACATCATTTGGAAAACAGAGAAGACGCCTCATAAATGGAAAAAAGGAATCATTGTTAAGATCCCAAAAAAGGGCAATCTTAGAGATTGTAACAATTGGAGAGGCGTGACACTTTTGTCAGTTGCCTCAAAATTATTCTGTAAAATCATCCTAAATAGAATAAAGGATTCAATAGATACAGTAATGCGTGAAGAACAGGCTGGGTTTAGAAAAGGGAGAAGCTGTCTTGACCACATTTTCACTCTACGACTTATATTGGAGGAACACATTGAAAAGCAAAAACCTTTTGTACTTAACTTCATCGACTTCAAAAAAGCATTTGATAGTATTCATAGAGATTCTTTGTGGAAAATTCTGAAGCAATATGGCTTACCATCAAAAATCATAAATATTATCAAAGACATGTATGATGGTTACACATGTGCAGTTCGAACAGAGGAAGGACTGAGCGAATGTTTCCCAATAGAAACTGGGGTTAAACAAGGATGTATTTTATCGCCCTTGTTATTTGGAATTGTTATGGACTTCATAATGAAGAAATGCTGCACTGGTAATAAAGGCATCGAATGGATACAAGGAGACCATTTGGAGGACCTGGACTTTGCTGATGACATAGTTCTTATCAGCAATCAGATAAAAACGATGCAGGAAAACACAAATGAACTATCATCAATAGCCAGCAAAATTGGGCTTGAGGTCAATCATGAAAAGACTAAAGTCATGAAAAGTTTAATTCCAACAAGTGACAAAATATACATGGAAAACAAACCAGTAGAAGAGATCGATCACTTCATCTATCTTGGAAGTCACATTGATCGAGAAGGGGATACGAGCAAAGAAATTAGAATCAGACTGGCTAAAGCAGCAATGTCTTTCAGAAGCCTTGAAAAGTTGTGGAAATCAAAACTCATTAGCACAAACACAAAACTTAGGCTATTCAAATCAAATGTACTATCAACCCTTACGTATGCGTGTGAAAGCTGGAAAACAACAAGAGATATAGAAACAAAGTTGAACGCATTCGAAAATAAATGTCTAAGGAAAATACTTGGTATAGAATGGAACGAATTCAAAACAAACGAGGAAATTAGAGAAATCGCCAATCAACCACTAATATCTTCAGTAATAAAGAAAAGACGATGGTCATACGTTGGACATGTGATGAGAAGAGATAATAATCGAATAGCAAAGCAAGCCCTCATATGGGAAACAACAGGTAAAAGAAAAAGAGGAAGACCCAGGGAGACACTGAGAAGAACATTGATGAGAGAGGCAAGAGCAGCAGGAATCGGCTCCCTCAATGAGATAGAACTGCTTGCACAGAACAGAGACAGATGGCGAGATTTGATAAAATATCTTTAAAATAAAACTGCTAGAACAAAAATTCATATAGGAGAAGGTGTATCTTGGTCTACGCCCTATGGGCCGGTTACGGCTCGAAAGGTCAATAGATAGAATAGACTATACGTGGGAGTTAGTTGAATATTAAAAGTTTTAAATTCCTACCCTTAGTCTCTTGTGTTTTTGTTTTTACATAATTTATATAAGGACAAGTGATCGGTTTTTAATATAGGAATAGATATTGATTTAAGGTCGGGGAAACTAAAACTGCATGGAGATATTACTAGAAATGCAACTGTTTTTGTGAACAATTATAGTGAGTGTAGACAACAATCTCTGAACCTTTTATAGAAATAGACATTAGCAAAATATTAAAATAAAGTAAAATAAGTAACACTTTCATATATGATGTTTTATTAATTCACTCATTAATTTTTTTTTCTTATTTATAGGTGGATTGGCTGGATGTTGCTATCAGGAGAGGGTACCAGGAACTAGAAGATTTGCTACCAGAGTTTGACCATAATAATTATAGAACCAGAGAAGCAGGAATAACTAAGGAGGCTCTTAAATACACGAATCATCTGGAGAGCTTGGTCAGTCCTGATTTAAGACCATATGTTACGGATTTCTTTGTTCCAATCAGATGGTTAAATATGTTACGTTGCATGCCAATGAATGGTGATGAGGAGAAAAAAGACTGTTTATACTTTCTCATCAGTTCAACAGACAATATTGTATTTCTCCAGAAAGCGATTAGATATGGCGCTAACGACAATGTCAACTGGGATGAAATATTGCGGTAAGTTATCACCACACTATATATATATATATATTCTAACAGAGAAAATTATATTTGTTTGAGTGTATTTGTAGTGAAATATGGTTTGAATGGTATTACGTAATTTATCGTTCCCTTTAAAAGCAATCATAATTACTAGACCATGAACTATATATTAATTAAAGGCAGTAATCAGAATTCAGTGAACTTAAATGTATCACTTCTAAAACCAAAAGAACAATTTTTTTTCAACAACTGCCTGATTGTCTACCTGCAGTCATTACTTTAGAGGTAAAATGTTCAATCACTGCAACACAGGCTTCACGATACATGCCCACTGTTTCCTGTCTACCAATTGCCAAATATGAGTCATTTTGTTTATTTGTGTGTTCGTCTGTTTCATTGATCTTGTAGATCTTCTATTTGTTTGATAGTTGCAAATAGAGGCTCGTCAATCTTATCTGTCTCCGATGGGTTAACTTACATTTGTAATCAATGTAGGTAATAAGCAATAGTACGCACCAATGTTGGAGCCGCGTTAGCTCAGTGGTTAGTGAACTGGACTACAAAGGACAAGGGGTAGGGTTCGATCCCAAACGACAGCTTTTGGGTTCACCCAGCCTTAAATGGGTACCGGATTTTTTGGGGGGGAAAGTAAAGCAGCATGGGCGTAATACCGACCACATTACCCCAAAAGTCATTTGCTGAAGGTCTGTAAAATATAGGATTACTAACACTATGTTTCCCTCTACGCCACTTGGTGTGACGCGGTACTTTACTTTTGTACGCACCAATGTTCTATTCATGATCTAACTTTATTATGTCTGTGCAGTATGCAATTGTTTTGACTGAGCAACTAATGTTGTAAAGATTATTTACGTAGATTCGTTAGAAGTTGAGTCACTCCGTATGTTTTTAATATTCCCCATAGTAGTTCTCTGTTTACTCGGTCGAATGCTTTTTCCTGGTCTATAAAAGCGATCTACACATTTCGATTTGCTTCTTTTATCTTTCAAGCTAACTGTTTTAGAGTGAATTGCTGCAGCTATACGGGCACCCCTATATAGTCGATTAACTTACATATGTAGTATACAACAGCCCTGTATCAGCACATCCTCTATTTTTTCATACCCCCATTATCGATGTTTTTAAATTATTCAGTTACTATTAGTTATGTTTCTGTATACTGTAATTTCTTTAATCACCGCCAATAGATGCGGAACTTGTTAACAACTATAATTGAAATAAGAAAAACCCTACATTATATGGTATTTCAAAACAATATATCATTAAAAAGTTAAGTAACATGTTAAAAATGTATTATTTATCCAGTACTAAACCAGTACAGATAATATATTGTCTCTTTTCTATATTCCCCATCAGGCTTGTTCAGCATGTACCAGCGCTTAGAAGAAATCGACAATTCCTTTGACGCTTTCATAACCACGAAAACATCAAATGGAACATCTAAATACAGCAGTTTCTCTGACGGAAATTGGTGTTTATCTGCTCCAACAATCAAGCACTGCAGTGTAGTGATTTAGTGCTGTTGTGATTTAGTGCAGAGTAATGACTTAGTGCAGAGTTGTAATGTAGTGCAGAGTTGTAATGTAGTGCAGAGTAATGATTTACTGCAGAGTTGTGATGTATTGCAGTGTAACGATTTAGTGCACAGTTATGATGTAGTGCAGAGTACTGATTTAGTGGACAACAGTGATGTAGTGCACATTTGTGAGGTAGTGCAGAGTAATGATTTAGTACAGAGTAGTGATTTAATGCAGAGTTGTGATTTAGTGTACAGTTGGTTGTGATGTAGTGCAGGATAATGATTTATTGCACAGTTGTGATGTGGTGCAGAGTAATGATTTAGTGCAGAGTTATGATGTAGTGCAGAGTAATGATTTAGTCTACATTTGTGTTGTAGTGCAGGGTAATGATTTACTGAACAGTTGTGATGTAGTGCAGAGTAGTGAAGTACTGCAGAGTAGTGATTTAGTGCACTGTTGTGATATAGTGCACAGTTGTGATGTAGTGCTGAGTAATGATTTAGTGGAGAGTAGTGATTTAGTGAAGGGTAATGATTTATTGTGGGATACTCATTTAGTGCACAGTAATGATTTGGTGTATAGTAGTACATTAATGAGGAGTAGTGATTTAGTTTTAACCAATTTAGTCAAATCATTTCTAAATGATTTGATGATCAATGATTTTGTAGACATTATGAAGAGCACAATTTCCCAATGAAAGTCATTTTGTCAAGCAAAGTTAATGGGAAAATGTAACATTTTATATGGAGACTAGTTCTAGATCTATTAAATTACACATATATCTAAGAATAAGTCAGTGATGATATTTAACTGTTGTGTTCATTATAAACATGTTCACCTCGCTATCGTAGTTAGATCTGACATTAGTTTTAAACGCATTCAAATATACAAACACAGAACTACCAACTGCCGTTTTGACGATTGTGTGAACTATATTTTTTTTAAAAACTAAAAATAGATATGTCGAGTGCCTTCTCAATGTTTCTTGTATATCACATTTTCTACTGTACCGGTGATATTCTTGATTGATTATGAAATTGCTTTTTTATTTATTTTAACATGTGTAATGTTGATAAATTGTTTAGTGTTGATTTTGTTTTCAATTTTTTTTACACTGTATTTGTAAGATTATTTTTTTTTCGCACCATCTGTGAGGTGCAAATCTGTGAAAGTATGTAAACTGTTTCTCTTTAACCTGCAATTGTTAGAGCGTCAAAGTGTTACCAGTGTATATATACACATTAATACATTATTGTATAATTGTAGTTTGCTGTCACGAATGTAGAATGTCATTCAATGGTGAGCTGAAATAGTTAATAAATATGATGCAAATTTCTATAAGAATGTTTCATTATTAACTTATGTTTGTTGATATCTTTTTAACGTGTTCAGCTTTTCGGTGTTCTTTCCACCTTCACTTAAACATATTACATTCATCGTACATCCCAAGTCTAGCCGTACGATAATCTTACGGCCTGGTGTTTGATGTGCGACGGGGATAATCTGATGACTAACTGTGTGTCTATATGTTCGGAATTGGAGTCAACAACGATGGCCAAACATCATCAAGCGCTATACATAAAAAAAAAAAAATACGAATATCATCATTTTCAAGAGGACATGAACTTCCGGTATATTGTGGATAGGCGGCGGGAACAATTGAAGGCTATGCATGAAAAGTGTTCATTGTTGCAGTTTCCTCATATTCCAAGTCCAGTTTGTTGCAGGAGCTACTGAGTTAAGTGCTCTGTGCACACCGTGTGTTGTGTGTCTCATCCGTTTTGATCATGTTTCAATATTCCAATTGTTTACGATGAATGATGATATCGTAAGACAGGGAACAGTTGGCTGTGTTCACTTTCTGCGCGGGTTCGCCTTAAGTCTTTTGGCGTGTGCTGAGACTGCTACGATGGGGATTACAGTTACCTTTCTTTGTTTGGGAGATGAGATATTAATTCGGATGATTACGCTGGCACGGGCGGTTGAGAAAGTATGGATTTCACTTCGTTTGTAGTGATACAGGGGCCTTCCATAACCAAATATTACAATCCATTTTTTTTAAAAAAGATGGGGATTTCATTAAATGTCCTTAACATTATTGTTTCACAATGCAATCAAGTTAGAACGGCTTGAGTACAACTGCAAAAAAATACATCAGAAAAGCAATAATGATCACGGTATCCCACAAGGTTTAGTACTATCCCCAACACGTCTCTTAATCTTTATAAATGACATCGTGGATGACATACCACCTAGAAAACACTATATTTGCAATATATGCGGACGATCCGCCGATATGGGCAAGAGAGGTATCTATGATAATGACTAGCTCCAAAATGCAAGATGCCCAAAGAAAATTTCAAAGATGAAACACCACCTGGCTGCTCTCCATTAACAAAACAAAAATGAAGAAAAAACACACAAAATTACTCAATGGGATAAATAACACAGGGCACATACCCGACGATCTAATCTTCCTCCTCTTTCCTTCCTCATCTGCCTTTCAGCGGCGAGGGGAGATATAATTTGCGGTCTTTTGCACTTCTGTTCGCCTCTGCTGCTGTTATGTTTGCTAGTGCTTCTAATATTCCATCGACCCACCTTTTTCGTGGTCAACCCTTGGGTCTGATGTTCTCACGTTTGCTGACGGCTCGTTGTTTTATGTTTTTAGATTGTGAAAATCTAATGAAAATCAATATTTGTAGTCGTACAGAAGTCAGGCGCCACCGATTGTGAAGACCATCGCACTATTAGTCTCATGAGCCATATGACGAACATATTATTTAACTCATCATGATACGTGTAAGGAACAAAATAAAAACCAGGCACAATGAGGAAAGAAAGGGCAATATATATCCCCAGAACATTGATAGAAAGCGCCATAGTGGTAAAGAAATATATGTACTGTATAGACTACATAAAGGTATTTTACAAAGTAAGGCATTTGGAAATAATCAATATACTGGAGAAATTAAACATTGATGGCTAGGATTTGCGAATTATAAAAAAAAAGCGTGTACTGGCAACAAACAGCAGCGTAAAAATTAACAACAAAAAATAAGAGCACCATTATATAAATCAAGGAGTCTGACAAAGATGGGTTATGTCGCCTGATTTGTTTTCACTTTTAAAGCAAAAATGGTAGGAGATCAATAGTAGAAATAAACGTAATTGAAGCCAACTGTTGCAACATAAACAATGTGCTATATGCTGACGACGCAGTCTTAATAGCAGAGACAGAGAATGAGCTACACGAAATGATAGACATTACTAGTAAAAGAAAGCAACAAGAAAGGTCCCAGTCTGAATAATAAGAAATCACAAGTAGTGGTCATATCGAAGCAACAATCATCACCATCATGCAGCATAACAATTAACAGGACAAATCTGAAACAAGCACAACGGGTCAAATACTTGGGCAGAATAATAACATCAGGTGAAAGATGCACCTCAGAAATAAAAAAAACAGAATAGCTGAGGCCAAAATAGAATTTCAGAAAATGAAAAACGTCTTATGCAACAAATCTATTTCAATAAATGTGAGAAAGAGAGTTGATCGGTAACATTAAGAGGGAATTTTGACCCATGGAAAATGACCTATGACTCATGGGCAGTATACAAAATAAATGAAAAGATGATTAGAGGCCATAGAGATGGATTTCTCAGAAGAATGTTGAAAGTTCTCTGGACAGCTAAAAGACCATCGAGGAAATTTTTAGAGGCCAACACAAAATGGGAGCTCCAAAAAAAATCACAAAGAAACAATAAACATTTTTTTTTCTCGCACATCATGAGAAGAGGAATGTTGGAATACTTGGCTACAACTGGCAATATACAGGGAAAGAGATATCGTAAATGACAAAGAGAAGAAAATACTCTATATTTTGGTGTCAATATTTTGAAAACAGTTAACAAAACCATTGAAACGAAACACTATGGATAGAAGATTGTGGAAGTACATGATCTCCTGGGCCAAAGTGTATGCCGCATGATGAATAATTTCAATGTAAATTATTTGATGTAATAAAAGACCAAACAAGTTCTTAAATTAATTATATCGAACACATCCGATATGATTGTAAATATGCACCAAGTGTCTCATCGTTACAAATATTTAATAACTATAATTTTATGTTTTCGAGCAATACCTTTACCTTATATCAATACCATATACAGCAGTACTTTATTTTTAGAATAGCATAAAACCATTCTTTTATGCTTAAATTCCAATGCCAATGAGTCGTCACGTTCTGAGCCGCTGTATTTCTACAATGAATGTCTGTCTCACTTAGATTGTAATTTGCCTCCTTGTCTCATATTTTCTTGCTCAACAACTCTTGTTTCCTACCAGCTGCAAAAAAAAATAAATAAAATAAAAAAAGGTAAATAAAAAAAAAGAAAACTTCAGTGCTGGTGTACAGTTACACCGAATAAACCAAAAATATTTGACTGTGACAATTAACTCATGTGTAATCTACTTTTTCTACATGAAAAATATATAATCAGCAAAACAAATATCATTCGTCTAACACATTTCATCTCTATAGAGGTTATTTTTGTTATTGTTCTTGCATCTAGGGTACAGGTCTGGCTTGGTAGCATAACGTTGGGATAAAGATTGTATTGTATAGTGCACGTTTTGCCTCCAGGGTTATTTGCATGTTGGACAATAGTGGTGATAACTGTCCAATGATTTGACAAGCTTTCTTGCATCTTGATTCTATCTCTGCTGTTTGAGAAGTATCGTTGTATTCATATTGTGTTTTAATAATGATAATCTAAGTTTATTTTGTCTTTTCTTGTACATATGCAGGCATTTCTTTCCGAGTGTGTCTTATATTGGTCTAGTTATGGGTCATTATTCATTTAAATTAACCTCTCGACTCGAATATGGCACATATAGCGGAAGTCATAGGTCTCCAAAAATGGCTTTTGCTTGAAGTCTGTGTAATTCTTATCCCCTGGTTCAGCCTTTCTTAGTAATTGTTCTGCATAGCTATTCTCTTCGTATGTCTTGTCGTATTTTACCTAATGGTTTTCACATCAATGAATGAAGGAAAAGTAATCTGTATTCATTTTCAGCACATGCCCGATGTATTTCCAACACCTCTTATAAAGCTCAACGTGTATTCTGCTTTTGTTTCGTCTCGTATCTGCTCATTTGAAATGTTTTCTTTCAAGCTTGTGTTTGAGTTAGCATGAAGACATTTGTTTTTTCAAAATTGATTGATTTCTTCTCCAAAAAACTTGATAGATATCCAACTTTTACATCCACATGTTAGTAATGACACAGCACATGAGTTGAACAATCTAACTTTTGTTCCTTTACTCAGAAATTTGAATCTTTGTCTTTGTCAGATGTTCGTCAATTTGTACAAAGTCTATGATAGTGCGATGCGTGTCGTGATTTGTGATGGTAGGTCTCTATCTCTGAACACTTTCTTGTCTAGGTTGCTAAAATTTGCAACTGTTGGTAAAATGTCATAGTTAATTGCTATATCTGGGGATTTGTTGGTTAATATCCAGAGCTTTCGTCTTGGTCGCGTTGATCTGGAGGCCTATTTTACCAGAAATCTTGTGGAGTCGTTTTATCATTTTTGAGCATCAGCGTGGTAGAGCTCAAAAGTACCAGGTCGTCTGCGCAAAGAACGAGATCTTCGATGAGTTTATATTCAATCCACATACTGCCTAATTGCCTGTCTTGTAATGACTTTCGCATTACCTAATCAATAGCAATTTAGAATAAATGTGGTGACATGACAAATTTCTTGTCCCACACCTGTATTTACTGGGAACCTGTATTGCCAATTTCTTTTCTCACACGGAAAACCTAATCTCAATTTTTAGAAAATGCTCTTTTTTAATATATACAAATTTTGTAGGAAATACACAGGGTGTCCCATAGTGAAGGTCGATGTAAACTGACAACTACCCAGTGTTTGTTGGAAATCAACAAACTCAATAATGAGGACAAATTGGATCTAATGATTCCTCAATAATGAATACAATAAATAATAGTGTTATTAAAAAATTATATTAATATAGTACACTCTCGTTCTAGCAGTTTCTTCGAAGTTCTTGAAACAAAACAAAATGACTTTCACTTCAAATGGCTACTTTGCTTTCAATAAAACTGTTTTTTTTTTCCTCCATTAATTTATGGCGTTGAAATGTATGCTTTCTAAATTTTATTTTACATTGCTATTGTTGCTTCATTATGACAACTGATTTTATGCAGTTTATGTGAGAATAATTGTTGTTTCCAAATATGTTATTTTATATACTCATATTACTTGTTGACGTTATTTACTTACATGGAAACCAATCTTTTGTCAAATCTCTGGTTAACGCTTCTGAAGGATTTGCCAGTTTGTAATTATTTTTGACCCTTCAAGCAACTGACGATTAGTGGATGTAGTTGAGTTATGTTCCAGATTACGGCAAGAGCTGATGAAGCTTTTTAGGTTTTTGTTCAAGTCTCTCTTCATTTATCTTTTCTGTTGCTTGTTGTTTATACTGTCTCCAGAATCACCACGACATAACGCGATTGCAGATCATGGACATGTTCACATCACTGATCATGTGGCAAACTACAAGTAGCAGGCTATATTCAATATAAATATAAAAATTCAATGCATTTCTTATTTGGTTTAAAATTTTAGGTTTCATTATGTCTCTCTCTCTCTCCCTCTCATTCTCTATTGCTTCACAAGAACATTGCTAAAGATATTTTTTGTAATGTTATTCATACTATTTATGTTTCGGTGGGTCATACTTATTGCTGTGCAGAAGTTTATTTTGGTGTATATATATATATATATATATATATATATATATATATATATATATATATATATATACATATATAATCAATATAAATTTGAACGGATGGCATACACCACGGTTTTTAATCGACCAATTATTTGTTGTCATTAAATAATTCAGAACTATAAACATATTTATTTAGCAATCACAACAAACCGGAAGGAAAGCTGAAAGTGTTAAGTGAAAGAAAATATAAGCTTCAAATTAAAAGCTGGCTGAAAACGGTTTAAACAATACTTGTATCACCTGTCCTCAATCAACGTGGTTTACAAACGCGCCAGCATGGGCCAATGAGATAATTGCAGGTGAACGCCGATTGGACAGGATTTCAAAATTGACAGTTGGCCACGCCGCATTGCAACCACGTGTCTGATACTTAATCAGTGAATAGTTATATTCTAGTCACATTGGTCTCAGCGATCGACTCTGAGGCTGTTTCTTGTGTATCCATACATTGAAGTTTTCTACAGCAAGATTTATTGTCAGGTCTTCAACAATGCCCAAACGCAGCTATAGAAGCGACGATGAAGCTAGAGCTAGTAAGAGGAGGAGGGTTGATAGCCCACAAGTAGAAGAAGTAAGTCTTTTAATGTGCTTCCGTTGACATTCGAATCCATAAGTATTTTTTGTAATTAATGTATTTTTTTTGGTAATGCATGCATAATGTTTATAGCTGTTATTTAGTCATAAATTATTATTTCTCTTTTTTAGTTCACCGTAACGTCTTTTGTGAATTAGCTGTTACTTATTGAGAATAATACATTGAATAATAATGCTGTTATATTTCGATCGCCCCAACTTTTTGTATAGGTATAAATTGTTTACTAAAAATCAACATAGCTACTGTATAATTTATCATAAAGTATATACAAATGATATGTTTTTATATACTATTACTATATGTCGTTTTCCAAAGAGCGTTACGAACCTATTTGAAAATAT
Organism: Megaustenia siamemsis; assembly: GCA_032433765.1. Lineage (NCBI taxonomy): Eukaryota > Metazoa > Mollusca > Gastropoda > Stylommatophora > Ariophantidae > Megaustenia > Megaustenia siamemsis. The sequence continues at coordinate 49,260,746 of JAVIAB010000125.1, read as the reverse complement.
TTACTTGTTAAATGTGTGTTTTTTGTTAGTTTCAAGTTTCTGCATCAAACTTGTGTGTACAGTCTCAGATCTCCCTCTATTTTGTGTTATTGCTACAATTAATATGATTAACGAAAGGTCACTACAACAATGTACACACTAGGTGTCTTTGTGCTCTCAGTTCGGTAATGTGGTGATGACTATAATAGCTGTTGCGAAGGCACAATTAGAACAAGAAATATGATAATTTAGCCTTTTACAAACGCTTTAAAATGAAACAATTTATGGAACGAGGAAACAACGCCGTCCGCAGCTTCAACATTCAATGACGAAATACATTCTTTGATTTAATCAAATATCAGTGCGTGGCAAGTAATGATGTGAAGAAATGTAAATATAAGCGGAGAACAATTTCAGAAGATGTAGTCTTAATGAGGTTGTCCAACTACGTTTCAGAAGAGGTCAAGGAAGTAGAATAATGATTGTCAGGGGTGTTAAAAAGTCTGCCATGATAAGATTAATCAATGTAACGCTTTCTGTTATTTATGTTGTTATGTTGTTAATGTTACAAGCATTATCTTTTTTTCTAAGAAATATTTATTTTTTAAAATTTTCAATAATGTATAAGAAATCATGGCAAAGATAAAACTCTAAAATAAAGATTTCATGCTATAATAAGCGATGCTGGGTAAAGAAATGGCTTTTAACAAACTGTTTGTTCTGTAACCTGCTTAATACATTTTTGGAAGTGAATGATGCATACATGAGTTTTATCAGTATAATCCCCACGCTTACAACAGTCAAGTGTAGCCAGACCAGGCACATAACGGGACATATAATGAAAACTCAACATCGCAACACAATTTGCAACAAAAATATGGTTCCAATATACTACCCTCTTATATTTTATGCAATGTTCCTTGATATTATCAGGTATGTATGTTATTTAACAGATGCTGATATTTTATTATCCTATTGCATGCTGGAAGTCACAGTAACAAATGGTTATTGACTTCTGTAATCTATTGCTAATAAGTTGACTACTGTACTGAACATTCTTTTCATTGTAAATGAAGTTGAAGAAAATATTCCCATTAGCACTAAATTCTGTCTCCGAAAGTCACAATCGAAGCGAGGCTGGGCTATTTCTTTTTTTTTTTCTATAAATGTGTTTTATGAATATACGAGTTTGTAGCTAGTTGCATTTACATTTTCTGAAATCATTTGGTGGAAAAAGCTAAACTTTCTATCCGATTTCTCACTTGTCATTGCATTTGTCTTTTAAAACTATCAAAACACAAATAAGTCAGTTGTGTGGTTTCTCAATAATTATGTAATGACAGTTTTATTTGTTTCACTTTTCCTTTCTTGTCGACTTCTTATGTAACAAGATATGACAATAATATAGACATGAAACTGTCTTTCCTTTTATATTTTAAAGCTGGTCATTCATATTGTATATAATTGTTATTTTAATAAATACGAAACATTAAATCACTTTCTTTCCCCATTTTTCTGTACAGGAGTATTGGCTGGATGGTCCTATCAGGCAATTGTACCAAGAACTGGAGGTTTTGCTGCCAGAGTTTGAAAATGTTGAGAAATCGAGGAAATTAGGAATACATAAAGCGGCTTACAAATACATGTGTCATCTGGAGGGCTTGGTCAATCCTGTAGTACGACCTTATCTTAACGATTTCTTCGCTCCAGTCAGATGGTTACGGCTGAGGAAGGGTCTGCATAATATTGATGACGTGAAGAAAAGAAGAGAATTTGAAGGCCTCTTGAAAGTAACAGACTACATTATATTTCTCCACAAAGCTACCAGATCTGTAGTAAGAAACAATGTCGATTGGGAGCAGATTTTGGAGTAAGTTGATACATATTTTTTTTTTATTTTTAGTTTAGAAACTGTTAGAAAGAGAAAGAGACATATATTATTTAATTTATAATGCATTTTAGTTTGAATAAATTTTATATACATTTCTGTTCGATTAATAAGAAAGTATTCAATACAATTTGTAATTAACAAATCATTTTATTGAGTATAATAATGCCCATATAAAGACACGTGTGATTCAGTATTTTCATATCTAATTTTTCAATAAATATTTTAATAATTCCTTTCAAGCATTTTACGCATTGGCGATAAGAATTTCCTCTTTCTCTGGGTCCTCTTGTCGTTCTTTCTCTACATTGTGTTATTTAATAATGTCTCCTTTTTGTTCCAATACGAAATGCATTCTCTAGATAGTCTAACTCACTATTAATTTTCGCAAATTCAATTCTATTAGTTTTATCACTACCCTGCAGGTATGGTAGTTCATCCTAAAATAAAAATTAAAGACCTCCATTTTCTGTTATTACTTTATTATTGAGCATTATGTTATCATCTATGTATTGTGTAATTTTCTAAAAATTGTAATGGTAACATTTTGCTCCTCTTTTATTGTTTCCCTATCAGGTATATACAGTACGATCCAACATTTAAACGAAACCGACAGTTCCTTTGAAGACAACATCAAGCAACAAACCTGCATACGCCATGACGGTATAAGTTGCTGATCGACTCTACCAATCTACAACTACGGGATCAAGACTTCATTTTACCAGATTTAAGATGTAAAGATTTGAATTGCTTTCATAGTTTCTATGTACAATTAGTTATAAATGCAGTCAACTGTACAAACTTGTTTTGTTTACTATAAACTATTATTGTTACTATTGAATAAAGTTCTTTTGTTCTTAAAGACATGTATACACGTATGTTCATTTGCAACTGTAATGGTTTTTTTTAATGTAGTATTGTCTATTGTAGAAAGGAGATTTTTTTTATAATAAAATATTTTTAAAATAAGAAATTCTGTTCATTTAGCCGAGCTATTTAATAGCTACTTTCTCTTGTACAACTTTATAGAAATGATTAGATATATATTTTGTTCATCTCCTGCGTTGTGTAAATATATCAATCATACGAATATTTTTATACGAATATATGTTTTTTGTTCTTAAAGACATACATATGTCGATTACCATTGGTATGTTTTTATGTAAAAATTGTATGTTGTATAAATGATAAATATAATAAAAAATTATGTTCATTTAATACATTTAGTTTGACTATTTAATAACTACATTTTTCTTATTTGTATTACACAATTTATGAAATAATTAGATATATGTTTTGTTTATCTCTTGTGTTGTGTAAATATGTACAATTATATGCATATTTTGGTTGTTCATACTATTAAAATAATGTTGGCACAATGTCATATCTTTCAGTGATGGAATAGTTAGCTAATAAATTTGATATACATGTTTATATACATCTTTTTCATTATTTAATTTTTTTCTACTCTCTGTTATTGTTTGGTGTGCTCAACGTTTGTGTTTTCTTTTCTTCGTTTGGTTTTAAAATATGCAAAATAGATAATTTGTTACTGAAAAAAATTGTTCAAGGGAGATAACAGTTATATATCATTACAGTCTGAAAGCACATGAAGAGTTACACACAGACTGTTTCAAGGTAGAGCTGAACACGCCATTGATGAATATTGTCACCCTTGATAGAATTAGTGCTTCAGTGGATGTGATGCAGTCCAGCATATTGTGGCATCCCTGGAAATGAGAAGCCAGATGAACTCGCAAAATTAGGGGGAATACTTTTACAGTCCAACCAACTCCAGAGCCTCAATATATATACAAGCAATCATGGAGCAAGCTAGACAAACAGAATGGAGGGAGTTGCATGGAAAATATGAGCCAGAACATCACAGCCTAAACAAACTTACTAGACTCAGGAGATGGTGACCTCAAAACGCATTAACACTCTAACAACAGAAATATGGCACAGCATATATACATTTTTCCGGTTGTCAAAGAAATTCTTAACCGTCCACTACCCCACAGTTTAATAGATTTTGAAGCTGAAACACCAGCAGCAGAATTAGATGTAAATTTAGATGACTTCACCTTGAGTGAAATAGAAACCACCTTAAAGCTAATGACCAATAACAAGGCTGCTGGAGAGATAAGTTAACAGTTGAGATCCTCAAGACAATTGATAGCCATAATCTAATACATCTCCAAAAAATGTTCAACATCATTTGGAAAACAGAGAAGACGCCTCATAAATGGAAAAAAGGAATCATTGTTAAGATCCCAAAAAAGGGCAATCTTAGAGATTGTAACAACTGGAGATGCGTGACACTTTTGTCAGTTGCCTCAAAGTTATTCTGTAAAATCATCCTAAATAGAATAAAGGATTCAATAGATACAGTAATGCGTGAAGAACAGGCTGGGTTTAGAAAAGGGAGAAGCTGTCATGACCACATTTTCACTCTACGACTTATATTGGAGGAACACATTGAAAAGCAAAAACCTTTTGTACTTAACTTCATCGACTTCAAAAAAGCATTTGATAGTATTCATAGAGATTCTTTGTGGAAAATTCTGAAGCAATATGGTTTACCATCAAAAATCATACATATTATCAAAGACATGTATAATGGTTATACATGTGCAGTTCGAACAGAGGAAGGACTGAGCGAATGTTTCCCAATAGAAACTGGGGTTAAACAAGGATGTATTTTATCGCCCTTGTTATTTGGAATTGTTATGGACTTCATAATGAAGAAATGCTGCACTGGTAATAAAGGCATCGAATAGATACAAGGAGACCATTTGGAGGACCTCGACTTTGCTGATGACATAGTTCTCATCAGCAGTCAGATAAAAACGATGCAGGAAAACACAAATGAACTATTATCAATAGCCAGCAAAATTGGGCTTGAGGTCAATCATGAAAAGACTAAAGTCATGAAAAGTTTAATTCCAACAAGTGACAAAATATACATGGAAAACAAACCAGTAGAAGAGATCGATCACTTTATCTATCTAGGAAGTCACATTGATCGAGAAGGGGATACGAGCAAAGAAATTAGAATCAGACTGGCTAAAGCAGCAATGTCTTTCAGAAGCCTTGAAATGTTGTGGAAATCAAAACTCATCAGCACAAACACAAAACTTAGGCTATTCAAATCAAATGTACTATCAACCCTTACGTATGCGTGTGAAAGCTGGAAAACAACAAGAGATATAGAAACAAAGTTGAACGCATTCGAAAATAAATGTCTAAGGAAAATACTTGGTATAGAATGGAACGAATTCAAAACAAACGAGGAAATTAGAGAAATCGCCAATCAACCACTAATATCTTCAGTAATAAAGAAAAGACGATGGTCATACGTTGGACATGTGATGAGAAGAGATAATAATCGAATAGCAAAGCAAGCCCTCATATGGGAAACAACAGGTAAAAGAAAAAGAGGAAGACCCAGGGAGACACTGAGAAGAACATTGATGAGAGAGGCAAGAGCAGCAGGAATCGGCTCCCTCAATGAGATAGAACTGCTTGCACAGAACAGAGACAGATGGCGAGATTTGATAAAATATCTTTAAAAGAAAACTGCTAGAACAAAAAATTCATATAGGAAAAGGTGTATCTTGGTCTACGCCCTATGGGCCGGTTACGGCTCGAAAGGTCAATAGATAGATAGATAGATAGATAAATTTATATGACATGGTATGGGGAACCGGTGATGACCTCAAACACACCGTCTTGTTCGTGACCCAATCTGGACAACATTTCTAAATTCATAGTAATAGGTGATTGTTGAAAATAAAAGAATTAACATATTTTTATTTATTTGGGAAATATTTCTGACGATAAACACCACGACACAGGTTCCTTGTAGATAGATAGAATTCAGGTGGACATTATGGAACCAACAGGAAAGCATGAAAAGTCCAACCGACGCCAAAAATATACATGGAAAACATACCGGTGGAAGAGATCAATCACTTTATCTATCAGCAGCAATGTCTTTCAGAAGCCTTGAAAAAATGTGGAAATCAAAACTTATCAGCAAAAACACAAATCAAATGTACTATCAATCCTTACATATGCGTGTAAAAGCTGGAAAACAACAAGAGACATAGAAACAAAGTTGAACGCATTTGAAAATAAATGTCTAAGGAAAATACCTTGTATAGCGTGGAACGAATTAAAAACAAATGAGGAAATTAGTGAAATCGCCAATCAACCGCCAATATCTTCAGTAATAAAGAAAAGACGATGGTAATATGTTGGGCATGTGATGAGAAGAGACAATAAAAAAGCAAGCCCACATGTGGAAAACAACATGTGAGAGGAAAAGATATAGACCCAGAGAGACACTGAGAAGAACATTGATGAGGGAGGCAAGAGCAGCAGGAATCGGCTCCCTCGTTAATATAGAGCTGCTGGCACATAACAGAGACAAATGGCGAGATGTGATTAAAAAAAAATCTTTAAAAGAATTGAAAACTTCTAGAATAAAAATTTAGATAAGAGAAGGAGTATCCTGGTCTACGTCCTATGGGCCGGCTACGGCTCGAAAGGTCAATAGATAGATAGGGGGATTCGCGGAGAAAAAAAAAACATTACAAGAGAAAAGCTTAGCTTCCATCAAAGTTAATCAATTATTGGCATTAAAATACATTATAAAAACAGGCAAATACATTTTAGTACATTATTTAAAGCACATCTTAAAAACAATCCTCATATTTGCCTCAGAGGCGTTCATGTGAAATAATATAACTAAACAACAATTGCTAGTATTTGTAAAAAAAAAGAAAGTAGATTATATAACAAGATCAGATATAATGATACATGGTAAAGAACAAAACAAGAATCAATAGAGAAAGAGATAGAGAATGCAGATGGTTTGGACTCATATTAAGAAAAGATGATGACTGCTTAATAAGGAGATACATAGGAAGACATGGTGATGAGGAATAATGGATATTTTTAAAAGCGCTCCCCCGTGAATTGCCTGTTCCTGAAAGGGGAGTAAAGAATTGTAACCCTGTTTCCTACCAGACATGTTCGTAAGAGGCTACAAAGGAAGGATGTGTATGGGACAGGCTATCCCATAAACTGTAAAGAAATAAGCAGCAAACAATCTTCATAAACAAGGAGGCTATGAAATATGGAGAACAACACAATTTATAATAACGAAGATACGGACTTTCATTAATGGATGCTTGCGCATAATAAAAGGGTGGAAATGGGAGGACAGAATCACTAACGTAGAATTATGGAAATGACTCTTTTTAGAATCCACAAGGAAATAGGCAAAGAGGAATAGCAAAAAATACTTGGAGAAGACAGCTGGAAGCAGAGATAAAAGATGATAGGGAAGAAATGTAATGATCTAGAATAAATGACAGGAAACAGAAAGGTTTGGAAAGTGTCTATTAAAGACATATGCTCCACAGGGAGTTGAAAGGAAGATGAAGATTAAGAGCTTTCAAAAAACCTGATGATAAGTAGAATCAAATGTCCGTCCAAGAATATGGATGGTTGGAGAAACTTTCTCCGTGGCCTTTGCATTAAAAAGAAGTCTAAATGAATTTGATTGATTAAAACAATAAATATTAATACTTGCATATAAATTCAGTGCAAACGAAATGAAGTTGCATTAGATAAGAAGAAAACTGTTGGAATGTTGTAAAGTATCAAAACGCGCAAATTCGTCATCTTGGCAATGCCAGATGTACATGTACATGAAAGGTAGTTGTTTCATAATGTTGTTTAAAAGTCTAAATTACCAAATGAAGTGTGTTCTCCGGGATAATTAAATATCCCTGAAGTTGTTTTGTTGTAGTTGCACAATAACGTAAATGTTGCAAAGCAGATTAAGTGTACTCTAGATCATGGAAAAACGAATGAAGACTATTTCAAGGCACTGTTTGCTCCACCCATAGAGCACAGTATTAAAACAGGTAAATGAATTTAAATATTTGGGGACATTTTTAACCCCAGACGGAAGATGTACAAAAGAGATTAGACTTAGAACGGCTCAGGCTAAAGCAGCTATCCAAAAAATGAGGAAGATACTATGTAAACCATTTTCGACAATAGAAACAAGAAAAAAAGTTCTTAAATATTATGTAGAGCCAGTCTTGACATTTGAATCATGTACAATAGGACAACAGACAAGAAAATCACTGGAGTCTGTAGAAATGTGGTTTTACGGAAGAATGTTGAGAGTACCATGGACAACTAAGAAGAGTTATGAAGATGTTCTGAGAGAAGTGAAAGCAAAAAGAGAATTAATTTTCAATATTAGGAAGAAACAATCATTATTTTTGGCCATGTAATGAGAAGAGAACAACTGGAATATATTGTAACAACTGGACAAATTAAGGGACGAAGAGATAGAGGGAGGCAAAGAGACAAAATACCAGACAGCTTAAGAGAATGGCTTAGTAGAAGGTCAACAACAGAAATGATAAATAACTGTCGAGATAGAAAGTTGTGGAGAGACATTATCTCCTACGCCAGCAGGTCCGCTATTTGATGATGGTGATCTATGTAACTAGAAAAACAATGCTAATATCTGCGTGAATACTGTCCAGGTAAACGAAAACGTCAAATACAAGAGTCCCTTTTGTGTCCTTTAAATGGTGAGTGAAATGACTAATCGACAACAAATACAACACAAAACTGACGTTACGGCCTGTGGTCTTCTTCAGAATACAGGGACAACGACAACAAACGGTGAAGTACAATTATCTATAACTACATGTCGGAGGATCAAGTATAGGGAAAGGTGAACATATAGAGGAGAAGGCAGATTGTGAGATAAGAAAAGAAGGGGAGAGATAGGGGCTACATGAGGGAAGGAAGGATGGGTGTAGAGATATATACAATCATACGATTAGAAAATGAGGAGAAGCAAGTTTACCAAATTCTTAATACAAGTTGCGCCACCTTATCCACTTCAGAAGAGAACACAACAGACTAAACAATCGATATGTCTCAACACTCATGTGCACGAATGGACACACAAACGGACAGCCGAAAAAATACTACAGAACTGCAACCTGTTCAGGCAGATGGGAAGAAACAAAGCTGGTCAACATAAATGCAATTTCATGACAGTATGTTGGGAAATCCCGATGAACTCTTAAAAACACCAATTATGAAGTTACGTTTCTGTTGACCAGTTTTGTTTCTTTTCATATTCGTGAACATGTTGCAGTTCTGTAGTGTGTGTGGGTTGTCCGTGTTGCTTGTCCATACGTGCACATGGGTGTTGGAACATGTCGATTGTTTAGTCTGTAGTGTTCTCCTCTGAAGTGGAGTAGGTGGCACATCCAGTATTAAGAATTTGGTAAAACTTTGGCGAGTCAAACAGACACAGAAAACCACCTATATAAGAAAACCGGACAACTTTTGTAGACATGACTTCATTCTTCGTTGACTTCTGACCAGATACGTGCACAAGCTTTACGTCTTATTAGGAAGGGTACAAAATGGGTTCGAGTCGAATAGCACAGAGCAATCGTGTATTGCCACACATGACATCGTTGGTATCAATTAACTGACTCTGCTTTTCGTTACATTTATTCGTGATCAACACTGCCAATAAAATTGTAACCTATTCGATTATCATTATCATTTCAGTTTTGTTCCATACAGGTGGGTAATCACGTCCTTCTACAATTTTATGTCCACAGTGCATCATATCAAATCTGTTGCTGACTGTTTTCGATGTCGCGGCGCTAAGATATCTAGTATTTTCTCTCTTCGTCATTCGCGATCTCTATTTCCCTGTATTTTGACATTTATAACCAAGTATTCCAACTTTCATCTTCTTTTGATAATACTCTGATATTTAACATAGATGTGATTGGTCAGTCTAATATCGGATTCACTGTAAATGTTATTATTCTTCGTAATCGGATGCACATGAACACTTCAAATGACGCCGTTATATTAATTTATATATTGTTTTTTTTTTTTAATGTAAGATTCTTACACCAATGATTGAGATAAACAAAAAGCACCTTTTGGGAATTCTAAACTACATTTTGTTTCGTAATCTGTTACGAGCAACTATTATCTAGTACTATCTTCGTTGACATATTTTCACACATGAATCAATTTATTTATATTTTAATATATTAATAATATGTTTCTCCCTTTTCCGGATACTTCAGCTATCTTGATATTTCTTGAAATCAATCATGGTATTATGTTACCTTTGCATTTGTTCCGGTGTCGAAGTTATTTGTCCAATTCCGATAATGCTGTGGGAAGCATATTCTGGTATTTTCGCTGTTGTTATATGTGATGAACATATGTTATTGTTCAACTCATTGACCTATACATGACTTATTAGTCTGATTTTTTAATTCTCTTAGACTACAGTCACGCCCTGTTGTTTGCCCTCTAAAATCAATTCTGTCTGATATATATATATAAAACGGAGCATATTCAAGTACATTTCATTAGTAATGCTAATTCTCCTCATATTTCAGTAAAATTGGAAACTGCCGTCAAAAATAACATTAATATGCATGAATGAATGTCTAAAAATGTGATTGTTTACTCTCTTCCAGCAACTATTCTATTCTATTCTGTTCTGTTCTGTTCTATTCTATTCTATTCTTTTCTATTCTATTTTATCCTATCCTATTCTATTCTATTCTATTCTATTCTATTCTGTTCTATTCTATTCTATTCTATTCTGTTCTGTTCTATTCTGTTCTGTCCTATTCTATTCTAATATAATCTGTTCTATTCTATTCTATTTTATTATATTCTAGACTTTTCCCGTAAGTCCTAATCAGAAGGGTCCAGGTTCGATCCCAGAAGTGATGGATTTTTTTTTTCAGACCGACAATGCCCCCGGGTTCACTCAGCCTCTAAAACTGGGTACTAACGATTTGTCTAAGTAGTAAAGACGTCCTGGCGTGATACCGACCACACCACCCAAAAATGTGCTGTGATCATAGAAAAATGTGATCACTAACACCATATTCCCCATATACCTAGAAAGGCTTGGGGGAAACATTTACTTCACTTTACTCCGGATCGACCCACTGTAACATTTCATCTATCATTGACGTATTATTGCCTAGTCATATTGGCGTCATATGTTTGTTGTCTGTCCCGGAAATTATTTCTTCTACCCATTTATGGCTGGGTGAACTTAAAAGCCGTTCGATTGGGACAAACTATTTGATATTTTGTCTTCTTCAAATAGCTTTTAGTAAACCCCGATACCATCACACTTAAATATACAAGAAACGAATATGCAGACAAACTAGCTAAGGAAAAAGGGAGACTACCAGGAGTAAACCGTCTGATCAGTTACGATGAAGCCAAATCCGTCATCAAAGACCAGTATCTTGACACATGGAAACAACAATACCCAAAGTATAACGAGAGGGACGATACCTCAAACTATCAAGGAGGATCAAGTCAACATACTGACTGGCCACAACAGAATGAGAAACCACATGTTCTTCAACTCAAATTCGGTACTACCAGCTAAAGAAACTGTGTCATGGATAAGATGACAATAAAACACATTCTACAAGATTACCTCCAGTACACAGATCTGAGGATGACAATGTGGGCGACACCCACATCTTTGAAAGAGAAACCCTAGGGGTCAACCGAAACAGACAGTTGCTTTCATAAGAGAGTCCGGAGTCCTAGTCTGGATGAGCCATGATCGCAGAAGAGGAAGAATAACTAATGCTCCGCTGTAGAAACACATACACACAGACACATATACACACAAACACATACACACAAACACATACATAGACGACAGCGCCATAGTATCAGTTATAATATATTCCTCTTTGTTACGATTTTTTCCAACTTATTTGGCAAAGAACTCGTTCCTATTTTATTTATTTTGTGGAAATGTCATTGTTATCCTGGGATTAAACTCACAGTCCCTTTATCGCTTCGTCCATAGTCACTCTGATAATATTATCCCATAATAAATGTTCATATGCTAATTTTACTTAATATAATTGATGCATAATTCATTGGGTTAACACTCACATCTAGCATTTAAGAATTATATAGGGCATTGTTTTTATATTAAAAACAGTTCTTATGGATTTCCCAAACAGTTGCATTGCTATTCTTATTTTACTCTTTGTTTTAATGATCTATTGTTTAACAGTGGAGTACACGGATAATATATTTAATTATTTGTCAAGCGACTGGTGGCAGTTAATAACGTAGCCATGTCGAATGCAGTTTCTCTTCAATCTGTAGATTATATTGTGATCGCTGCTGTCCTTTTCATCTCCTTAAGTATAGGAGTCGTGTTTGCTGTGAAAGATTTCAGAAATGCTACTAGACTGGAATATTTGCTTGGTGGAAGGCAGATGTTAATGGTTCCGGTTGCCCTGTCTGTATTTGCTTCATTTACTGTAAGTACAACATTTTTTTCCCTGATTACTATCATCATCATCAAGTACCGGGCCTGCTGGCGTAGGTGATCATGTCTCTTCATAACTTTCGATCTCGAAAGTTTTTTTTATTATGTCTGTTGTTGACCTTCTGCCAAGCCATTCTCTTAAACTGTCTGGTATTTTTTCTCTTTGTTTCGCTCTATCTCTTCGTCCCTCAATTTTTCCAGTTGTTACAATATATTCTAGTTGTAAAAAAAAATGTTTTTACAATAGGCGACACCTTGGGCAGGCCATCCTTGTGCGCAACAATATGGTGGCAGCTGAGGTTGATATGTCTGTGTGGAACAATGCAGAATTGCAGGTACATGCGGTTAGGGTGCAGACCCCAGTTCATTTCGTGATTGTAAATGTATATGCCTGTAATGGGAAGGTGAACACACAACAATGGCAGAATCTCTTCGAGTTCGATGAAGAGAATGTCATTTTCTGCGGAGACTTTAATGCTAGAGGAAACCAGTGGGGTAACGTCATAACCAACAAGCAGGGAGAAGACCTAGAGAACGCACTGCTATCGGCCGATTTAGTGTGCTTGAATGATGGGAGGGCAACAAGAATGGCCACTCGAACAGGGGACTCTGATAGTGTCATAGACCTGGCACTGGTGTCTTCCACCTTCGCACCGGTTTGCAGGTGGAATGCACTGGGGTTCCACGGAAGTGATCACTATCCATGTGTCCTCCTAATTGAGAAAGGCGGAAATAAAAGCCAGAGAAGAAAGCTCCACACATTCAACTACGAGAAAACAGACCAGGACGTCATTAGCAAAATCAGACATAGGATACAGAGCGCCCCTCGTAGGAGGAAGGAGAGATGGACGCAGCCACCCTGGTGGAATGTAGATGTCGAGGAAGCTTGGCGGAGCAAGAGACAAACGGTCAAGACATGGCAGAAAGCCAGAAGGTATGGTAGAACACAACCTGAGCTCTTGAAGCGTCTGAAAGTAGAGGTCGACCAAAAAATGATGCACTTTAAACTATGCGCTAAGCAGGCTAAGGATGCCAAATGGGATGACTTCTGTAAAAAAGTGTGCTCAGAAAAATCGCTCGCCACATTCTGGCGCCTTCATCAGTGCATGAATGGCACACCACGACACAGAGGTATACCAGACTTTCAGAGCACAGGCCAGATATGGCACAAATCTGATGAGAGCCCTGCTTGCCCGCTACATTGAGCAGACGGACCAAAGAAATGAGGCTGTAAGAATGAGGATACGGGGATCTTTGTCAAATTTGTGTAAGGATGTAGGGCTGGAAGAAGATCTCACAATCACAACCGATACCATTCGCACGACACTTAAAAGGTCACACAACACTGCTCCTGGTCCAGATGGTGTTTGGTATGATGACATAGGCGATTTAGCTGATGACGACTTGACAACACTGGCCAATGAGTTTAATGCCAGTATTCGGAGTGGCCAGATTAAGGAGGAGTGGCTACACAGCTACTTACTACCGCTACCGAAGCCAAACAAGGACCATTCTCAGATCAGTGCTTACAGAATCATCACAATGCAGAACACTGCGGGCAAGCTGCTGGAGAAAATAGTTGCTCGCGTCCTCACCTGTCGCCTTGAACAGAAACGCGTATTCCCATCCACACTCGGAGGTTATAGATATAACAAAGAGACATGGCTCAATGCGGCAGTATTTGCCTATGACGTCTTCGAAGGCTTCCACAGACGAGAGGAGACATGTGCTGCTACTATAGATCTGGAGGATGCATACAACAGGGAACCATTTGAATATCTCATGCATATGCTTCTCAAACTGGCGGTGAACCCCGTCCTTATTAGATGGATCGCCGCGGCACTATTTCAGAGGAAGGTGATACTCAGATGTGGAAGTTGGTCTTCCGAGCCAACATCCATTTGTCCTGGGCTGCCACAAGGCTCACCATTGTCACCAGTTCTATTTAATGTGTACACAATAACGATCACGGCCCAACAGCTGGATGGGAGGGGAAGAACTATGACTTTTGCTGATGATATTCTGGTATATCGACAGGGAAGAGACAGACGGGGAATCGCCTCCACAATGCAAGACGAACTCGATCGCATTTCTTCCTGGTGTGGGGTTTCAGGTGCCTTGGTTAATCCTAATAAAGCATCAGTTTCATGGTTCTCCCTTAACAATCATATCGTTAATACGACCACACCGGTAGTACGAATGGGAGCTGATGAGGTGACCAGGGACAAATTGATGACATACCTCGGAGTTAAGTTTGATCGCAGCCTGTGTTTTCGGGACTACGTCGACCATGTGATAACAAAATCCCGCAAAGGATTAGCCGCCTTGAAGGTCATGGCAGCTGCCAACATCGAGCAGAAGCTATTTACTCTTCTGTTCCAGGGATTAGTCCTCGCACCAATCGAGTATGCCCTGGTCATTCTTACTGTCAGTACGACTCAAATTGATAGGCTGGAGAAAATACACAATGAAGCTATGCGCATTATCCTGGGATGTACGAGGGACACTCCCTGTGTAGTAATGAGGTATCTTCTTCACTTTCCAACCATGGATGACAGAATCAAGATCTGGAGAGCACGAGCATACCTGAAGATTAGTACAGATACAGAGCATCCATTGCACCACGTGCTCAACACATAGAAAGGTATCAGGCTAAAAAGAGGCAAATCAAGGGTGGGCCGGGCAGAAGATGTCATCAAACAGGTCTGTGGGCTTACCAATATCAGCGTTGGTGAGGAGTGGATACCGGTGCCTACGTCATTCAAGGGGACTTCCTCATGTATTGTCACACTCGACAGGAAAAGTAGGGAACAGAACCCGGTCGTGGTTAATGCTGAGGTCAACGGTCTCATCTGCGATAATACCGATGAGAAAGATGCAGTCATCTATACAGACGGATCTGTCAGACGACACGAAAGAAGTGCATGGGCATTTACAGCACGCTCGGCAGGCAGAATAGCCAAGGAAGACAGTGGTGCATACGCCATGACCACGAGTAGCATGACAATGGAGGTGATGGCAGTGACCAAGGCATTCAAATGGTTAGACTCACAAGGCTACATCCACGCATGTATACTGAGTGATTCGATGAGCATGATTAAAAAAGTGGAGGCGGGCTTTGTATGCATGCAATGGGTAGAGTCGTTGCAGAAATCCAAAATACGTAAGGTCACCTTTGTCTATGTCCCTGGACATGCGGGAGTACGGGGAAATGAGAGAGCGGACAGGTTGGCTAGCTGCGCTGTCGTTGAGGACGGGCAACCGATGGATCGGGCGGACATCATAAATGCCCTTCGAGATGTGGGAAGAGCACATGACTTCGACAAACACAGATCAACGTCACTTCTTCGGATGATGGAAATGGGAGTTAAGATGGGCACGGCCAGAAATGAGAAACTTGGTGGCAGTGTAAGAAGACTTATCAACCAACATAGAACTGGAGTCGTCAGTCGCTGGACACTGAGGGAATTGCTGAGGAGGGGATCTGAGCACCTATGGACATGTTCGGAGTGCAATGATGATGACCCGCAAATAACTAAATAACTCAATTCTAGTTGTTCTCTTCTCATTACATGGCCAAAAAATGATGATTGTTTCTTCCTAATATTGGAAAATAGCTCTCTTTTCTCTTTGACCTCTTTCAGAACATTTTCATTACTTCTCTTAGCTGTCCATGGTATTCTCAACATTCGTCTGTAAAACCACATTTCTATAGACTCCAGTGATTTTCTTGTCTGCTGTCCTATTGTCCATATTTCACATCCGTATGTTAAGACTGGCTCAACATAACATTTAAGAACGAACTCTTTTTTTCTTGTTTCAAATGTCAAAAATGGATTGCATAGTATCTTCCTCATTTTTTGGAAAGCTGATTTTGCCTGAGCCATTCTGCATCTCACCTCTTTTGTACATCTTTCGTCTGAGGTTAACAAAGTTTCCAGATATTTACCTGTTTAATATTGTTCCATTTGTCTTTATTTTGCACTTGAGGTGATGTCTTTTTATTTGTTGTTACCATTACTTCTCTCTTTTTGCTATTAAGACTGAGTCCTTTATTTTTGCTTTCTTTCATTATAATGTCCAACATTTCTTGTAACTCATTTTCACTCTTAGCGATTAAGACTGTATCATCAGCATATCTTAGATTATTTATAGTATGACCCCCAATTGTTATTCCAGGCATGTCCCTTATGGATCTTAAAATAATCTCACTATAAATATTAAACAAATTTGTTGACAGCACACATCCTTTGTATAATGGCCTGTTTTACTTGTTGAAACATTCCCAATTGGTTTCCAGTTCGTATGGCCGCTGTTTGTTGCCAGTGCATGTTCTTTATTATTTAAGGTCTTTGCTGTCTACTTTTATGCTTTCTAAAATGTTGATTATTTCTTGGTGTTTTACTTTGTCAAATGCTTTGGTATAATCTATGAAACATAGGTATAGATCTGTTTTCATCTCTGTCTGATTACTTTATTAATATGTTTAAAATACTTCTATAAACAATTATAAACATACAAATTATGAGATATAATTTGATATTGAACCGTTATTGCAGAGGTATCCAGCATCAATAACATAATCACATTTTTCTTTAGTTTTTAAAGTGGTCATCACTCTTCTTTAATGGTAACCGTATCAATGTTTAAATTATGCTAAAGGTGGTCTGTGTGTGTGTATACAGAAGTCTTGAGAGGTAGAGACGGACACGAACAAAAGATGCGGTAAACTTAAGCACTGGAAAAATCAAACATTGGGCCTGTTGAGATGTCTTCTCTGCGTGGGCCATGAATGAGTTACTATTAATGTTTTACATCCTAGGAGATTACAATTCTTCAAATAATTATGTTTCTATTTTCCAAGGCTCAACCGTCTTGGCCTAAAACGTTAAATATCTGCGTTTCCTCAGGAATTCAAATTATACCCTTGTTTGTGTGTAGTCTCCTGTCATTTCTGTCCCTTTTACAAATCAAGAATTGTTTTTTGCAATTTTTTTTCCAACTTCTTCCTCTTCATTGCTTCCTCATTTGCCGTTCTGCCACGATGGGAGATAAGAGTTTGGTGTCTTTTGCTCTTCTGTTGGTTTCTGCTGCAGTTACATTTCCTAGTGTTTCTAATACTCCATCAATACATCTTTTTTCATGATCTGTCTTGGAGTCTCCAGTTCTCGCAACGGTCGTTAATGGCTTGCTGTGTTGTGTTTTGTATTTCTGTCCTATCACGAGGCCAAACTGTTATATCTGTTGTTTCTCTATGTATTCTATGGTGAGAATTATTCCGACCTTTTTTCTCATTTCTTCATTTCTAATCCCATCTCTCAGTCTGTGTACTGTCATTCGTCTAACACAGTT
Organism: Megaustenia siamemsis; assembly: GCA_032433765.1. Classification (NCBI taxonomy): domain Eukaryota; kingdom Metazoa; phylum Mollusca; class Gastropoda; order Stylommatophora; family Ariophantidae; genus Megaustenia; species Megaustenia siamemsis. The sequence goes on along the minus strand of JAVIAB010000125.1, from coordinate 49,243,116 downwards.
CACCTCGGTAGCGGTAGCTTTTCTTATTGTTCTTGGGTCAAGGGTTTAAGTGTGGTATTGGTGGCACAATGTTTGTATATGACGGTATATTGCAGAGTTCCCGTTTTGCCTCTACAGTTTTTTCCTTGATGGGCAATAGTGGTGGTAGTCCGATGACTTGATAACCTTTGTTGCATCTTGATTCTATTTCTGCTGCTTGTGAATTGTCGTTTGTCATTAGACTTCCTAGATAAATTCATTCACTTGTTTTAATTCAATTCTGACCTATGGAAGCGAATCATGGACAGTAGACAAACTAATGAAATGACGATTAGAGGCCACAGAGATGGGATTTCTCAGAAGAATGTTGAAAATTCCGTGGACAAATAAAAAGACCAATGAGGAAGTTCTCAAAGAGGCCAACACAAAAAGGAAGCTCTTAAAAAACATAAGAAAGAAGCAATCAAATTTTTCGGGCACATCATGAGAAGAGGAAAGTTGGAATACTTGGTTACAACTGGCAACATAAAAGGAAAGAGTGATCGCGGACGACAAAGAGAGAAAATACTGGATAGCTTGGTGTCATGGCATGGAAATCAGTCAGCAACAGAACTGATACGAAGCACTGTAGATAGAAGATTGTGGAGGGACATGACGCCAACCGGTATGGCACATGATAATGATGTATTAATTGTCTGCCATCTATCGCTATGTTGCTATTATTTCTCTTCTTACAGTATTCATGCCTTCTGTTTTTTTTATGTTTATGTTCATATTGTATTGATTGCCTGCGTCCTTTCAGAGTTCATTCTAATTATGTGTTCTTGTAGGTAATCGATTTTTCCATCCATAAGTGTCTTGTTTTATGCACTTTGTAAGTTCATTAATCTCCTCTATTTCTGATGTGTTGACAAACTTACATATGTAGTTTATGTAAGTAATAAACAAAAGTGGAGATAGTACGCACCCAAGTCTTACTCCTGATCTAACTTCAAAGTGGTCTGTGTAGGCTGCTGCTGTTCAAACTGTACAGCTGCTGTTGATCTAAAGACCGTTTAATTAGGTTGATTAGATGTTGTCTTACTCCGTGTATAGTTAGTATACCTAAAAAAAAAAGTAAAGTGGCCGTCACGCGAAGTGGCGTATAGGGAATAAGGTGTTAGTGACCATACATTTTATAGACCTTCAGCACATGATTTTTGGGGTAATGTGGTCGGTATTTCGCCCGTGCCTCTTTACTGTCCCACAAAAAAATCCGGTACCCATTTAAGGCTGGGTGAACCCGGAAGCCGTCGTTTGGGATAGAACCCCACCCCTTGTCCTTTGTAGTCCAGTCCACTAACCACTGAGCTATCGTGGCTCCCCCAGTTAGTCACTTATTCACTGGTGATTCGGTCGAATGCTTTTCCTTGATCTATAAAATATATCCACACATACGTTTTTAAATTATTATAATACTATGAACTTAAGGCTCCACTATACAGACATGCTTGGTTAAATTTGGCTGAACCACGGATGGGAGTTATCAGCTACAAAGAGAAGTGAAACGAGCTGAACGAATTGTTGTTTCTTTAATATTTTAATTACCTTCAGCTGAAGAATAGAGGTCGTGACAGTTATTAGCTTTTAATAGTAGATTTCACAGAGCAACTTTTGTACCAGACTTTCAGTCCATGTTTCACATCTAGAAGAAGAGCGTCACAGGTCGATAAGAAATTAGGGATCTAGGATCGTTAAAAACGTGGACCCACAGTCAAGGTCACTTGAGAATTCCTAGCACTGAAAGATCTGTATTGTTAATATTGAGAGGTCTTGAGCATGAAGAGAAGTACGCGAATTAAGGTCCCTCCCTGGTTGTTTGAATGATGTAGAGTTTTGGTTAGTAAACCTATCGTCTGAAACAAGAGGCTCCGTTTATTAGATTTTTTTTATTGAAGAGAATTTATTGTGGCCCAATGCTGACAAAATTATGCAGACAAAATATGCTGACAAAATATGCTGATAATTAATGCTGACAAAATATGCTGACAAAATTATGCTGACCAAATATGCTGACAAATTATGCTGACAAAATATGCTGACAAAATATACTGACAAAATATGCTGATAAATTATGCTGACAAAATGTGCTGACAAAATATGGTGACAAAATTATGCTGACAAATAATGCTGACAAAATATGCTGACAAAAATATGCTGATATTACACAGTATTTCGCATGCTCTTAAGCCAACTCTACACCTCCTTTAGACATATCGTGGTTATTGCAGTGTGTAATCGACACCTTCTTTAGCTAAAGATTAGCTAAAGAGGGAGGGAGATTACCACAAGAGAACCATCCGCTCAGTTATGATGAAGCCAAATCCATCCTCAAGAGTCAGTTCCATGAAAAATGGAAACGTGAACACCCAAAGCATAACGAGAGTGGGGATACTACCAACTATCAAGGAGGGATCAAGTCATCATACTTCGCCTACGCACTGGCCACAATAAAATGAGAAATCACATGTTCACCAAATTCAAAATAGTTACTACCAGCCTATGCCACTGTATATTGGACAATATGACTACAAATCATATTCTACAGTATTGCCCCCAGTACGCAGACCTGAGAAGAGCAATGTGGTCCACGTCCACATACCTGGAAAACAAACTATATGGGGCAATCGATTCGCTTAAACAGACAGCTGTCTTCATGAGAGAGTCTGGAATCCTACTCTGATTGAGTCTTGATCGCAGAAAGAGAGAGAGAGAGAGAGAGAGAGAGAGAGAGAGAGAGATTCTAAACGTTTTAACATCGTGTTGACTTCAGTTTGTATTCAGACTTTGTCAATATGTTTAGATCTCTTAATTATGTATATTTTTTTTAATGTTAAGTGCTCTATTTATTTTCAACTATTCTTATTAGAGGGAGCCGCGATAGCTCAGTGGTTAGTGAACTGGACTACAAAGGACAAGAGGTAGGGTTCGATCCCAACCGACGGCTTCCAGATTCACTCAGCCTTTAATGGGTACCGGATTTTTTTCTGGGAAAGTAAAGCGGCATGAGCGTAATACCGACCACATTACCCCGAAAATCATGTGCCGAAGGTCTGTAAAATTTTGGTCACTAACACCATATTCCCTATACGCCACTTGGCGTGATGGGGGTACTTTTCTTTTTTTTATTCTTATTAGAGCGATTTAACTTTGGTTGATGTATTTTTAACAAACAAGTGGAATGTTAGTGTAACTGTTCGACATTGTCATAGTTATGTTCACATTCAGTCAGGTATCACATACATTGGATTGACATCTGATATCTACACCTACGGCGCATTGACTGCTCTGCTGCATGTTGGAACAATAATAGGCTACGTGTGCGCAGCCTTCACCTTGGTTCCACTCTTTTACCCACTACGTCTGACCAGCCTGTACGAGTACCTCGAGTTGAGATTCCATTCCAGCTTCGTACGAAAGATGGTTCTATTAATCTCAATGATACAGACGATGTGTTACATGGCGGTAGCTCTACTGGCCCCAGCACTGGCACTTCAGGTAATTATTCACAAAATATAAACACATCAATATTCACATTTACACCTTTATTGTCATCATGTTATCATCATGTAGATAATATGTTTGCTTTCAGAAAATTCCTTTCAGTATTTGTAGAAGTTGTTTTCTTTACTGCAAGATATAATAACCACTTGGTGTTTCAACTAATGTACTTACTTTCTCTCATGAGTTAATTTCGACCGTCCAATAAGTTTATTTTCATGCTGTATCATCATCATCATGTGCCATACCGTTTGGCGTAGGTGATCATGTTCCTCCACAATCGTCTATCTACAGGGCAACGTATCAGTTCTGTTGTTGACTGTTTTCCATGCCATGACACCAAGCTATCCCGTATTTTCTCTCTTTGTCGTCCGCGATCTCTCTTTCCTTTTATTTTTTGCCAGTTGTGACCAAGTATTTCAATTCCTCTTCTCATGATGAGCCCGAAAAATGTTGATTGCCTCTTTCTGACGTTTTTTTTAAGAGCTCACTTTTTGTGTTGGCCTCTTTGAGAACTTTCTCATTGGTCTTTTTAGCTGTCCAGGGAACTTTCAACATTCTTCTGAGAAATCACATCTCTGTGGCCTCTAATCGTCTTGCCATTTGTTTGTCTATTGTCCATGATTCGCTTCCATAGGTCAGAATTGGTTCTATATAGCACCGATGAACTCTCTTTCTCATTTTTATTGACATAGATTTGTTGCATAAGATATTTTTCATTTTCTGAAATGCTATTTTGTCCTCAGCTATTCTGCTTTTTATTTCTGTTGTGCATCTCCCATCTGATGTAATTATTGTGCCCAAGTATTTGAAACGTTGTACTTGTTTCAGATTTGTCTCGTTTATTTTTATGCTACATAATGATGATGGTTGTTTCTTCGATATAACCATTACTTCTGTTTTCTTACTATTCAGACTGAGACCTTTCTTGTTGCTTTCTTCTACTATGATGTCTATTATTTCTTGTAGATCTCTCTCTGTCTCTTCTATTAAGACTGTGTCATCCGCATATCGCAAATTATTTAAGTTGTGACCGTTGACTTCAATTCCTTTTTTGTCTACTATTGATCTTATAATATATTCGCTGTAAAGTGAAAATAAATCCGGTGACAGAACACAGCCTTGTCTGACTCATTGTTTTATATATTGGAATTGTCCTGTTTGGTTGTTAATTCGTATAGCTGCTGTTTGTTGCCAGTACGTGTTTTTTTATGATTCGCAGATCCTTGCCATCAATATTTAATTTCTCCAGCATATTGATTATTTCCACATGCTTTACCTTGTCAAATGCTTTCGTGTAGTCTATAAAGCACATATATATATCTTTCTTTACCCATATAGATCTTTCTATCAATGTTCTTAAGATGTATATTGCATTATTGGTGCCCTTTCCTTCCACAAATCTACATTGTTCCTCACTTATTTATGGTTTTATTTTGTTCCTTACACGTCTCATGATTACACGTCTCATGATTGTTATTAGTAATATTTTAGTCATATGGCTCATGCGTCTAATAGTGCAGTGGTCTTCACAATCAGTGGCTCCTGACTTCTTCGGTATGGCTACAAAGATAGATTTTAGTAGATCTTCAGGTATGAGTCCTGTGTTATATATGTCAAGAGTAATTTTGTTATGACTTGTACTCCTAGCTCTCCTAATGCATTTATCTCTTCGATTTTTATATTGTCAGGACCTGGAGCTTTGCCTCTTTTCATGTGTTGAATTGCGTCCTCCACTTCACTCTGCATTATTGGTGGTCCAGTGTCTTCATTTGAATGGTTTAATTCTGGTCTTTCATCATCATAGAGTTGACGGATATATTATGTCCATCTTTCCATTGTCTTCTCCAGTCCATTATTATATTTCCTTCCTTTGATTCCACACATCCTCAAACTTTGACCTCCTTTCTTCCTGTTAATTCATTTAACTAATTGTGCATAAATTTTGAGTCTTTCTATTGTTGTTTTTTCATTTCTTCACATTTCTGTTTTAACCATCCTTCCTTTGCTTCACTGCACTTGTTTTGGATCTCTTTGTGCAGTATTGTGTATGTCTGTTCTTTGTTCTTATGTTTTCTTCTTTCGTCCATTAGTTGTAATATTTCATCTGTCATCCATTTCTTTTTGTTGATTCTTTTAGTGTGTAACACCTGCTTCTATTTTGTTTCACATCTAAAATAAAGTCTATCAGTGCATGTGATGAACAGCATAGGAAACAGTATAGGCCGTTGCTTTATTGATGGTGTCTTTATAAGATTTGTGCTGCATAGTGTGTAGCCGTTCATACATAACACATGTATTGGTAGATGAATTACGATCAAATGCCATTCACAACGAGAAACATAGATTCATGTTTGGTAAAATAAAAATTGATCTCAATTCTTTTAATACCAGGCAGGAGCAGTTTTGCCACTGTGGATGTCTATTGGTGTTATAGGAGTTATCGGAACTGTCTACACAGCCATTGGGGGTATCAAGAGTGTGGTCTGGTCAGACGCATTTCAGTGTGCTATTATGCTTGGAGGCGTTATTACGATCATCATCAAAGGTGCCTCTCCTCATATATTGCTAGTATAGTTAATAAATTAATGTAAAGTGATATATTAAAAATGTCATTTTTATTTACTAGTATTTACTGGTATTTACTGGTATTACCGGTATATTTTATTTACTGGCATTATACGGGCTCTGCACCCAATATAATAATTAATATGTATTAAGTTTAGACAAAAATATAAAACAATATAGAGAAACAGATGAATTCAAATAATATAGGATAAAGGAGGCGACGACATTCTGAACATCAAAATGCGTTGTTCATGCTGCGGCCCGACCCGTCATTCCAGTACTGGCATCATTGGCTTTCATAAACGTTTTTCGGTATAACAGCATAAGATAGTTACTGTTAATAGAAGATCGACATGTGCTTGTTTGTAGCAATCTGTGAAGACGAAACGGCGTGTATGTACAACCATATCTATATGGTTATGATTTTGTTTAACTGATGGCTCCGGTTAACTGCAAACGAATTAAAATCTATATTTGCTTAATCGCCCGTGCTATTGGAAGTATACGAAATAAAACTCATCTCAATGAAGGATCCAAACAAAGAAAGGCAGCTGCAATCCCCGTCGTAGCAACTACAGCACACGCCAAAAGACATAGGACACCAAAAGTGAACTTAGCTGCACTTTTTTTCGTCATACTATATTATCATTCATTGTAAGCAACGGGAACATCAAAACACGATCCGGATGAAAACCACAGCTCTGGTGTGCAAAGAGCACTCAGCTCATTAGCTCTTGCAGCAAGCCGAATTTGGAATTTGAGGAAACTGCAACAAGGAACACTTTCCAGACTGAACCTCAATGGTTTCTGCCATCGATCACCATATTGATCGGACGTCCACACATATATAAAAATAATAATAATAATAATAATAAATATTGTACGTAAATAATGTATTTATATATATTGTAACGCTCACAAGCATGCACACACGCACACATATGCTCACGGGTAATCGCAGTTCTAAACATACACGGATAAACATAAACACACACGATGAAACATCAAACAATAAATGTCACTGACAACTTCCTTCTACAGGTAACTCTATCATCGGCGGCGGAGACTCACTTTGGAGAATCTCTCGAGCAGGAGGACGCGTTTCTTTCGATGAGTTTAGTCAGGACCCAAGAGATAGAAACACCTGGCTAGGAGGTGTCCTTGGTGGATGCGCATACTGGTACCTATAGTTTGTCACTCGTGCTTCTATTTTCTTTTTCTTTGACACTAATTTTTACTAGGATAGAACAGTAAAGGTTTAGGAGGATCTAGCCTTCAAGTTCGGGGGGGGGGGGGAAGGAGGGGATACATTGCTCTACTTTTTATTAGGTGCATCAACATCATAGGGTTATCGCATAGCAGGAGTTTGATGTCACTAAAGTAAATAGAAGCCGTGAGACAGAGGGGAGATGGGACCCGACATAGTTTAATCTGCGTCGGATAACAAAAGCGTTATCTGGTCCCTTTATTGACTTCTACGTTGCCAATTGAGATGTCAGTAAGAATATAACATAAACATATGCGACGCTTTTTATTACATTAGCAATAGAAAACAATCTTTGGTCAGAATATCAGATGAAACTGCCTTTGATTTTCTGCAAATTTCTGGACCACATCATAACTTGTTTTTGTGGTTGCAAGCAAATTTTGTTTTTATATGAAGCAATGCCAAATGACTAAATTCCGCTTGTGTCATTGATGATCTCAGACAAGTCTTGATCCTGTTCATTGCATCAACAATTTTTCAAGGTTGATCAACATACTGGTATGGTTGCAGCCGACCTTAAGATGTTATGCAAATTTGGACACGTATTCTTCTTTACTGCCTGTTTTAAATGACTTAAGCTGAATTGTGAAACATCACCATTTTTGTTCTTAATTAAGATTTTTGACAATTAACATTTCTGTTTCAAAATAGATTCATTCAGTCCTAAACACTCAACTGACAACTTTACAAATGGCGTTGCCTTTTCAAAATCCAAGCAAAAGAGACCATCAAATGCGCTAGCCAGTTGTAAGGAATCTTCACTGAATCTATGCTTAAACTGACAGTCAAGACATCAATAACTTCTAAATATACTTTTGCCTTCCAGCATTCCTTATTGTTCAGAATCTCTGAGTTTTCCCTTTGTTTTCCAACAGTTAAGAGAACAAAACTATCTCTTAGCACAGCATTTTTTTGGTATCTTTAAGCATCGTATTTTCTTAATATTCTCTTTTCTTATACACAATAGGTTTTTCAAGCATATGCCATGATTTAGTGAACAATGTTCAATATTCTTCGAAATATTTGAAAATTCATCATCAGTTCTCTTCCCTACCACCGTCTGCATATTGTGTGTTATAAGTTATGCAGCCTGTTCTAAAGTCACTTTAACATCCTGCATACATTTGCTAAATACGTGGGGGGTAAGACAGGATTTCATTAAAAAAACTAACATATTAATAATAAAGCTAAATGTAGATATTGATTTTAAATTCCAAAAGCGTTTATATAATTCTTTTTTTCTTTTCTATCAATTTCAAAATATAAAGTTGTCACAACAATATAATGTTGTTTAATATGTAAATAATAATTCGTGTACCTGCAGGTCCACGTTGATACTTGTGAAGTTATTTCAAAAGGCTTTGTCTGCAAGAGTTCTGTTACAGTTCCTAAATATCCTGAGGCTATTTTTTCCGTCTGACATGATTTTATCATCGGAAGATTAGACCTATATCTATATACAATTGTATGTTTTTTTTTTTATTTTAAAAGCGTTTCTAAATCAATAGAAAAAATACGTAAATGAACGTGCTTCCACATTAGTAATCGAAGTAATGAGAACTGCATTGGTTGGGGGGGGGGGGGGTGTAAGCTCCCCCAGTGCTAAATTAAAAAATTGTTGTTATAATTTATATATTAAATATAATTATATGGATGGCTTTAAAATAACGTTATAATTAAACCGTTACGAGTAACGGAATTAAGTTAAGTTAAGATTTATATTTGTAAATATTTATCCGATGGCTATTTGGATTGCGCTGACCGTACACTGCATTCACAATTTTTAAAAAAATATCTTTAGTTCGAGAAACTTAATTGCTGGTCTGTCTAAGCCTTTATTTTGAATTTAGCACTCACTGTCTATCTATTGACCTTTCGAGCCGTAGCCGGCCCATATGGCATAGACCCAGATACTCTTTTTTCTTATCTAAATTTGTATTCTAGCAATTTTCAATCCTTGTAAAGATCTTTTATCAAATGTCACCATTTTTTTCTGTTATGTGCAAGCAGCCCTATCTCATAGAGGGAGCTGAGTCCTGCTGCTCTTGTCTCTCTGATCAGTGTTCATCTCAGTGTCTCTCTGGGTTGGCATCTTTTCCTCTTACCGGTTGTATCGCACATGAGGGCTTGCTTTGTAATTCGCACTCACCCCAGAATGTGAATATAAAAATAAGCTATAATAGTAAATATTTATCTGTATTCGAGAAAGATACTTACTATCTGTTACCAGATGACTATATACACCCGTCAACGAATGAAATAAATCATATTATCAATTTAAACAGCAGAATTAGACTCAAGATAATCTCCAAAACTTGTCAAATCATTTGACGGCTATTACCACTATCGTCCAACAATAAGATAACTCTAGAGGCAAAACTGGCACTCTACATTACAATCTTCATCCCAACTGTGTGCTACCAATGCCAGTCGTGGACCCTTGATGGAAGAACAAAAAGAAAATAACCTCTACTGAGATAAAAAGTTTAGGACGAATGATAGGAAACTGCCCGAGAGATAATATCAGAAATGAAGAACTGATAACTATACACGTCATAGATACATATAAAGAAGCAACAGATAAAAAGGTTTGGCCATGTGACAAGGCAGAGAGATCAAAACACAGCACAACGAGCCTTCAATAAACGTTGCAAGAACACCAAATCAGAGGCCGATCACGACAAGATGGATTGACGGACTATTAGAAGCACTAGGAAACATAACAGCAGCAGAAGTCAATATAAGAGCAAAAGATGGATTGACGGACTATTAGAAGCACTAGGAAACATAACAGCTGGAGAGGTCAATAGAAGAGCAAAAGATGGATTGACGGACTATTAGAAGCACTAGGAAACATAACAGCTGGAGAGGTCAATATAAGAGCAAAAGATGGATTGACGGACTATTAGAAGCACTAGGAAACATAACAGCAGCAGAGGTCAATAGAAGAGCAAAAGATGGATTGATGGACTATTAGAAGCACTAGGAAACATAACAGCTGGAGAGATCAATAGAAGAGCAAAAGATGGATTGACGGACTATTAGAAGCACTAGGAAACATAACAGCAGCAGAGGTGAACAAAAGTCCGCCAATTATATCTCGCATATGAAAAGCAGATAATGAAGGAAAGAGGAAGAAGATGGTGAAATTGAGTATTTGCATAAACTCACGCAGTCGAAATACACGGTTTTATGGTGCATTATCCGTGGTTCCATAGCCCAAACATCACAGCACAGCCACGCCATAATCAAAGAACGAATTGTTGTGAACAGAAGAGCAACACCTCATACTTTTTGTTAGTTTGGGGCTGACAATTCTTGCATCAATACTGTGATAATAATCTGTGCAGAGATCACTTCAACAGCTAGTGTAACTTGAAATGTTGGAGTTACTGTGTAACTATTACTGTGTTGACTATTATTGTGTCAATGATCATGCACAGTATTTTACAGATACCACCTACTTTCTGGCAATATTAATAAGTCCCAATGTAGTCATACCAGAACTCGCATTTGTTTCCTACGTCATTTTCGAAGTAACTGAATTTGAATATGAGAATAATGGCTAGATAATATTTATCAATTTCATCATCATCATCATTGAGTGCCGTCTCCGCAACGAAGGTTGGCTACCATGGAGCGCCATTTTGCTCTATCTCTTGCTTTGATGGTGCAGGTTGTCATCGGTTGATTTGTCCATCTTTTGATGTTACTCGTCCATGTTAATCTTGGTCTGCCTCTGCCTCTTTTACCTTGTATTTTCCCCTCCAGGATTACTTTCAGTAGGCTGTTGTGTCTTTTAACATGGCCTAAGAATCGCATTTGTCTTGTTCTAATTGTGTTCAGAAGTTCTCTTTTCATTTTTAGTTGTTTTAAGACTTTGTCATTTGTTTTCTTTTCCTTCCATCCAATTCTACCTATTCTTCTATATATCCACATTTCAAAGGCTTCAATTCTCTGTTCTGTTTTCTTGTCTAATGTCCATGTTTCAGCACCATATAGGAATATTGAGAAGATGTAACATTTTGCTATTCTTAGTTTTAGCTCTGGTGTTATTTGTTTTGATGTTAGTATGTTTACGATTGACAAATGACATCAGCAACGACACATGTCATTTACCAAAGACTGGATTCTGTCATCACCAATCACCGTCATGTATTGTCGTTCTCAGACAAGGAGGGTGCGGGTTTTAAAGTCATTTTCTCTCGCGGGAGGCATAAATTACAATCTTTTGTCCATGGCAATTACGATGGGTTCGTCTTTTATCTTCAAACTTTCACATAGATCCCACTTATTGGAGAAATGCCGTAATGGTTTTTATTGATAGTTACAGCTATTTATAAATATGTGTTTGTTAATTATTATCAGGAAATCTATTTTTGTTTATCTTTTCCTCATATGAGTGTACAAACAGTAATTAAATGTATTTAAGCTTTGCATTCACATCACATGTTTTCAAGTAGCCCGTCTCATTTATAATAACGTGTTCTCAGCACATTATCAACCTAACATATTCTTCACAGTTTTCGGTTGCACCAACATTATTTTTTCTTGTAACTGCACACTGCTTTTTTTTTATATGAATTCACTCTCAACAAATTCATAAAGTAATTATCTTCTCTTTTCTGACGTATTTTAACCACTGCTCATCAATATCATGTACTCCGGCCTCATTGTTATCATCCTTGTACCTGCGTTTCATGAATACCTATCATTTCTCAGGATGGGATTTATATGCAACCAGTCTACCCTGCAGCGCATCTCCGCAATGAAGTCCGTCAATGACGTAAGGAATGCCTTCCTGGTATCTGCTGTGGTACATACATTCCAGACTTGCCTCTTGATGACAGTGGCATGGGTCATCTATTCCTACTTTGTCATTGTTCGATGTGATCCCATTCAGGTATTAATAGTCATGTAACCGATATGTAATTCAATAATTCCAATTTCTACAAACTTCATAAATCTTCTGAAAGAGGCCAACGCAAAAAGAGAGGTAATTTCCAATATGAGGAAGAAACAATCATTATTTTTGGCCATGTAATGAGAAGAGAACAACTGGAATATAGTGTAACAACTGGGACAATAGAGGGAGGCAAAGAGAAAAGATACCAGACAGCTTTAGAGAATGGTTTGGTAGAAGGTCAACAATAGAAATGATAAATAACTGTCGTGATCGAAAGTTGTGGAGAGACATGATCACCTACGCCAGCATGCCCTGTACTTGATGATGATGATGTTGATGGCCTACTTGATAAGGGACTGTGAACCTCATTAAATCTGTTTGTATGTGAAATCAATTACTTCAAAGAAAATGCAGCTTGGAGAGACACATTACTGATGCTTTGGACAACATTTTCTGATGTTATCCTCTTGATATGGTGTCTGAAAAATAAATAAGACAGCAAGAATATTTTTAAACCAAGACAGTAACAGTTGTACCAGGATAGGCCTAGAACGAAGAAACTGGTTGGAATAGTTCTCTGTTTAGTAGATCTGTTATAGATACATATGACTAAATCTAGACATTAGTTATGATCGGCAGATCGTTCTCCTGTGGTAGAGGATATACACAATGTGCACCAAGCGATCCAAGATTCGTCTAGACATTGCACTTTACATTACAACTATGACTTAAGTCATTTTAATAGAGCGGTCATGAACTAACTCATAATAGAGACAAATCACATTTACAAAGATCTGGAAAACAAAATCAGTCAGTAATGATCCCAAGTCAAGATACATAGAGTGAAGGTCTAGCAGTTATATGATTACAATGTATATCTCCTCTCGACGTTAAAATGCAAATGAGAAAGGGTATACGAAGAAAAATGCTGAGATTATCTCTTTGTTTCGATTGAGAGTTTCTAAAACAGACAACTTCGTAGCTGTAAGGCCTGCAAATAGATTAAATGTATGACATATCATGCTTGCCGATAGAAGTAATTTGGGCACGTTTCTTTGTAGTATTGGACAAATAATGTGTATGAAGAAGTATTTTAACATCACATGAAAGTTTAGGTGCTCATCGTTTATCATCAGCTCACGGGTTGGCGTGTTTTGAGCCCTTATGTTCTACGTGTAAGATCAACAGCCTTTTATTTTACTAATGCGTCCTATTTATCGTGTGAAATTGTGAATCCAACAAAAAATATAGATTATTAAGGAGTAATTGAGCGTCTATGCCTACGAAGTACGGTTTATGATAAAGATATGGGGTTCTCCTATTTAATGTCAGATAAAATGTGTTTCATTTAAAAATCAGTCAAGAACAAATATTAAAATGTGTCCTTTGCGTTCGATCTGAAAAAAGAAAACTGACTTGCTTAGTGCCAAAAGGAGAGCAAATAGTGTCGTTAGTTGCATTGTATCGACGTTTACATCAATATTATGTATTTGACCGTTCGACACAACACACTTGGTTGAGTACGTCATTTTTCGAGTGTACACAATGTTTTCATTCTTAGACCCTTACCCGATTGATTAGACTAGTCAGTTTATTTCTTTTGCCCAATCGAGGGAATAAAGAAGGTTTGATTGATCAGCAATGATTGGTTGATTCTCACGTGTCATGTCCACTATGAGCTGTTAATTTCAGTTTGTCTAGCACGCGTGCGTCGTGGTCTCGCGCGATAAATTATAGAACTTTTTTTTTTTTTTTTTTTTACATTTAAATTTTCAAGTTTTGAAATCTGTCCACGAATCATGAGGGAGTTGTAAATTATTCAATGATTCTAAATAGCATATTTCTGCACATCAACAGGCTGGTCATATCTCTAACAGAAATCAAATTTCAGTCTATTTTGTGATGAACGCCTTGAGGGAGTTGCCAGGTATTGGTGGCTTGTTTATGGCAACCATATTCAGTGGCACTCTGAGTACATTCTCAACTGGTAAGTTGTTTCTATTAAAGTACTAAAGAACGTGTATTTGATTACAGTGCCATCCGGTAAGTTGTATCTGTAAACATAATAACGATTATGTATATTATTATACAGTGCTACTGATAAATTATGTCTATCAAAATTGTACATAACAAGTTTTCGAACTCATTACATTGTTTACAGCAGTTATGGGAGGTGTCCGGAGTAGTGATCTTGTGCCACTCTGTTGGACTCTGCCGCTATTTTGTTTCCTAGTGTTTCTAATATTCCATCAATACACCTTTTCCGTGGTCGGTCATTATTGAGTTGTATTCTCGCAACTTTTATTGAAGGCACGTAGTATTGGTCTTTTAGTCTTTCGGTTTCATTACGTGGCTTAAGTATTTCATCTGTTATTTTTTTTATGTTTTCTTTAATAGGAATTATTCCTTGCTTTATTTTTCTTCAGCTCTTCATATCTGACATTATATATATCAGGTTCTTGCCTGTCATTTTTTTCTAATACATTTCGTCACGGTAGCGGTTGTTTTTTTTTCTTATTGACCATGCATTTAGTGTTGAGGGTCTGTCCTTTGGTAGCACAACATTGGAATGAAGTTTGTATCGTAGAGTGACCTAGCATTATTACATTATATAAATTCTATTTTCTAGATTAATTACATTTTGTAATGGTAATATTTTGATCATAATAGTTCTTATGAACTTGTGGAAGTCTCTATTTGATGTTGTATACACGAATCAGATTACGTATTTGTAATATGTCGAGTATAGACATTGAAAGAAGAATCAGCAGCCCGAGGAAAAATAATTAAAAATGTATTTTATTATTGTTGCAATCTTCGTTCTTTTCTCACTACATGTGTTATTAAACTTTAAGCAAGCTATAAAACTATAGACAAATAATAATAAATAAATATTATTATAGAGGGAAACTTCCGAGGCGATAATCAGCGAATCAATTCAGGGGAAGAGGTATGTTTACAGCACTCGAAAAAAATGACAAATCATAAACAACAGAAAATAACTAAAACAATATATGGACCTAAGCAGAATCGAACCCCAACTCAGTGTCACAACGCCTTGCCACGAAAAGCCAAACGCTAGGGAACACTGCCACTTAGTTAACTAACAAATTAGCTTCGTAGACAATGTCTTTCGCGCAGGTGTTCTCGTGACTATAGCATAAGGCTGCGATCACAGCTCGGAAAATACATTGTGTATTTGTATTTTTCCTATTCAGACGAGTATCTCCCGGATAGGGTAGGTTATGCTATAATCACGAGAACACCTGCGCGAAAGACATTGCCTACGAAGCTAATTTTTTTAGTTAGCTGAGTGGCAGTGTTCCCTAGCGTTTGGCTTTTCGTGGCAAGGCGCTGTGACACTGAGTACGGATTCGATTCTGCTTTGGTCATTATATTGTTCTTTGTTGTTTTTCTGTTGTTGATTATTTGTCATTTTTTCCGAGTGCTGTAAACATACCTCTACCCCTGAATTGATTCGCAGTAAAACTATAATTCAATCGTTTGAATTTGCCATAAATATAACGTACAGGTTATATTGGTTAAATACGGAAATGCGCAAAGTAATGAAAAAATCAAAGGCATACATTTAAGAAAAATAAAATACAGTTAACTATCAATGCACTGTTCGTGCATGTATTAAATAGTCACATGTTTGTGTAGCGTGTTGAAGCACTCAGAAGATAGGTAATTCGTCTTATACTAAAACTGGAGGATATTCTAAGCGTAAAGTAGAATGTAATTCCTGGAATGTAATCCTCTCTTCAGCGACACTTTGACCTTTTACACATGATGACAACATACCGTGACGGTCACGATCTCAATGCTCGTTATTATTATAATTCTGAGAATATAAAACTAGAATATATAGCCTATAATTCAACAAGATACCCTGGTACTCATAGTGAACCCTATCTTATTGAGTAAAAGTAATAAAATAATCTAGCTAGAAGTTCATTATTGTTTTGTCTAAACACAACGCTGAGCAGCTAGTTGTAGAAAAGTAATCGTGAGAGTATGAGATTAGAAAAGGAATGATTAAAGCATTTCTGGCACATTCATTCATTTGGTGTCGTCTCCATTTCGAAGATTAAGATTGGCTACCATTGTGCACATTTTGCTTCTCCTCATATCATGACTGTGCATGTTTTGACGATGTACGTTGTCATAGGTTCACCTGCTCAACATTTGATATTATCAGTCCACTTTAGCCTTGGTCTGCCTCGTATACCTTGTGTCTTCCCTTCCAAGATGACATCTATTAGTGTAGTATGTCTTCACATGCATACAAAATAATTTCACATGTATTTTTCGAATTGTGTTAAGCTATTTTTGTTCATCTTCAGGTTATTCAGATCACCAATGCTTTCTTTTACTTCAATCAAAATCTCCCCATTTTTCTAAAAATTCATATTTCAATGGTTACACTTTTCTGCTCTCTCATTTCTTATTTAATATCTATGTTTCTGTACTATACAAGAATGTTGAGTAGATAAAACATGTTTACAACAGAAAAGAATAACTAACTAATAATATAACATTATTTAGAGAATTTACTGCAAACTATTACACAATAATTTATGATATAGATATCACCATTTAACCCCATTCTCTTTATAAACATGTAGACTTCATCCCTAGAAACCTGAAAAGGGGGGAGGGTGTGGTTAGTGATAATAAGGGAACGATTACATTGGGACATCGAACTTTGCATGAACGCTGCCTGAGAAGATGAAACCAAGATATTATTGTTTTTATTATTATAATTGTTTAAAGGCACTAGATCACCAAGAGTATTATTAAAAAAGAGAATGCAACAAATGACTATTAGCAGGAATTTGTTATAAAATAGTATGCGCTCATTCTTGTGAGAACAAGTGTGCTTCGTGTTAATGATTACTTGTTATTTCCCAACAAGTGTTATTGTCTACTAACATGAAAGGAATATCTTAACCGTGATTCTTCCCGTGCCGTTAGACATCGTTTGGGGCTTGTATTGTTTGTTACCACTCGGCTGTATTCAGGGCCAGATGTTCGATCTTAGCTAACGAGTTTCTACCTGCCAACATTGATTCTCTTATAAGTGCTTTTTTTCAGTGTCTCTCTGGGTATTGCACTTTTTCTGTATCGTGATGTTTCCATCTTCTGAATTGTTCATGAGATCGTTGGTTGTATGACCATTTGTCGTATCTCTTATTAATCTTTAATTCATTCCATTGTACACAGAGTATTCTTCTTAGGTAATTGTCTTGAACAGAATTATTTTTCTCTCCACCTTCTTTGCTTTTCAACTTGTACATGCGTAGTTAAGTGATGATAATACGTTTGAGTTTAATATTCTAAGTTTGGTTTTCTTGCTTAGTATTTTTTTTTTATTTCCATAGTTTGTCATTGTTTGAAAAATTAGCTGCTGCTTTTTCTATCCTTCTTGAGACCTCTTTCTTTGTTTCACCTTCTTGTTCTGTATTACTACGAATATATATGTAGTCGTATATAGTATACATCCCTGCTTTGCTCGTGTTTCAAACCGAAATCACTCATTCCCTACTCTGTGCAAGTATAGCCGTTATAACCCTTCACCTGACCAGAGGGTATAATTACAGCTACACCCGTGGGACAATTCCTTTCCCATTCTGACCACGGTCCACGCCACAGGGAAATCATTTTTCTTTAACCAGTTTCGATTATTTTGTTTAGGATGTTTCATTACTAGTTAGCTATGGAGGATTAGTTATATTTACTTACATATCCGTGTGTGTGTTGTTTGTTTGTTTCTGCTGAAAGCCTATTGAGCCGAAACGTCGTTCAAATCTGTGTCGTCTACTAATCACGTAAAACTTTTACCATAAACATTTTTTCTCTTGTTTTTCAATTTTCCCCCGTTATATATGTCTTTGATAATGTTGATAAATGTTGGTGGTATTCCGTAATGTTTCAAGAAATATGTTAAGGTTCAAAAGATGTAAATATATTATATGAGAATGACATTTGGATTAAGAATTGTTACTGTATAGAGAAAGTAAGAAACGTTGTCGCAACAAAAACAAGTTGATGATATGTCTTTTGCAAAGATAAATTTCTTTTCAGCAGTAACAAATTAGTGAATTCTTTTACTTTAATAATAATTCTATGTGATAATAATAATTCATGTAATTTAATAATAATTTATTGTGGAAAAGTATTCATGTTCATTGTATCCAATTAAAAAAAATAGTGAATAAAACACTACAAAATGTCAACGTTAAAAAATAAAGTTAAAATTGTTGTCCTGTGTAATTAGTTTAATGTATTTCTCTTATTACTATAATTAACATTATTTTGACAAGCTCTTTCGGTTTTCTTTTAGGAATAAATGCTCTAGCAGCCAACACTATTGAGGATTTGCTCAAGACGCGGTTACAAAAAGTAACTGAAAACACAGCTACTTTTGTTACAAAGGCTTTTGTTTTCTTCTACGGCATCATGGTAATTGGTCTCACTTTTGGAGCTTCAACCTTCAAAGGACCAATAGTTCAGATATCAGTAGCCAGTACAGGAGCATGTGGGGGTCCTGTGCTTGGAGTATTCCTGCTTGGTGCCCTGGTTCCCTGGGGTAATAAATATGGAGCAGCGTGTGGAGGTTTTGTTGCTATTGCATTCAACATGTGGATGGCTATTGGTCAACAGCTTTACGGAAGGAAGTGGGCACCATTACCGCCACCACCTACAGATATGTGCTATTTGAACAGGTCTATCTCTGAATTCATTAGCGACAGCTCAGTACATACGCATTTTCACAACGAAACTCTAATTAGTTCAACAGTCAACAAGTCACAGATTCTGAGTAACAAAGCAGAATACAATGACCCATACAGTTATGGCTTCTTCCTGTACGACATCTCATACGAGTGGTACGGCTTTATTGGAACTCTTGTCAGCCTCGTTCTGGGTATGATCATCAGCTACTTCTCTCGTAGACATTGTGATCCGGTTACAGATAACAAATTGCTGTTTCCTTTCGTCCGAAAGTTTTGGTTGGGGAGGTCACTTAACACGAGCAGTAAAACTGTTACAGACGGTGATGATGGTGGTCAACTGATGTTGCAGGGGTTGTGAAATGAATGCAGACATCGTGTCTGAATCTAAAAGAAAAACCCCACAAAATTCCCTACATACAGACATGAATGAATGGCACAACATAAAGATAGAAATTTCATATTAGAAGTTGCCATCTCTGAAATTATGAGACGTTCTCTGATGGTTAGCAACGATTAGTTTTAAATAAAATACCAACTTTATAGCAACCTACACTACGAATTATTAGGAAATTGTATTTCAGTATGTCTATTACGGTTGATGTATATAGATAGAGATGATAGTCTTAATCGCTAAGAGTGAAAAGGAGTTGCCAGAAATGTTGGACATTGTAGTAAAAGAAAGCAAAAATAAGGGACTCAGCCTTAACAGCTAAAAGACAGAAGTAATAGTAAAACAAAACAAAAAGACATCACCTCAGTGCAATGTAAAGACAAGTGGAACAATATTAAAGCAGGTACATGACTTTGAATATTTGGGAACTTTGTTAACCTCAGACGGAAGATGTACAACAGAGGTGATGTGCAAAATTGCTCAGGCAAAAACAGCTTTCCAAAAAATGAGTAAGATACTATACACTCCATTTTTGACAATCGAAACAAGAAAAAGAGTTTTTAAATGTTATGTAGAGTCAATCTTAACATATGGATGTGAATCATGGACAATAGGCAACAAACAAGAAAATAAGTGGAGTCTGTAGAAATGTGGTTTTGCAGAAGAATGTTGAGAATACCATGGGCAGCTAAGAAGAGTAATGAAATGTTCTGAAAGAGGCCAAATCAAAAAGAGAGCTTATTTCCAATTTTAGGAAGAAACAATCGTGATTTTTTTTTAATGAGAAGATAACAACTGGAATATATTGTAACAACTGGGAAAATTGAGGGACAAAGATATAGAGGGAAACAAAGAAAAAAATATGCCAGACAGCTTCAGAGAATGGCTTGGCAGAAGGTCAATAACAGCAATGATAAATAATTGACGATATCGAAAATTCTGGAGAGACATGATCACCTACGCCAGCAGGCCTGGTACTTGATGATGATGATGATGATGATGATATACATAGGGACGACGTTGTTTTTTTCATATTAATATGACAATTTTAAAAAATACCTTGTCATGCAATGATTTTAGCTTTCTAACATCTAAAGTCATCAATCATCAATCAATTTGTTACCATGTTATGAGAAGGAAACAGCTGGAATATATTGTAACAACTGGAAAAATAGAGGGGAAAAGCTATAGAAGGAAGCAAGGAGAAAAGATACCAGACAGCTTAATAGATGGCTTGACAGAAGGTTAACAACAGAAATGATAAATAACTGTCGAGATCGAAAGCTGTGGAGAGGTATGATCACCTACCCCATCAGCCATGGTACTTGATGATGATTATGACATCTAAAGTAAAGGTCCAAAACATTGTGTGGCCTCCCGCCACCTTACGAGTAAGATATAACGCTCCCCTGGAAATCTACTTTCTTTAAGCAAACAAACTGAAGAATTTATTGACAAATCTGCAGTTCTATAATGTATCTATATTTTTATCTACACTATACACAGCATATTGAAGAAAGATATCAACGAGACATTTAACCTTGAAATGATAAAATTATTTATTAAAATCAACAATAGTAACATTCACATTGCACATGTTAAAATATGATGACAACGAAAGGTGATTTTAAAATATAAAAAATACAAATTTGAAAAAATCATAACGAAACCGACGAACTTGGTATATTGCTACATTCTGAAGCCATGAATCTCAAAGTGGGAAATACCAAAACATTGTTAATTTTAATTACTTTTACATGGAGATTTAGCATCATCATCATCATGTGCCTTAACGGTTGGCGTAGGCGATCATGTCCCTCCACAATCTTCTATATACAGTGCATCGTACCAGTTCTGTTGTTGACTGTTTTCCATGCCATGACACCAGACTATCCAGTATTTTCTCTCTTTGTCGTCCGCGATCTCTCTTTACTTTTATTTTGCCAGTTGTAACCAAGTATTCCAACTTTCTTCTTCTCATGATGTGCCCGAAAAATGTTGATTGCTTCTTTCTGATGTTTTTTAAGAGCTCCCTTTTTGTGTTGGCCTCTTTGAGAACTTCCTCATTGGTCTTTTTATCTGTCAAGGGAACTTTCAACATTCTTCTGAGAAATCCCATCTCTGTGGCCTCTAATCGTCTTTTCATTTGTTTGTCTACTGTCCATGATTCGCTTCCATAGGTCAGAATTGGTTCTATATAGCACCGATGAACTCTCTTTCTCATTTTTATTGACATAGATTTGTTGCATAAGATACTTTTCATTTTCTGAAATGCTTTTTTGGCCTGAGCTATTCTGCTCTTTATTTCTGTGGTGCATCTCCCATCTGATGTTATTATTGTGCCCAAGTATTTGAAACGTTGTACTTGTTTCAGATTTGTCATGTTTATTTTTATGCTGCATGATGGTGATGGTTGTTTCTTCAATATAACCATTACTTCTGTTTTCTTGCTATTCATAAATGCTTGAAAAACTATTTATTGCTTTTTTGAACACTTTGAAAAAAAAAATAAACAAATGACTTAGGTTTGACAGTGGTTTTCTTTAATTATCAAAAAATTATAATTTGAATTATTTAGTTTATGCGAACATATTTTATCATTTGACTAATTATTTCCTTGTTGTTGAACTTTTCGCGTCAATCTATACATTCATTAAAATTGTATTTTCCACCAACGTGTTGCAATAATATATACATTCACTAAACATTATTTATTTTCCACCAACGTGTTGCAATAATATATACATTCACTAAACATTAATGCATTCGTTTTCGGCTTTTTAATTGTAAAAGTGTCGTCGTCTTAAATCAACTCTTGCGGTCCGATCAAAATTTGCTCGGTGATCTAGTCCGTTCTGGTTTAAGAGCTGTATCTACTAACCAACCAATAGAATGGAACACTTGTCCTGGCTTCATAGTTTGACTTTATTATATATGATCTCCACATAAAATAAACAGCATTACATTGATATATGTCTGTCTTTCTTATTTGGTAGCTTCAGAAATCATAGCCTCAACATCGTGGTATATATTTAAGTTTGTTCTGAGAAAATGTGTATAAAATTGAGATGACATTTGTTGAGAGAACTGTTCACCAGAAAGTGTCAAAACAGAAAAGATTTTAACATTTATTGTCAAAAGTCTTTATCTACTAAAAAAATCATGAAGTCAACAATTACATGCCATTGAAAATGTTTACATAGTTGTCATGTCCAAAAACAAAATCGCGTTCGCTTATGTAACAAGCTGTACAAATGACGGAATCTTAACAGGTGTTAACTTCCTAACTGCTACAGATGAATTATTATTATTTGTATTATAATCCAACTTTAAATGTAAGAAGATCAGCCATGGGAATGTTACCCGTATATGGTCCCTAACATTGTATTTCTTTTGACTCGCTATAACTCACCCATTTATAACGTTGTCGCCTTAAATTGCCACCTACCACCACTTGCCAAATATTGTTGTTTTCCATCATGCTGCCTTTTTTACTAAATTATTTAAGAAATGCATATTACCCAAACTACACCGATAGCAGAGTGACTATTACAATATATATATATATATATATATATATATATATATATATATATAACTGTGTTATATTTAAATATATATATATATATGTATATATTATTTTTACAGAGGGTATTAACATAATAATACTACATAATTCAATAACTTCTGGCATAATAATAGCATCAGATGGAATATGCATCAGAGAAATACAAAGCAGGATAGCTCAGGCCAAAAGAGAATTTCAGAAAATGAACGGTATCTTGTGCAACAAATCTATGTCAATTGAAATGAGAAGGTTCCGTATCAAGATGGCGGATCTAGTCCGCGTCCTCTCGATCACTGCAGAAAATGAACACAGGGTCTGATTAATTTCGGATCTTCATTGCACTTTTCTACGTCAAAATGATGATATGCTTGATACAGCTGTGTCGCTAAAGCGAGGTCGTAGTCCGACGACAGTCTGTTTTTGACGAATCAAGTGTTGTGAGTGAGACCTTCCACCGTCTAGACTTGATCTGCGCTTTACGTCACATTGGTGCTGTTCATGACCGTTGTTGAAATTCTTTGACGCGTTATTTCCATGTTATACATTAATGTAAACTACTTCGTCAGCCGCAGATTTGTCTCTTTGGAGAATTTGCTTCGTGTTTTATTCGTCGTAGGCTGCTTACACTTGATTATTCAGACAGAAATCTAAAGGGAGCGAGATTATTTGTTCGGCGACATTGGTGTGTGCTACGTCATCGTAATGGTTCCCTAAACCGGCCGTCCGCAAATCTTACGGTCTGCTGTTTGATGTGCGACGGGGAAAAGTTGACGACTGACTGTGTGTCTCTATGTTCGGAATTGGAGTCATCAACGATGGCCTAACAACATCGGGTGCTACGACGATCATCATTTTCAAGAGGACGTGATTTACCGGTATAGGGGGATAGGCGGCGGGAACAGTTGGAGGCTGTGCATGAAAAGTGTTCCTTGTTGCAGTTTCCTCATATTACAAGTCGCATGTCTGTGTTAGTCACCTCTAGTGACTCGGGCAGATGGTGCTCGTAAACCTGGGTAGGCCGACCATCTAAGGGCAGAATCCCCCTACATAAAAGATCATCTGCTGCCTTGCAGGAAGTTTGGGGACAATCAAAGGCTAAGGAAAGCAAACCTGAACAAAATGCTGGCTGAAATCAGATACACTGGGCCACTGGCGCAGAACACAGTGCAACGTTTTAACAGATATTCAATCGGAGTGGATCTAACAGGCTTAAACAGACAGCTGTCTTCGTGCGAGAGTCTGGTTGAGTCCTGATCGCAGAGAGAGAGAGAGAGAGAGAGAAATGAGAAGGAGACTTCATCGGTGCTATATAGAACCAATTCTCACTTATGGAAGCGAATCATGGACAGTAGAAAAACAAATGAAAATACGATTAGAGGCCACAGAGATGGGGTTTCTCAGAAGGAAGTTGAAAGCTCCCTGGACAACTAAAAAGACCAATGAGGAACTCCTAAAAACATCAGAAAAAAGCAATCAACATTTTTCGGGCACATCATGAGAAGAGGAATATTGGAATACTTGGTTACAACTGGCAAAATAAAAGAAAAAAGAGATCGCGGACGACAAAGAGAGAAAATACTGGATTGCTTGGTTTCATGGCATAGAAAACAGTCAACAACAGAAGTGAAACGATGCACTGTTTATAGAAGATTGTGGAATGAATCGGTATGGCACATGATGATGGTGAGTATTTATATTTTTTATTTTAAACTGTTGCCTTTCGTAGAATCATCATTATGCAACTACAAAATCCAATCAAAAAGTCCATTTGCATCTCTTAACCAAACGGGTATTATATATAGTACATATAATTGTACTTATAGACCCACTCAATATTAAAACGTTGGCATTGTATATAACATTAAACTTTGCTGAGAAACCCAGTAAATATCACATTGTGGAACACACTATACTACAAATGACTGAGAGAACAGCTCAATACTGAATTGTACGGTACATTATACCAGTTAAGACTATGCAGAGCGACTCGCTAAATACATAGTTCTTGAGTGGGTGGGGGGAAGGCACCTACAAAAATATTCATATGTTGAGAGACTCAACCAATACTAAATTGTGGAGCACATTATACCAGAAAAGACTAAAGTGAGAGACAGACTCAACAGTGAAATGATGGGCGCAATATATCAGACAAGACTATGACACCTTTAATGCTACATTTTTGGACTAACTGCAACAGATAAACATGCACCTAACATCTTAATCGATACTAAACAAATTGTGAACACTATATCAGATAAGACTATGTTGAGATATACGTTCAATTCAAAATTATATGGTACACTGTATCACGTCATGCTTCTTAGAGACCCAAACTATACTGAGTTGCATTGTGTCATACTATACCATATAAATCTACACTGTGGATACACGCATTGCTAAAAATAGTGTACACTATAAAGGTAAAGGTAAAGTACAAGACTTGAACCGGCTTCTTAGCACGCGAGTTTCCAGCATATGTGCTCGGCCGTATATCCAGAAATGTTCGGAGATTTCTTGATAGTGTCGCTTCAAGAATCGAAACTCACGATGCGAGGCGACATTCCTTACCTTCCCAGGGTAATACCCTGGCACCCATTTATGCTGGGTCGACCGTGGGGGTAATTATTTTTTTCCAACCACGAGTACAACTCACACTGCTCTCAGCGGGAATCGAACACGGGTTGTCCGAACGTCGGTAGTCCAGTCGGGTGGTTGTCCCAACTCGGCTACCGAGCCTCCAGAGTACACTACCTGTGGAAATAGTATATACTGAGATACCACTTAATACACGCTAAATGGTAGGGTACACTATCTCAGATAATACCTGCATAAAAAGTCGGATATTATTACAGCTTGCTGCAAACAACAAAACACATGGAATATAAAGCGATCTCATGAAAACTCGATTGCAAGAAAAATAAGACTACATTGAAAAATCCATTCTACACAAGAATGATGAGCACCTTAAACCATTTAAGACGTTACTAACAGATCAACTAATTCTCAAAGAGGCCAACACAAGAAATGAAATCCTAAAAACTCATCGCGGACGACAAAGGGATATACTGCTAGGTAGCTTGGCGTCATGGCATGGAAAACAGTCAACAACAGAAATGATACGATGCACTGTAGATAGAAGATTGTGGAAGGACATGATCGCCAACGCCCACCGGTTTTTCACATGATGATGATGGTGATGATGAGAAGATCAACTAAACTCTGAGGCTGTATACTGTACAATATGAGACTAAATTGAAACATTTATTGTGTACTATGTGTCTATACAATTTTACTAGATAAGATTGTACTCAGTGATCCATTCTATTTTATTTTGAGCGAAAAAACGTACCGGATGAGATTGTACTCAGAGATCCATTAAAAATCATTGGCATGGTTATTGTTCCAATGATTGGCAATTCTTTGAGGGCGTGCATAAAAAATAACACAACGAGCTGATTCTTGTTAGAGATGTATCCAGCCTATTTACGTCAGAGAAAAGTATCACTGTTTTATTTTGATATTAATTATATTGCTACTTCCTCATCAATGTGCTCCTGGTGAAGGCAAGACGTTTAGGTGGCATCCTTACAGCAATCACAACGTCATGGCAACCACATCGTCATAGCAATCACATCGTCATAGCAATCACGTCGTCATAGCAATCACATCGTCTTAGCAATCACATCGTCTTAGCAATCACATCGTCTTAGCAATCACATCGTCGCAGCAATCACATCGTCGCAGCAATCACATCGTCGCAGCAATCACATCGTCATAGCAATCACATCGTCGCAGCAATCACATTGTCTTAGCAATCACATCGTCATAGCAATCACATCGTCGCAGCAATCACATCGTCATAGCAATCACATCGTCGCAGCAATCATATTGTCTTAGCAATCACATCGTCATAGCAATCACATCGCCATAGCAATCACATCGTCATAGCAATCACATCGTCATAGCAATCACAGCGTCATAGCAATAACATCGTCATAGCAATCACATCGTCATAGCAACCACATCGTTATAGCAATCACGTCGTCGCAGCAATCACATCGTCATAGCAATCACGTCGTCGCAGCAATCACGGCGTCATAGCAATCACATTGTCACATCAATCACATTGTCATATCAATGACATCGTCACATCAATCACATCGTTATATCAATAACATCGTCGCAGCAATCACATCGTCATAGCAATCACGTCGTCGCAGAAATCACATCGTCATAGCAATCACATTGTCACATCAATCACATTGTCATATCAATGACATCGTCACATCAATCACATCGTTATATCAATAACATCGTCGCAGCAATCACATCGTCATAGCAATCACGTCGTCGCAGAAATCACATCGTCATAACAATCACATCGTCACAACAAATCACATCATCGCAGCAAGCACATCGTCTTAGCAATCACATCGTCGCAGCAATCACATCGTTATAGCAATCACATCGTCGCAGCAATCACATCATCTTAGCAATCACATCGTCTTAGCAATCACATCGTCGCAGCAATCACATCGTCATAGCAATCACGTCGTCACAGCAATCACATCGTCGCAGCAATCACATCGTCGCAGCAATCACATCGTCATAGCAATCACGTCGTCGCAGCAATCACATCGTCGCAGCAATCACATCGTCATAGCAATCACGTCGTCACAGCAATCACATCGTCGCAGCAATCACATCGTCGCAGCAATCACATCGTCGCAGCAATCACATAGTCGCAGCAATCACATCGTCACAGCAATCACATTGTCGCAGCAATCACATCGTCGCAGCAATCACATCGTTGCAGCAATCACATCGTCGCAGCAATCACATCGTCGCAGCAACCACATCGTCTTCCATCGTTGTTGAAATAAGGCTATTCATATCTCATGACGTTTTCAATGTATCCCTTATTCTAATCCACATAGAAAAACTGCTTTTCACATCTCAAAACAAAATAACAAATCAAATGAGGTGCTGAAATGTCACACATTGTTTGAGATGACAGTCTCAGGGCAGAAAAGATAGTTTAATGATTATAAGAAGTTTCCTGAAAATATTATTTGTAATTTAAAGTCTGCAGCGCAGTAAAAAAGTAAAGTACCCCCGCCTTCCAAGTGGCGTATAGGGAAATGTGGATACAGCGCCACTATTCTTTACTCCCCTTTTGGGCCCCGGCAGCGCACGGGTGTATTTTCCGTTAACATGGAATCTTGGCCTGCCTCTGCCTCGTGTGCCGTGTACCTTTCCTCTGAAGATGACTTTTTGAGGATGATATGTCTCTTCACATGTCCAAAAAATGTCAGCTGTCTTTTCCGAATTGTGTTAAGTATTTCTTTTTTTTTTCCAGCTGACTCAGAACTTCATTGTTTATCTTCTCTTCCTTCCACCCAATTCTCCCCATTTCTTTCTTGATCCACATTTGAAAGGCTTCAATTTTCTGCTCTGTTTTTTTTTTTATTTAACGTCTATGTTTCTGCACCATACATGAATGTTGATTAAATATAGCATTTTTCTATTCGTTATTTTAGTTCTAGGGGTATTTGCTTTAGGGATTAGCGGGGTAGAACTCTGCCCTACCAAAGGAGGAATAAGGCGTCTCCTTTCCTCTGCTAGACTTCGGTACACCCTTGGGCAAGGTGGAGATCCCGTTTAGCCCCCTATCAGAATTACGTGACACCATTGGTGCAGATGGTGGAAAGTGTTGTGGTAGCAACTGACAAATAGTGCCGGGTATGGTCCCCACTCCGTGAAGGCAGGCAGAGGATCTCATGTATAGAGACAATGGCTGCGATCTCCGACTAGTACAGTCACTGCCAAAAAGGAAAGGAATGGTAAACTACCTTCTTATATTCCCTAGTATAACTCTGCCAAAACACAACTTAATATTTACAACTAACGACGTTAATGGGGACTCCACAAAGTTGGAATACTTGGTTAAAACAGGCAAAATACAAGGAAAGAGAGTTCGTTGACGACAGAGAGAGAGAAAATACTAGATAGCTTGGTGTCATAACATGGTAAACAGTCAACAACAGAACGATACGATGCACTGTAGATGGAAAATATGTGGAAGGACATGATCACCTACGGCAACCGGTATCGAACATGATGATGATAATGTTGGTATTTGCTTTGATGTGGGTGTATTTTTCATGGTGTTAAAATTGGTGTTTGCAATTTATTCTTACGTTCATTTCTCTTACCTTTCCCAGCATTTGTTATTATATGTCCCATTTAGATATATTCTTGAACTCTTTCTATGTTTTTTTCCCATCTGCACCAATATTTCGTGTAGATTTTGTGACTTTTATCTGGTAATAATCATAGCTTAGATAGATAGATAGATAGATAGATAGATAGATAGATAGATAGATAGATAGATAGATAGATAGATAGATGGATGGATGGATGGATGGATGGATGGATGGATGGATGGATGGATGGATGGATGGATGGATGGATGGATGGATGGATGGATGGATGGATGGATGGATGGATGGATGGATCGATAGATAGATAGATAGATAGATAGATAGATAGATAGATAGATAGATAGATAGATAGATAGATAGATAGATAGATAGATAGATAGATAGATAGATAGATAGATAGATAGATAGATAGATAGATAGATAGATAGATAGATAGATAGATAGATAGATAGATAGATAGATAGATAGATAGATAGATAGATAGATAGATAGATAGATAGATAGATAGATAGATAGATAGATAGATAGATAGATAGATAGATAGATAGATAGATAGATAGATAGATAGATAGATAGATAGATAGATAGATAGATAGATAGATAGATAGATAGATAGACAGACAGACAGACAGACAGACAGACAGACAGACAGACAGACAGACAGACAGACAGACAGACAGACAGACAGACAGACAGACAGACAGACAGACAGACAGACAGACAGACAGACAGACAGACAGACAGACAGATAGATAGATAGATAGATAGATAGATAGATAGATAGATAGATAGATAGATAGATAGATAGATAGATAGATAGATAGATAGATAGATAGATAGATAGATAGATAGATAGATAGATAGATAGATAGATAGATAGATAGATAGATAGATAGATAGATAGATAGATAGATAGATAGATAGATAGATAGATAGATAGATAGATAGATAGATAGATAGATAGATAGATAGATAGATAGATAGATAGATAGATAGATAGAAAAGACAGCGATTGACAAATTCGTTATGGAATGTCCGGATAGCTCTTGAGATTTTAAATACTTTCATCATTAGTCACTAAACATTAATTTCCGGAAATCTAACTCTTCAATCGTAGAGAATTGTTTAAATCTAACTTGTATGAATTCGATTCTATTTTTTTTTTTTTTTGCATATTTACAAATAAACTATCAGTATGTGCTCGAATTATCATTACGTTGTTCACATCTTTCATAATCTGAGCAGGAAGATTTTGTTTTATTTCGGTGCAGTTTGTCCACAATTTGATGTGTCATCTGTATTTTAAGGCGTGCATCTCTTTGGCTCGACAAATCTCGTAGAAACGTTAAACTCTGATTACATTTATCATTCTTTCTTTGTAATAGTAATTATCTTGACGGCAACATTTTGTTTTGTGATGACAATTATTGTCTCTTGCAGGTTCAGCAAATGTGAGTCTCTTTGTTTAATTCACATCCCTCCAACATCAGTTCCCTTTCTACCGCTGCATTCTTTTGTCTGTTCTGGTAGAGAGATTTCTGAAACCACAAATTTCGAACGAAAGGAAATAATAATTTCTCATTCGTCATTGGAACACAATATCTCCGAGAGCAGTAGCTGACGATCATGCCGAGACCAAGGCTGATGGAGAAGCCAATTAATGTGTACCACTCGTATGAGATGTCGTAGAGAAAGAAGCTATAATTGTATGGAACTTTTGTAGATGTGTAGGTATTTAGAATATGTGACTTGTTGGATATTGGAGACATTAAATGTGTACTTTCCAAAAACAGGCTCGATAACGTTCTGTTATTAAATACATTATTGGACTTGTTCAAATAGCACATGTCCGTTGGTGCCGGCGGTAAAGGCTGCAATATCCTTCCGTAAATTAAGTGTCCTATAATAATCCACAGGTTAAAGACAGTAGCGACAAGGCCTCCACAAATTGCTCCATATTTATTTCCCCAAGGAACAAGAGCCCCTAGCAGGAACACCCCAAGTATAGGCCCACCTTATATATGACCTTCAAACATGGACGCTCCGTAGGCGAGGCCTATTATAAGTAAACCGGAAAGAAAGACCACAACCTTTGCAATGAAAGTAGCCGAGCTTTCTGGGACATTCTGCAGGCGCTTCTTCAAAATGTCTTCTGTTGTAAGAGCGGCTAAAGCGTTCATTCCTGGAGAGTTAAATTGAAAGTATTTAGATTTCAAATAGATG
This sequence comes from Megaustenia siamemsis, assembly GCA_032433765.1. Classification (NCBI taxonomy): domain Eukaryota; kingdom Metazoa; phylum Mollusca; class Gastropoda; order Stylommatophora; family Ariophantidae; genus Megaustenia; species Megaustenia siamemsis. The sequence goes on along the minus strand of JAVIAB010000125.1, from coordinate 49,211,713 downwards.
ATGTCGCTAGATATAGAATCAAATGCTTGAGGTGATTGTTTGGTAGAGTAAATATGGTCATAAACAATAGAAATACATTTAGAAATGCATATGTATACTCACACACATAGAACACACCTCATATACTATTCACACACACTTAACCTTTAACATTCATTCATACATGAGTATAAGTGTTTCTGAGAATGTACACGAAGGCAGTTGTGGGTTGCGCGAAGGAACTCATTCCTGCTTGACATCAGTTTTATCTTCGATCAACGACACTCTGGTATGAGAGTAAAGGAACGAGCTGACAGCGTGGCTTGAAGAGCTGCCTGTGATGGCGCACACGCAATGTACAGAAAGTACATTCTGAATGTCCATTTAGAGGCAGGGCGTGTGATGACTCAATCAATGATCATGCATCTACAACCACACTCAGACTTTGCGAACATTAGATCGAACCTGGGGACTCCCTAGAAAGGAGCGCTTCTCGGGATGGCTCATAAGAACGATACAGAACTTGGGTCATCAGTCGTTTGTGTTGTGTTTAGTTTTAAAATGCAATAGTACATTTTTATTATTTTCATTTGGACACATTTGTGAGTCGATGATTTTGATCAGTTGTCATAAGCTTCTCTATATTACTTCGGCATACAACGTGATGCAATGTAGTAATTATTTGTAAACGGCAACATTAAAACATCGTTGGCACTCCGGCCTCGTACCATTTCAGACCTTCAGGCCAACAAACCCATGAAGATTTCCAGATTAGTGCCATGGTCTTTTGCTACTCCATTACCCATTGTCGGTACACTTTAAAGAACCAATTCATAGCTCATTTTGACACTCTCCATCCTCGATTTTTAAACTCCTTTCACTCTTTCCCTTAATCAGTAGTCTCCTTTGCCATCCTGTCCGTTATCTTTATAGTTTCTCCTGCAATCCCCCACTTACCACTTCCTTGTGTGTCTCTATCTTTTCTTTTACGCTATGGATCCCTCCTTTGATCCATGGATCCTCAGTGTAGCCGTAATACTGCTTCACTATGTTTGCCTCCTTTTTGGCCATTGAGATACTCTCTGCCCTATTGGAGGTCTTGGCCATTTTTTTCCTCTTCCGTCATTTTGTAATTTGCCATTCTAGATTACTTCTTGCTTTTAGTGCTTGTCATTGTATCAATATCTGTTTTTTTATTCCGCATGAAGACTGTTACCTAAACGTCGTAGTCTCGTCTCACTACCCGTTTAATTGTTTGATACGATTTTATGTTTAATGTTTATTTTATACATTACAGCATTTACAAGGGTTGTCTGATAAAATTGTACTACAATGTTTCAGCGTTAAAATGTTTATTTGCACAATCTAACAGTGAAAGCTGTAAAGCCACATTTAATACTATTTTATAATATAGCACAACATACCAGATAATTGTAGGCTAAGATTCGTAATTAATATAAAATTGATGGGCACATTATACCAGATAGGACAAACTCACTCAGTGCTCAAATATGGGTATATTACAATACGTAAGACTATACACAGAGGCCTAATCAAAACTACATTCTTTGACACACTATATGAGATATGTCTAAACCATTTTGTTATTTCTCTCTGTGTTTGTCCTGCGAATTCTTTTTATCATGTTCTCCCACAGGGCTTCAGGTGGGTGTAAATATCTTGTGCACTGGCCACATACTTAACGTAGCACTCTTTCGAATGTGACTTCATATAAACATTACAGACTGGTAAAGCAAGTATCGAAGGAAATATTTGGTTAAAGTCGGACCTACATTGCGAGACGTAAGACATCACATCTTGCTGTAAACAACAATGTACATGGTATATACAACGATCCCCTGATAACTAGATTGTAAAAGAAACATAAGATTCCATGTAGGAATCCACTGAACACTAAATTTACAGTTATATTTAAGCATTTTAGACGGTACTGAAAGATGAAGTGAGCTTTGGGCTGTATACTGTACTAGATGGACTGTATTGGAATATTAATTCATGTTATGGGACTGTTAAACTTTACTACATACAACTGTACTTCGTGTCCCATTCTGTTTTAATACGAGCCAGATACTTACCAGATGAGATTGTACTCAGAGATGCACTGAAAATCATTGCCATGAATATACCCCCCATTCCTGGCAAATCTTTGAGGGCGTGCATCACAAAAAACACAGCGAGCTGATTCTTGTTAGAGATGTATCCAGCCTATTGATGTTAGAGAAAAGTATCACTGTTTAAGGTGGATATTAATTCTATATCTATATATATCTTTGTCATGTCGGGTAATTTTACCTGCTTACGTATGCAGTAAACAGTACAACCTGCGGTTGCCCTGCTGCCTTGCAGGTATGCATGGGAGAGTAAAAGACTAAGGGAGGGTACCCCGAAGTAAAACAACCCCACTGCCTTGTAGCTGAGACTTTTTTGTCAAAGGCTAGCGGAGCCAACTGTAAATAAAACTACGGAAGGCAACAGAAAACCATCGCCGTAATTTCTTTGTACAATCATGAATCGCCACATTAATAGAAATCACGACAACAACGTTAAAGGGGATTCAAATGGAAACCTTCGTTCGGTAGGGGACGTGATGTGCTACAGGTGATACCCGATCGTCATCAAGCTACTGTAAGCAAAATAAAGATAAAACATACTCTAAAGATAGGTCCTTGGACTATGAAAACACTCATGAAGAAGGGTAAACGGGAAAACATTAAACAAGAAATGAAAATAATGGGTTTATATTTACTGGGACTTTGCGAAATGAGATACCCTGGATCAGGGGAGATATATTCTGATGAACATAAAATAATCTATTCTGGAGGTACTGAACACCAAAGAGGAGTAAGTATCATCTTGGATGCAGGAAGAGCAGAAACAGTGGAAGGTTTTTTACCCAATATCTGACAGTCCTTTTAGTGAAATTGAATGGAAAGCCAATAGATATAAATCTTATACAAGAATATGCACCAACAGTAGACAGTCTAGAGGACACAAATGATGCATTTTAGGACGAGTTAAATAAGGTTCTTCGTGAATGCAAACCAAATGAAAACACCATAGTTCTAGGGGATCTTAAAGCAAAAGTAGGAAAGGAAAGAGTTGAGGAAGTAGTTGGTCATTGTGGCCTAGGCGAGAGGAATGAAAATGGTTACAAACTTATTTACTGGACACGAACACACGACATGATGATAGGAAACACCTGGTTTAAGCAAGATCCAAGACATCTGTGGACATGGAAAAGCCCAGTAGACAACGCACGCAATTAAAATGATTAAATAATGATAAGCAATACATTTGGTATTTGGAAACAGTCTGGTGTGTGTGAAAGCTAGACCATGGGTAGATTGCAATAGTCATCATGCACCAGTTGTAGGAAACCTTAGAGTGAAATTAAAAGCAACAAAACGAGTCTCAGTTAACATCAAGTTAAATTTAGTTTTATTCAAATCAGACAAGAAGTTGCAAGACAAATATAACATCACAATTCAGAACGGTACAATGCAATAGAGAAGATGCAAAGCAAAGATGAACAGTGGGGTATGTTAAAAGAATCAATGCAACAAACATCAAAAGTGTTCATATCACCAGTGAGGATAAATTCAAGAAAGAAATGAATGACAAATGACATTTTGCAACTAATTGATGCGAGAAGAAGAAATAAAGAAAATAAAGATGAGTGTAAGATATTTAAAAAATAAATTGTAATAAAATGCAATGAAGTAAAAGAAGCATGGCTAAACAGAGATGCAAAAAGACTGAAATGCAACATAAAGAAGATGTAAAATCTAATATACAAACAAATTGAAGAATTAATAGGAAGAAAAACGCAATCAAAAACGGAATGTTTAAGATCAAAGGAAGGAGACATGTTGATTGAACAAGAAAGCATAAGGGAACGATGGACAGAATACATTAAAGATCTTTATAATGATGAACGAACAGCAGGAAATATTAAGGATAATGGCGAAAGACCATCAAAACTTAGAGAAGAAGAGGAAGACGCATTGCGAAATATGAAGGCAGGAAAAGCTCCTGGACCACATACTATAACTAAAGAAGAGATTAAAGACATGGGTGATTTTGGAATAGAAGTAATAAAACAAATATTGAATGATATCTACAACTACGGATATATACCAGACGACTTGCTCAAATCAATATTCATTGCCCTACCAAAAAAAATCTGGTGCGATTGAATGCAACGATCACAATATGCCTTATGAATCACATGACAAATATATTACTACGAATCATCATGTGAAGGGTGCGAAACAAAATCAGTCCATAAATTAGTGACGAACAATGTGGTTTTGTTAGAGATAAAGGAACAAACAATGCCATATACATCAGGTGAAATCAGATCTATACCTATGCTTCATAGATTATACCAAAGCATTTGAGAAATTAAAGCACTAACAAATAATCCAAATTTTGGACAGCATAAACATAGACACCAGCCATAAGAATTGACAACTAATTGGGCATTTTTCAACAAATAAAACAGGGTGTTAGATAAGGTTGTGTGCTGTGATCCGATTTTTAAAAATAGTTATAGTGAGATTATTTTAAGATCCGTAAGGGACATGCCTGGAATAACAATCGGAGAGTCATAATATAAATGATCTATAGTATTATGATGATACAGTCTTAATCGCTAAGAGTGAAAATGAGTTACTTGAAATGTTAGACACTATAGTGAAAGAAAGCAAAAATAAAGGACTCAGCCATAATAGCAAAAAGACATAAGTAATGGTAACAACAAAGAAAAAGATATCACCTCAGTGCAAAATAAAGACAAGTGGAACAATATTAAAACAGGTAAATGAATTTAAATATTTGGGAACTTTGTTAACTTCGGACTGAAGATGTACAAAAGAGGTGAGATGCAGAATGGCTCAGGCAAAAGCAGCTTTCCAAAAAATGAGGAAGATACTATGTAATCCATTTTTGAGCATAGAAACAAGAAACAAAATTTCTTAAATGCTATGTAGAGCCTGTCTTAACATATGGATCTGAATCATGGAAAATTGGAAACAGACAAGAAAATCACTGGAGTCTGTAGAAATGTGGTTTTACAGAAGAAAGTTGAGAGTACCATGGCCAGCTAAGAAGAGTAATGAAAACGTTCTGAAAGAGGGCAAAGCAAAAAGAGAGCTTATCTTCCAATGTTAGAAAGAAACAATCATCATTTTTTGGCCATATAATGAGAAGAGTACATCTGCGCTATATTGTAATAACTGGGAAAATTGAGGGACGAAAAGATAGATGGAAGCAAAGAGAAACAATAACAGACAGCTTAAGAGAATGGCTTGGCAGAAGGTCAACAACATATATGATAAATAACTGGCGTTATCGAAAGTTGTGGAGAGACGTGAACACCTACGCCAGCAGGCTTGGTACTTGATAATGATTAATTCTATTTCTACGTTGTTTGCCTCTCTTTATTATTAATTCTTAAAGCTAACAATAATTTTAGATAAGTGTATATACTTGAATTTCAATTATAAAACAGTGCTTTGCCATTCCTAACTGAATAATGGACAATTAATACAATACTAACAAAATGGAGAAGACAAGAAATAAGAAATCACAGAAGAATACTAAGAATCTCACAGTAAATTAAATAACTCCGTCTTCAGCAGATAACTCCGTCTTCTAAGGTACTCATATTTTTTTTCGCGTCCATGAGTAAATCGACGTTTCAAGCCGGGCATCGCTGCTGAGACCTGGCGCGGTTGCCGCAGAGAGAAATCATAAATAAAATTTCCAAATGGTGCAGCCAGGATTTGAACATACTCTCTGTCTCTAGGCCGGCGTCTACCAGTCCCACACACCCAAGGTATGAAACACATTAGAAAAATAAATAATATATGTTTTATTTTAGTCACGATAATGGAGATCTGCTGGATATCATATGTAGATCGTTGCACTGATCAAAGCCAGGCTGAAAGAATGTCGGTCTCCAGCCACATCTTACACTTTTTATGTTGTCATGTCGAAGGCTTATGTCCTGAAACCATCTGCTTCTTGGTTTGTTGCTGTCTCGTCTTCCTGGAACCATGACTTGTATTATTGTTATTTCCAGCCCACTGTACATTTAAACGTTATAACATGGCCGTAATATATGTATATATATATATATATATATATATATATATATATATATACATATATAAGTATATACATATATCTCTCTGCGATTAGGACTCAATCAGAGTAGGATTCCAGACTCTCACATAAAGACAGCTGTCTGTTTAAGTGAATTGACATCATAATTAGAGTCTGTTTGATCCACTCTGCTTGAATACCTGTCACAACGTTGCACTGTGTTCTGCGCCAGTGGCCCAGTGCATCCGTATATACATATAAATAATATCTCACATCGTACATATACATATATAGTATATCACACACACACACATATATATATATATCGTTTGTAAGATACTGTTTATAAGTCAGTTCTTTTCAATGTCATGTCTTTTATTGTTTTCATTGCTCTTTTGTTATTATATTAGATATCATGTGGATTTTGTTTTCAGCATTCTGTTTCAAACAAACACACATCATTCATTGTTGTTTGCAATATTGTCCACCACTCGCAGCCATTATTGTTTTAGGAAGATACATGTCCTTAACATTTTTAAATTACTGATCTGTTGGTGTTGTATACTATGTTCTGCATGCCATTTAATGTTTATGCTGCTTTTGCTAATCCTTCATCTTATTCTATCAGTTTCCATTGTTAGTTATTACAGATTCCAAATATTTACATTTTGATATATATTTAAGTTCTACACTGTTGGTAGTGATTATATTTTAGATTCTTGCTTAGTGTTCAGTATATTTAGTTAATGGTTTTCCACTCCACTGTGTTTGTAACGCCTTAATTGTCTCTGTTAACTCCCTTGCACAGTTAAGAGATGAACTGTGTTATCAACGATCTGGCAATCATAATAAGGAAATGTTGAACAATTGTATTATACACTCTTCTAACAGTAAGATGCTTTGTTATAGTGTATACGTTGAATTATAGTTTTCCGAATGTTGTTAAAATACATATTTTGTATCATTGTTTAATCTACACTATAGCCAAATACTAATTTGAGTTTCAAACAAGGAACTGTGACATTATTCCATCATCATCATTGAGTGCCGTCTCAGCATCGAAGATTGGCTACCATGGAGCGCCATTCCGTTTCGTTTCTTGCTTTGATAGTGCAGGTTGTCATGAGCTGACTTGTCCATCTTTTGATGTTACTCGTTCATGTTGGCCTTAGCCTGCCTCTGCCTGTTTTACAATGTACTTGTCCTTGTAAAATTACATTCATGTGCTGCAGTGTCTTTTAACAAACAACAATAATCTTATTTGTTTTCTTTGAATTGTGTTTAGTGGTTCTCTTTTCATTTTTGATTGTTTTAAGACTTCATCAAAAATAATTTATGCACGTTTATAAAAGATGCGGTCAGTGTCGTGTCAGGCTAGATGTAAAGGCTAATAACAAAAGGTATGTTTACCAGCAGTCCTGACACTATACAGAGCTTTTGAGAATGAATGCATGTCTCTATTAAACATACCTGAATGGGATCACATCGAATGCTGGCGAAGTATGAATACATGACCCATCCCAGTGCAACCAGCAGACAACCCTGAAATAGAATTACTGCTCCACTAATCAGAAAGCCGTTTCTAGCATTCTTGGCCGATTTCATGGATGCAATACTCACAAACATTGACTGATTACAAATAAACGCCAACCTGTAATAACAAGTGAAATTATTTATTCTTTAGGATAACAATCACGTGTCAGAGTTTTATTAATTAAATGTTAATGAGTGAATTATATAATGATGGCAATAGTGAGGCTGGTAAAAGTAAAGTCTGCCAAAGAATAATTTCCGTTTGGAAATGAATAGTTTGTAACTACAATGTACTAAGCCTCATTTTCATGAGGTGGTGTGACCGTGTTCTTTCCTCGTTGCCTTTATTTCCCAAATAATATACCTGCTACTTATTTCAAGAGACCGAATAGACACATCTGGTCTTTTAGGTATGAAAACCTTTTTGCTTCAACTGACAAATGAACCCAGATTTTAGAATAGACACATAGTCACATGGTTCTCGACAGTGAGATTACGCACCCTACACTTTGTAAACTTGTATAAACTAAATATTGTATTGTTTAGAAACCATTAAATTGACTTTTTTGTAAGCTAAAAATGATTAAACTAATCTTTCTTTCATATCGCTTGATTTGAAGAGTGTTTGAGACACTCTTAACTTTTCAAACCTTGCTATACTCCTGTAAATGTAAGTTTATCGTTAGCGATGCAGGGACCTGTCCATTCCATGATGTATTTCTAGTTGTAAATTTGACTCATTCCTTTACAATTTGTGAACATGATTGGTTGTCAGACCTAAAGAACGCGATATTTTGTCGGACCAAGTTGGTTGTGTTTCTTCATTCTTTCTCTTGTCCTTAATCCTCTAAACTCTACACAGAGCATAGAAAGCTCACACGAGATCTCCACCTAATCTGGCTGGTCAGGATCAAGCCTGTACCTGCCAGCCTCTTTCTTCTCATCATGTATGTTTCGTTCCCATTTCCTCAGTGGTCTACCTCTTCTCGCGTTAGCCAGGCAGTGTCCATGTTAATGCTAATTGCCTGCTTCGTTCCATTGCTAATTTTTTCTTCATGATGGTAAAAATATCGTCGTGCTGAGCAATTTATTTTCTGAATTCTGTTAAACTTTGGTTTTCATAATTGAACTTAGATACAAGATATCATGGATCCTGAGTGAATACATAATCTCAAGTGCATGTACGAGTAGTTTTAATTCAACCGTTAGGTTAATGTTTCTCAAATGTAAAAATACATTAACGAAACGCAGATAATTTTCAAATTATGTTGCCTGGTAGTGTAAATATGTGCTATATTTGCAGCCATGTGGTGTGATATTTTGCAATTATAAGTAATGTGTTATTCCTCATATGCGCATATATGCATTATGTTGTTCACGAAGTTGTTCCTGGTTTCATATTAAGCAAGCACTTGTTTCATATTTGTTCTTTTCTAACATGTAGTCTTTCTTGACGTTCTTACAATCACGCACTTGTTTGCATTGCGAAAACAATTTTTAGCAAGATTGTCGTATCAAAGTGACGAATTATTCCTACCCGGATTTGCATCAAGTTGATTTACTATCTGCAGTGGAATATTCATCAATAGTAACATGCTCTTCTTGTATAGATTAATGATACAGAAACTCACTGTTCTACACTGCGTGTATTGATGTGTACAGCCTAGATCTTTCTTATATTCAAGGGTAATGTTCTTTAGGTTTATGAGATGACAAATCACGTTAATAAAGATAATAGCTTTACTTGCAACTTAGAAATTGACTGAGGGAAGATAAAATTGGTTGTGTTTGGTGTCAATTTGTATAAAAAGGAAAGATCATCAGTTTACAATGGAGTTAACATTTCAAGTTTTAATGGAGACGCTTATCTGCGCATGTCCATAAAGTAAAGCAATTAACATCACAAATCCTGTAGTTCATTTTTCACAACGTTCGTCTTACACAATCAGAAGATCAAATAAAAAGACCGATACCACAAGATAATCCCTCCAGGAACATTTGCCCACCACGTGTGCCAGTCTCTGGGGTCAAGGCTAAACTTGTCGAAATTAGCTCGACCTCCTGCTCTAGATATTCTCCAAACCGAGTTATCTCCTCCGACAACAGAGTTACCTGAAAGGAAATAATTTCACTTTTAAATGTATTGCTCTTGCCTTTAGCAACGATACTTTAGTACAAAGTGGACGATTATAAATCTAAAAGAAAAACTGAACTAAATTTTAAAAGATTTCTTTTCCATATCAAACATGAGTTTCATTCATTTTCTTCTTCTTACTTTGTCCTTTACTTTATGTACTTATGTCTTTGTTGTCGTTCCCTATACAAAGTGGGCACTTTGCGTTGTTACGTTATTTCGGCTGCTAGATAGACTTTTTGTGTCCACAATAATTTGAAATTATAATTTAAACCATCATTACCGATCAACTCTTCTCTCTACTCTCAAACTGCGCATTTGTAATCTTTTCTGCAAATTTAAAGTAGAATAGGGTCTTTGTAGAGCTAATTTGCTAATTCTGACGTGAGTTTCTAATTGCTGTCAGTGCTTGAGTCGTTCATCTGCGGTAACCGTACCGCATTCGATGTGTCTGGCGTAACACGACTTAGGTTAACCCGAATGTCAAACGTTATGGTTATGGAAAATCCCGGTATCACTGCAAACGAATTAACATCCATAATTGCTCAACCACCTGTGCCAGTGGAATCCTCCAAATTAATATTTCGTCTCCCAAATAAAGAAAGGTAGCTGCAGTCCCCATCATATGATCTCAGCACACGCCAAAAGATATAAAGGGAAACCGCACAGAAAATGAACACAACCATCTGATCTCCGTCATACGATATCATCATTCATCGCAAGCAATCGGAATGTCGAAACGCGATCAAAATGGATGAAACGCACAAATGTGTGTTAAATGAGTACAAATGAAAGATGTATCTACTTATATCTTATATTTTTTCCAATACGTTCAGACATGACACAATAATTGTAGTACTACTATAGTTCGTTCATAAATTCGTGCCAACAGAGTTAATTAATTATCTCGGAAACTGTTTGATGAATTTATGTAAATATTTTTCGTGAAATCTGATTTTTTCACCGACCTTCAGTCTGAATTTTTGCCCTATTGTTATGCGTTTAGGAAATATTTTTGCTTATTTGAGGTATATAAAAAATACAATTTTCTTGCTTGCCCTAAATTTTAGGATTTAACAATACCCACATTTGATGTAATTAACTCACCAATTAAAAAGGCAAATTTCACATGCACACCACACAATCTTAACACCGTTTCGCACACTTAACTTGTAAGACGAGAGCCACCACGAGGTTTTGTTTTCGTAATTTCATTTCCGGTTTCTTGTTAAATTGATCCAGAGGTGTATTTTGACAAAATATCTACTATTAATGAATATTCCTGTATGTGTGATAATTTGTAAACTGTTGTGAAGTGACTACTTGATTTTTAAAAACTATGGGGAGTTAAAAGTGTAAATTCAACACTACGCAAAAGGTAACTGTGTTATTGTACTTGCACTTTTGCAAGGAATCTAGAAGGGATCGGTTATATTACTATTCAATGTAATACGAATACTCCTTTGGCTTGTATTGTTAGAAAATTAACATAATTTACAGTAGAATCTAATGTTTAGAGCACGCGGTTTAATATTTTTTTCTAAAATTATATGACAGAAAACGATTTGTGCGAAATTCAGACTACCCTTGTACTTAAATGTTATAAGATATGAAGGCCGGTGAAAATTAAGATTTCATGAAAAAAAAAAATTACAGAAATTCATCAAACAGTTTCCGAGATAATTGATCAACTCTGTGGTCACAAATTTGTAAACGAATTATAGCATTAAGTCCCGATTCTGAAAAGCGCATCTCCAGGCAAATACTATATGGCGAACACGGAAAAAGACAAAACAGCAGACCTAAAGTACTATATAGAGATATATGTAAATCATCTCTGAATGACTTCTCCATATGTGAATATGACTAGGAACATGTGGCAAGTGATCGCACATCATGGAGAGCATGTATACGGAGCGGTATAACATCATTTGAGATTGTTCTAAAGCAACATTCAGAAGAGAAAAGACTCATGAAAAAGGATGGAAAACCCTGTGGACCAGTGGGCCTGACTAGTTCATTCTCTGACCGCGTGTCACTGGTTTGAAAGCAGCAGGATCGTGTGTTTCCCAAAGTGGAGGCCTGACTTAATTTGTTGAGAAAACAATTCTTGGGAACGCTCATGGTCCACAGCATCTACACGATATCGATTTACGATACACGATTTTCACTTTTTTTTCATAACGCAACACGTTCGGTAGAACAGTATGAATGACCAGGACAAACACTTTATTGAGTAATTGAGTCAAACACTGCTAGAATTAGCGACGAGAGAAGCTGTTCGACAAAAACAAAACCTCACAAAAATACACAATAACCTCCATAAACCGTCTGACAAGACGGACAGGGCCAGACAAGTCTCGATTCTGACGAAGTTTCTTGATCACATTATGGAATCCGATAACTGCTAGCTTTAACTCTCTTAACAGTGTCCTTCAGTGTCTCTCGAAGTTTGTCTTTTTTTCTGTTGTTTCCTATTTAAATCTACTTTGTAATTGTAAAATCAACATACATTTGTATCTAGTAGTAAAATTAGTAGAAAGACGTGACAAAAATTGACGTTTTGGGCAAAACCTTATCAGGTACAGAATAAAACAAAAACATACAAACATCAACAGGGTAGGCAAATACTATTCGGAAATAACAAAGAAATATAAACACTAAAGCTAAACACTGATCTTAAAAATGGCAGAAAGTCACTGTGCCAGGATTTACGTAACTGTTGGTTACATGATTAATAGTCAATGGAGCAGGTAGGATTTAATTAGATTAAAAAGAGCCGAATAGTGACAACTGTAAATGGAGTCTCATGAGGATAGATGGAAGTGTTCCAAGGTGTAAGGTGAAATAGGGAAAAGAGAGGGAAAGAGAAAGAGAGAAAAGACAGGGGTGACTAGGAGGAAGAATAGTTTATTAGAGGTAATACAAATTAACGCAGGGAGGAATCAAGACAAGATACTGGAAATAATAAAAGAGGAGACCATTGATTAATAAAAAGCACGAACAGAGTGAATGAGTGCCAAAACGAGCTATGAATTTCAAGCGAACCGAATGTGGGAATCATTATAGACATACATAAAATATATTAGGATTAATACTGTGATTAATTCTTCACATCAACAACATTGTTGACATTAATACTCTCTCTTTCTAGAAAATACTGAGGATTTTTGTCATGAGATTTGTGGAGGTTTATTTCAAACAGAATACTGTTACCAGCCATAAAATATCTTCTTCTACCATTCAGCTCCCTGTGGAGCATAGGTCTTCAGCAAACACTTTCCAAGCCTTTCTGTTTCTTGCCATTCTTTTAAGGTTGTTCCATGTCTTCCCCATCATCTTCATCTCTGCTTCTATCTGTCTTCTCCAAGAATTGCGTGGTCTTCCTCTTTGTCTTTTACCCTGGGGATTCCAAAAAGGGCCTGTTGTGTAATACTCTCAGTTGGCTTCCGCAATGTTTGTCCTATCCAGCGCCATCGTCTTCACTGTATCCCTTTATCCACTGGTATTTGACTGGTATATTTCCATAATTCTATGTTAGTGAATTTGTCCTGCTATTTCCATCCTTTTTATTCTGCGTAAGCATCCATTAATAAAAGTCTTTATCTTCATGATTTTCATTTTAGTTGTTCTCCATGTTTCATAAAAATAATAATACGACTGACTTAACATTGGAGTTGAAAATTGTTATTTTAGTATTTCACATAATTTATTTGGACTTTCATATATTACCTACTGCAACACATGCTTCTCTTGCTTTGATATCCTTATCTTGGTATCATTTTTTTGTTCCTCTCTCTATGTCTATATTACTGCACAGGGAGTATGTAAGATTGTACGTCTAGTAGAAGTATTTCTCCTATTTCTATTTGGTTATTGCCATCTGCATTGATTCTCATAATTTTGATCGTATCTCTATTTTTGCCATGTTATTATATATGCGACAAAATGATTAAATGGTCATGATTTAAATGATGTAATATAGTATCGAGGGGCGGTGGGGGAGGGGATATGATGTCAAGCGTTGAAGTTATTGTGCTTCCCTTTTGTTGAAAAGTTATGCGGTTGGTGAATCTCGAGGATCTGTTCCCAGTTATATGAGCCATAATCTCGAGTTAGCTGGGGTCTACAAGGAGATTAAAGCTGAACCGGTGATTAAAAGTAATCCTAGGATGAACAAGTAATATCATCCTTGGAAATATATATGGATTAACCAAATGATATGTCGTTGTCAATGTTAGGTTGATAAAAAGTAGAATACTTGCCATCATTGAAATTATATCAATCATCTTTTTTTCCATTGGCACAGGTGTCATTGCCATAGAGACATAATTTTTTTTTCCAGTGAAAGTAAACGTTACACGCTGTCAGAAATGACATTGGAGGAATGATATATGAACACTTACTGACTTCATTTATAATGTTTGTAAGAATAGGACCGATAACTTTGCATTCTGATTTAATATTAATCTGTTAATTTCATTAAATCTAAACTTATATGTGTATTGTCACAACTGTTAAAGCAAACCGGTTAGCCAAGGTTACCTTTAAATATAATTGTGAGAACACCTCCAAGCATGACAAAGGTCTGAAATGTGTCTGTCCAGATCACACTCTTGATGCCCCCAATAGCTGTGTACACGGTTCCGATAAATCCTACAGCACCAACTGACATCCACAGCGGCAAACCGGTCCCTACCTAAAACAGATTAAAGTGAAATTAAATAATCTCTCACTTAGTCTGTTTCTCTTTTCTTCTCTTTATATATATATATATATATATCTTCTTTCTCCTTTCTCTCTCTCTGTTTACCTCGTAAAGTGTAGAAGAGCTACATACTTTTTTTTGCTCTTCTTTCAATGTGTTCAGTCACACATTAGACAAGAGTATACATTCATTTTCTGATCATGATTTTATTCCTCATCCATTTAGACCAGTGGTGGCCAACTTGAGGTTGCCCGAGGGCCGGATTAAAGCCAAGGCCAAGACCCGCGGGCCACACTTAAGAATATCGTCAAAAATGACAGTAGGGACCTATGCGATATAGTAATATATAAATAATGCTTGCACTTTGACTACATATTTGATTTGTAACAAATCCATTAATTATTCATTTTAAAATTACCTTTAATGTCTCAGTGCGACGATTGTGACTTGTCACAGCTTTCCACCAGAGATTTGAAGTCCACTTCCATTTTTGACGTGGCGATTCGGAGAGTATGGGACAATGTCGAATCGGTCATTCTGTTCCTGGTCTTAGATTTAATTAACTTCATGGAAGAGAATGTTGTCTCGCAGAGATATGTGCTGCCGAATATAGAGCACATCTTTAGTGCCCATTTTCTCAGACACGGGTAACGTTCATTTGGTAGCAATTTCCAGAAGTCAGCTCCTAATGCCTTTACAGTACTGAGGAAGGGGTCACACTGAAGGTCACACAACTCTAGTTGAAGATCTGATGGCTGGCACTCCACTGTGCACTTAATTGGGTTATTAAAAAGTTCCGTTTGCGGACGAAACATTTCAAAATCTTGAAATCGTCGATCAAATTCACAAATCAAATGTTCAATGTCAGCTGCGTACTTACTGAAGTTTGCACTTTCTATCTCTGACAACAACTGCTTACAACTTGAAAAATGGAACAGATCATTTTTTTGCAAAGAAAGTCTAAATAGATTCAGCTTCTTTTTAAAACCATCAACATATCCCATCAATTGAAAAATGGTTTGCTTTTCCCCTTGTAGCTGCAAATTCAATATGTTCAAATGTTGTGTGATGTCTGTGAGATATGCCAGATTATGAAGGAAATTAATGTCTTTGAGTGCATGTTGAAGATCAATGGAGCATGGTAAGTTCTCTCGCAGGAAGTCATAAATGTCATTCTTCAGTTCAAAAAATATTATTAAACATTTCCCTCGACTAAGCCATCTTACTTCTGTATAAAGCAGGAGATCACCGTAGCTAGAATCTACTTCCTCTAAAAATGATAAAAACTTCCTGTGATTTAAAGACTGGTGTCCTCCTCTTATCAAATTTGTTATTTTCACAACAGTAGCCATGGTGTCTTTTAGATTTATGGACTTTGCACAAAGGGCCTCTTGATGAATTATGCAATGCAATGTAGGTACGTTAATTTTGTTTTGCTTTAGAAGTCCAACAAAACCAGTATTTGAACCAATAAAAGCTTTGCAACCATCAGTACACACTGCAGACAACTTTCCAAAACCACCTACTTCATCTACGGCACTATGAACTGCAGAAAATATGTCTGTCCCTCTACAAGTGTCATGCAAAGAGCAAACTTTCAACAATTCTTCAATAACAGTAAAATCCTCCTGGATAACTTTAACAAAAATAAGAAGCTGGCAAGTGTCAGTGATGTCAGTACTTTCATCAATCGCGAGCGAAAAATATGAGCAGTTTTCAATACAAGATTTTAAACTTTGAGACAGTTGCAGACTGATGTCTTCTGTTCTTCTGGCTACAGTTTGTTTTGAAAGAGGCACAGATTCAAATTCTTTGGCTATTTTTTCTTGACCGAATGCCTTTGCCATTTGAATCGCACATTTCTTCACAAAATTTCCGTCAGTAAAGGGTTTTTTAGATTTTGCAAGCTCATAGGTAACTGTATATGATGCAATGATCGATGACTCTTTAATTTTATTGCCCTTTGTATACATACTTTGCTGTTGATTCAACTTTGTCTTCAGCTGTTCAACCAAAAGCTTCCTAGCTTCAATGCTATGTTTCTCATACATGTTTTGATGATGTGTGGCATAGTGCCGTTTTAAATTATATTCCTTCAAAACGGCTAACACTTGAACGCAAATTAAGCACTGAGGTTTACTATCCTTATTGAAGATGAACAAATAATCTAATTCCCATTCAGGTTTAAATATGCGATTTTCACAATCAACTTTTCTACGTTTTAACATGATTTAATACAAAATCTCACATCAAAGTTAAAAGTCACAGAATGTTGGTCCACTATCGAAAATAAGTCCAGATTTGACAGTTATACACAGACTTGTGTTTGACAATGAAATCAAAAGATTGTGACCAAATAAACACGTTGCAGTCATTTTATGGACAAGACAAGACGATGGGATCAAAGGGAATGAAGGCGAACAGTGAAACATTTTGAATGTAACTTCAAAGACAGAATTAGAGCTACGAAGTCCCCTCACCCCTGTCCCTCCCAACCTCATTAACCCCTTACCGCGAAATGAAAGAGCCACCACAAGTCCAGACGACAAATGTTGAGCCAAAGATCTGACGCTATCACCGCACTGACAATAAAGCAACTTTGCGGTACCAACTCGAAGCAAAGACTTTGAATATTGTCGGCACCATTAGTTGTGCAGTGTGTGTGTGTGTGTGTGTGTGTGTGTGTGCGTGCGTGCGTGCGTGCGTGCGTGCGTGCGTGTGTGTGTGTGTGTGTGTGTGTGTGTGTGTGTGTGTGATTTGAAATTATGTTGCCAATCTAGCTGTTGCGAGAAATTGACAGAGATTTTCAAATTGTGTATTCTTGAACGATAGAAGAGTTAACTCCGACACGGATTAAAACCAGGAGAAATCCGCTATTAGGGGTAAAAAATGAAGTAAGTCCGTGGAGCTTCGCGGGCCAAGAAAACTAGGCTGGCGGGCCGCCATTTGGCCACCCCTGATTTAGACTCTTCAATTCCTGCATCCCTCTCCTGTTTTTTGTTGTTGTTGAAACTTTGTATAATACACTATCACTATGAATTCTCACCAGGCGGACAAATACTTTTATTTGTTGTTGACTTTGTATGCAACTTAAAATGGGTTCTATGCCACTTCTTTCTCTTATATTTCGTTTTTTTAGTTTGTGTTATCTGGTCATTCTAATAAGACTTCTACTAAATATGATTTCTGGTAGTGAGCAGTTTTCTTTTCTAACTTGTAAATAACCACACTTAACACTGGTAACACCATCGTCATCATCATCATCGTCATCATCATCATCATCATCATCATCGTCATCATCATCAGGTACAGTGCCTGTTGGCGTAGGTGTCATGTCTCTCCACAACTTTCGATCTCGAAAATTATTTACCATTTCTGTTGTTGACCTCCTGCCAATCTATTCTCTTAAGCTGCCTATTATTTTTTTCTTTTCGCTTCCGTCTATCCTTTCGTCCCTCAATTTTCCCAGTTGTCACAATATATTCCAGCTATGCCCTTCTTATTACATGGTCAAAAATGATGATTGTTTCTTCGTAATATTGGTAATTAGCTCTCCTTTTGCTTTGACTTCTTTCATAGCGTTATCTTTACTCTTCTTAGCTGTCCATTGTATTCTCAACATGCTTCTGTAAAACCACATTTCTACAGCCTCCGCTGATTTTCTTTTCTGTTGTCCATGATTCACGTCCATATGTTAAGACTGGCTCTGCATAACATTTAAGAACTCTTGTTTATGTTTCTGTTGTCAAAAAAGGATTGCACAGTAATCATTCATTTTTTTTAAAAGCTGTTTTAACCTGAGCCGTTCTGCATTTCACATCTGTTGTACATCTACCATCTAAGGTTAACATTGTTTCCAGCTATTTATTTGCATTTACCTGTTTTAATATGGTTCCATTTGGCTTTATTGTGTATTGCGGTGTTATCTTTTTATCTGCTATCGTAACATGGAATAAATGTGCCTTGTAAAAAGTTATTGTTTCTTTAACCTTACTGTGTTGTTCTGTGTTGAAGAGAAGGTATAGAAGCTCTACTACTATGTTTGTCTTGCTGCATCCATTTTTCATCTTTTAAAAATGTGCTTAGATACCTTAACTCTTGTAGAGAAGAGAGGAGGGGAAAGGACGGGTAGCAAAGAAAGAAACGATAAAACAAGGGCATGAGGACACAATAATGAGAGAGTGAGACGGATTTCACGGGATATGACGTTCACGTGGGAGGCGTGAAACATACGATCAGAAGAGGGCGGGCAGATAAGTACGATAGTTAAAGAAGATTGGTTCGGACGGAAAGGAAGTAATTATGATTGGACGAAAAAGACCAGATTTAAGGAGAAAACACAAAGGATAGGGGGCACTTGAGAGAAATGAGACCGACAGAAGCGACGTTTAGGAGAGACTAACATATAACTGTGAGTTTAAGGAACAGTTTAGTCTGACAGGATCATGAGACGAACTGCAACCAATCCAATTAGTAACAGTTAGCAAGGCGACAGAGTAGGGATGGTAGGCGTTAACAAGAGTAGGGGGCCGCTGATGGGAGCGGTTACAATCAATTTAGTTAGGAGCGTGTATGAAACTAGAGCCCCAGCGGCAAGAGCTAGGACTAACACTATCATATTTAATGTTCTTACGTATGAGTGTGACAATTGCACCTGTGCATCAAATTTCTCTCAAGCCCAGCTTTATATATCCAGCATGCACTGTGTAGGTATTCCTCTCGCTGATTTAAAAGATTACTATTTCAGATTGTCATCAAGAGCCTTATCTCTTAAACAGATAATCTTATCTCTCCTCAAAGTTCTGTATGTCTTATCAAAGATGTATCAGTTCTGCTTTTAACTTCATAACACACATCTACTTAAGTACTCATTTATCTTTTCTCTCCAGTTTCCTCTATCTATTTGTTGTTAAACTCTTGTCAGTATTCACAGTATGTTCGAACCTTCTTATTTCTTGACTTTTTAAAAATAATTCCATACATGTTAGTTTCCGCGAGTAAAATTGGAAGGGAACATACACGTTTTAAAAATATTATAAATGAAATGGCTAAAACAAACTATATTTTTTGTATCAATATCTCCTACTCTAATCTAAGAAAATAAAGTTATTGCACCCAAAAAACTGGCCATATACTTTGACATATCTATCATAAATTATATACTTTTCTTCATAAATGATTGTGATCTACTTCACAATTTTCTCATTCCAGCAAGTCATGTGTCTCAAAATCGTTATGAACCTCTGAAGTTTGTACTTCAATTTTTACTTTTGTCTTTTTTCTTTATCTAAAAAAGATACACTTACTTGAAGAGCTAGTCCTGGCGCAAGTAGGGCTAAAGACATGTAGCACAGCGTTTGTAACATTCCAAACGTTCGATAAAGAAATCGAACAAAGCTCGAGTTGTATCTCATCTCTAGGTACTCGTATAAACTTGTCAGTCTCAGTGGGTAGAGGAGAGGAACAAATGTAAAAGCTGCACAGGTGAAACCGAAAGCAACTCCCACAAAATGCGTTGCCGGCATTACTCCGTACTCGTAGATATCTGATGTCATTCCGAGAAACGAGATAGCAGACTGAAATTGAGTTAGCAGACAATTTATTAAAAGATGCACGCAAGATGTCTAAGTATTAAAATCGAAGTTTTCATGAACTATAATTCTTATTGACAAGAATAAAAAAGGACACGTAGGAACTTTAAGATGCAAACAAGTATAAAGATTTATTTTAGTGGATCATACCATTGTAGGTGAGAGGTTAGTAGATCACAACATTGTAGATGAAAGACTAGCATTTCACAACATTGTAGACGAGAGGTAAGTAGATCACATCATTGTAGATGAAAGACAAGCATTTCACAACATTGTAGACGAGAGGTAAGCAGATCACATCATTGTAGATGAAAGACAAGCATTTCACAACATTGTAGACGAGAGGTAAGTAGATCACATCATTGTAGATGATATGTTAGTAATTCACAACATTGTAGATGAGAAGGCCGTAGATCACAGCATTGTACATCAAAGGTAAGTAGATCACAACATGACATATGCAAGGTCAGTATATTACAACATTGTAAGTGAGAGGTCAGTAGATCACAAACATTATAGATGAGAAGTCAGCAGATCACAACAATGTAGATGAGAGGTCAGTAGATCACAGCATTGTAGATGAGAGGTCAGTAGATCACAAAATTGTAGATGAGAGGTCAGTAGATCACAAAATTGTAGATGATAGGTCAGTAGATCACAACATTGTAAGTGAGAGGTCAGTAGCTCACGAAATTGTAGATGATAGGTCAGTAGATCAAACATTGTAGATGAGAGACTTTCAGTCGCGATCAGTAATTTTGATTGCTGCTAACAACTGTTATTGTACTTCACGAACAAAAAAATCTACTTAATTACAAGTCAACAAAAGAATAAATCACACTCGTATGATTAGACCCTTTAAGCATCCAAAAGAGGTCGCAACTGTTGTCTGTACTCAGTGACTTCTCAATCGTGTCCAAATAGTTTCTCACCTGGACAGAACGTATTGTGCTTCAATCTGGCAAAATGTATTATTTCTCTCTCTCACTGCGATCAAGACTCAATCAGAGTAGGATTCCAGACTCCCTCATGAAGTCAGCTGCCTGTTTAAGGGATTCGATTGCCCCATATAGTCTATGTATTATTTAAGAAAAGAAGAGGGACCCAGCACTCGAGACATAGTAAGGTGTATCGACAAGATTAACGAAATTCTACAATTTCATAAAATCCAATGGCTAAAGCAGTCAGAATAACAACAAGAATAAACATGTTTTCTCCAATAACATCGCACAGTAAAGGGTGTAAGAGAAAGTGAAGAAAATAAACAAAAATGTTCATCATGTATAACGAACATTTAGATTTTAGAACAATAAGCCTAATGAGCCAGGTAACAAAAATGTTACTAAAAGTTATACTTGGAAGGATTCAGAAATAATATCAATACAGAATTAGATGACCAGAAATTTGGATTCATGAAAAACAGTGGGACAAAAGAAGCCATATTCAGCATGAGGTCATTGAATGAAAAGTACATAGAAGTAAACAAACCAATATACGCTTTTGATAGAATACACGATAATCAACTTATAGACCGCCTACAAGATACACATCTCGACGACACAAACATACGACTAATATGTAATTTATACTGGGAGCAAACAGCAATAATAACATATAGCAAAGAGAACTCTACATCCATTGATATAAAAAGAGGAGTAAGACAAGGATGCATACTATTACCAAGCTTGTTCAATCTATACACTGAGCAAATCTTTAAAAACATCACAGAGATGCCATGCTCAAAACATTAATAGAAAGATAATCAATAAACTAAGATATGCTGATGATACTGTACTACTAGCAGAAATCCCAAGGATCTACAATTACTTAATGAAATAAACATCACAAGCATAAAATATGGACTAGATATGAATATAAAAAAGACTAAAACTATGATCATAAGGAAAGAAAATTCTCAAGACCTACAAATAAATATCAAAGTTGACGGAATACACCTGGAGACAGTTCAGAGCTACAACCACCTGGGACATTCTATAACCAGTGATGGCAATGCCAAACTGAAATAAACAAAAAAATAGGTATGGCAAAAAGTAATTTTAATGCCATGAAAAATATACCAACATCGAAACAAATAACACCAGGACTAAAACTAAAAGTAGCAAATAGTATATCTTCTTAATATTCATGTATGGTGCAGAAACAAGCTCATTGACAAGAAAACAGAATAGAAAACTGAAGCTTATGAAATGCTGATTTATAGAAGAATAGGTAGAATTGGATGGAAAGAACAGAAAACAAACGATGACATTTTAAAACAACTAAACATAAAATGAGGACTACCAAACACAATTAGAACAAGACAAATGAAATTTTTGGGGCATGTTAAAAGACACAACAGCCTAATAAAAGTAATATTGGATCGGAAAATAGAAGGTAAAAGAGGAAAAGGCAGACCAAGACTGAAATGGACGATAAGCATCAAAAGATGGACAAGTCAACCTACGAAAATCTGCACCATCAAAGCAAGAGATAAAGTAGCATGGCGCTCCATGGTAGCCAACCTTCGTTGCGGAGACGGCACACGATGATGATGATAACGAACATCTGCTACAAGCAATACACATTGGTAATATGATTATATGGACCAGAGATCTCGTGCATAGCAGAGCAGTAAAGTAAACGGAAACCATGTCACGATATAGCTCTAGAAGAGACAAAGACAATAAAAATGGAATTATTTGCCTTGCTTGCTAATTATCAAATAATGTTTACAAATATAAATCATATTGATTTCTTATCTAGTCGTATCCATATATTTCTGCAACAATGCGTTTCTTAGAAGCTGCACATGTCATGTGTGCCATGTTTGCATTAACATTTGCAGGCTCAGCTAAAGTTTATAGTATATAAAATCATATACAATTTTAATTATTGGTTCAATCATTGATCCATTGCAAGTTGATATGTCTTGTATATGGATCATTTAGTTCGGATGTTAAATTCGCTTATTAATAGTTTGTGATCATTCACGCTCGTTATTTGACCGAAAGATTTTGCTTTATTGTGTTTTATATTTTAAAAACAGCCGTTTCCAACAATGCTTCTGATATTATTATATCTACTTCAAATCCCGGTTGGTTGCAATTGTTATTTATGATTCCTCTCTGCGGCAACCACCCCTGGTCTCGGCAGCGAGGCCCGGCTTGAAACGGCAATTATTCATCGACGGAAAAAATATAAGTACCGAAGTCGGAGTTATCTGCCTCTGCGGCGATGGACTCCTGTGCACACGGCTGCCAGGGAAGAATGGATTAACATGCCAAATTCAGTTCCTAGTCTCTAGGGACTTCGTCAGAGGTAAAAGCTGGCGAACGAGAAAAAATATCTACATCTGTTCTTTTCTCTTTTTTTATTTACTTTGTAAACAATTATCTCCCTTTTCACTAAACTCTTGCCCTAGTTATCGTCTTCACAAACAATATGCCTTTTATAAACTGTTGTTGGTAACTAATGACATTAAACGACACAAATAGCCAAACAAAACAAATATGTTATAATTTGAATAATCACACTAATTCAAAGCTGTAAAGTTGGCATAGATTAGTAAAATTCTCGTCGACAATTTAAAACCGCTCGGTGCATATTTTATCCCAGTCAATCCTGTACGTGAGTGTGTATGTAATTAGGCGTGTATGTGTTGATGTATATATGTAAGTAGGCGTATTTGTGTGTTTGTGTGTATGTTTTTGTGTTATGTACAGATGTATGAATGATTGTACGCATGTGTGTATATGTAATGTTGTATTTGTATTTATGGATGTGTGTATGAATATACGCAAGTATGTACGTATATGTGTCTGTGTCCATGTGTATTTGTGTATATATGCAAACGTTTATGTATGTTTGTGTGCAGAAATGTGGTCTACGTATGTGTGTATGTGATTTGTATATGTACCTGTACGTATATTGTCAGGTCGGGTAATTTTACAAGCTACTGTATGCAGTAAACAGTACAACCTGCGCCTGCCCTGCTGCCTTGCAGGTATGCTCGGGAGAGCAAAAGGCTAAGGGAGGGTACCCTGAAGTAAGCCAACCCCACTGCCTTGTGAGTGAGACTTTTTAGTCAAAGGCTAGCGGAGCCAACCGTAAACGAATCAAGGGAAGGCAACTGAAAACCACCGTCGTAACTTATTTGTACAATCATGAGTCACCACAATAATATAAATCACAACAACTTTAATGGGGATTCCAATGAAAAATCCTCGTTCGGTAGGGGACATCAAGTGCTACAGGTGATACCCGATCGTCATCAATCTACTGTAAGCAAAATAAAAATAAAGATATGTACTTGGAATGTGAGAACACTCATGCAGAAGGGTAAACTACAAAACATCAAACAGGAAATGAAAAGAATGGGTTTAAATTTGTTGGGACTTTTCTGACTTTTATTCTGATGAACATTAAATAATCTTTTCTTGAGGTACTGAACACCAAAGATGAGTAGATATCATCTTGGATGCAGAAAGAGCAAGAACAGTGAAGGACTTTTACCCAATATCTGACAGAGTATATTTAATTAAACTGCATGGAAACCCAATAGATATAAATCTTATACAAGTTTATGCACCATCAGCAGACGGTCTAGAGCAAACAGTTGATAAATTTACGAGTTAAATAAAGCAATTCGGGAATGCAAACAACATGAAAACATCATAGTTTTTGGGGATCTCAACGAAAAAGTAGGAAAGTAAAGAGTTGAGGAAGTAGTTGGTTATTCTGGCTAAGACGAGAGGAATTAGAGAGGTGACAAACTTATTGACTGTGCAAGAACACACAACATTGAGTTATTTGCGGGTCATCATCATTGCACTCCGAACATGTCCATAGGTGCTCATCCCCTCCTCAGCAATTCCCTCAGTGTCCAGCGACTGACGACTCCCGTTCTATGTTGGTTGATAAGTCTTCTTACACGGCCACTAAGTGTCTCATTTCTGGCTGTGCCCAACTTAACTCCCATTTCCATCATCAGAAGAAGTGACGTGAATCTGTGTTTGTCGAAGTCCTGTGCTCTTCCCACATCTCGGAGGGCATTGATGATGTCCGCCCGATCCATTGGTTGCCCGTCCTCAACGACAGCGCAGCTAGCCAACCTGTCTGCCCTTTCATTTCCCCGTACTCCCGCATGTCCAGGGACATAGACAAAGGTGACCTTACGTATTTTGGATTTCTGCAACGATTCTACCCATTGCATGAGTACAGAGCCCGCCTCCACATTTTTTATCATGCTCATCGAAACACTCAGTATACATGCGTGGGTGTAGTCTTGTGACTCTAACCATTTGAATGCCTTGGTCACTGCTATCACCTCCATTGTCATGCTACTCGTGGTCACGTCGTATGCACCACTGTCTTCCTTGACTATTCTGCTTGCCGAGCGTGCTGTAAATGCCCAAGCATTTCTGTGGTGTCGTCTTACAGATCCGTCTGTATAGATGACTGCATCTTTCTCATTGGTGTTATCGCAGATGAGACTGTTGACCTCGGCATTAACCACGACCGGGTTCTGTTCCCTACTTTTCCTGTCGAATGTGACAATACACGAGAAAGTCTCCTTGAATGACGTAAGCACCGGTATCCACTCCTCACCAACGCTGATATTGGTAAGCCCACAGACCTGTTTGATGACATCTTCTGCTCGGCCCACCCATGATTTGCCTCTTTTTAGCCTGTCACCTTTCTCTGTGTTGAGCACGTGGTGCAATGGATGCCCTGTATCTGTACTAATCGTCAGGTATGCTCGTGCTCTCCAGATCTTGATTCTGTCATCCATGGTTGAAAAGTCAAGAAGATACCTCATTGCTACACAGGGAGTGTCCCTCGTACATCCCAGGATAATGCGCATGGACATGTTCGTAGTGCAATGATAATGATCCGCGAATAACTCAATGTTGTGTGTTCTTGCACAGTCAATAAGTTTGTCAACTCTCTCATTCCTCTCGTCTTAATTAAAAGGACAATTGTGAAGGACAAAAAATACTCAAAGAAAACGCGGAAGACGCCTTGTGCAATATGACAGCAAGAAAAGCTCCTGGACCACATAATATAACTAACGAAGAGATTGAAACCATGGGTGATTTTGGAATAGAAATAATAACAAAAATATTTAATGATATCTACAACAGCGGATATATACCAGACGACCTGCTCAAATCAATATTCATAGCCCTACCAAAGAAATCTAGTGCGATTGAATGCGATGATCATCGCACAATAAGCCTTATGAGTCTCAGGACTAAGATATTACTAAGAATCATCATGTGAAAAGTGCAAAAGAAAGTGAATCCAGGAATTAATGAAGAACAATGTGGTTTCATTTGAGGTCAAGGAACGTGCAATGTCACATATATCATAAGATCGTTAGTAGAAAGAGCCATAGATGTGAATACAGATCTATACCTATGTTTCATAGATTAAACTAAAGAATTCGACAAAGTAAAGCACTAAGAAATAATCAAAATCTTAGAAGGCATAAACGTAGACAACAAAGAACTAAGAATAATAAAGAACATGTTCTGGCAACAAACAGCGGCCATAAGATCCGGAAATCAATTGGGAAGGTTTCAACAATTAAAACAGGGTGTTAGGCAGGGTTGTTTTCTGTAACTGGTGCATTTGTATAGACATCTAAATGTTGACATTGACAAGTTATACCTTTTGCACCTCCAGCTCCTTGAACTTATTTTTAATCGTTTCTGTTCTGTGAGTTAGAAATTCAATCTTTATTACCGAGCAGATTTGTTCAACGGTCCGCCAGGATGCTTAGACCAAATGTTGTATGTTCATAACTTCATAACCTCTCCATCCAATAAGCCATTTGTGTGAAGATGTACATACACTCCTTTAATTAAACTTTTTTTGGGCAGTGTCCTCTGTTTTTTAAGTTTAGAGTATGGATAATGGTGTCCCTTTAGCACAGCAAGATACAACAACCGTGTAGTGAGTTATGACGTGTCCTAAAGTTTAAAACTTATAATTTGTGTGCCCTGTTAGTGTACCGTTTTCTTTTAGTGCGACATGAAAATGTCAGAGGAACTTCGTCCTTGCTTTCTATTTGCAAAATTTTCTCTTTTTCTTGCTGTGATAAAGACGAATCTAAGAATTTTTTAAAATGTATTTCCATTCAACTGCCAACTTTTGTTAATATATTTGTTTTAGTCTGTACACACACTGATAATGGATGACCCAGTAAAATCGATAATCTTACTGTCAGTAGTTATGAATTCGCATGATAAATAATCAGTTTTGTAGACATTGAAGTCCAGCTTTTCCGCATGATGAATAATCAGTTTTGTAGACATTGAAGGCCAGCTCTTCTGCAGTCTGAAATCCAAGCATTCAGTTCTATTACAAGTTCTGACCATTTTGTAATTCCATTTTGTAGGTTATGTTTATTGTGAATTGCTTTTTCTCATATCCTCTTTGTGATTTTTACAAGTTCTTATCATTGGCTAAGTTGGAGGTGCTCTGACATGTTTCCCTGCAACTCTATCTCTATGTTCTTTACATCACGTAACCACATGTATCTTGTATGCAATGCCGACGCTAAGTTGATGCCATTATTTGCCAACAAATTTAAGACAATTAAACAGCAGTCATATAACATCATCATCATCGAGTGCCTTCTCCGCAACGAAGGTTGGCTACCATGAACCGCCATTCTGCTCTGTCTCTTGCTTTGATGGTGCAGGTTGTCATAGGCTGGTTTGTCCAACGTTTGATGTTACTCGTCCATGTTAGTCTTGGTCTGCCTCTTTTATCTTGTATTTTCCCTCCAGGATTACTTTTAGTAGGCTGTTGTGTCTTTTAACATGGCCCAAAAATCACATTTGTCTTGTTTGAATTGTGCTAAGTAGTTCTCTTTTCATTTTTAGTTGTTTTAAGACTTCATCGTTTGTAGTCTTTTCTTTCCATCCAG
Organism: Megaustenia siamemsis; assembly: GCA_032433765.1. NCBI lineage: Eukaryota > Metazoa > Mollusca > Gastropoda > Stylommatophora > Ariophantidae > Megaustenia > Megaustenia siamemsis. The sequence goes on along the minus strand of JAVIAB010000125.1, from coordinate 49,183,703 downwards.
TTCTACCTATTCTTCTATATATCCACATTTCAAAGGCTTCAATTCTATGTTATGTTCTCTTGTCTAATGTCTATATTTCTGCACCATATAGGAATAGCCATATAAGACAGGTAGAAATAATTCACAACTGTAACCTTTTTAACGAACACACATGTTATTACCGATGACGGCGCATTCGCTGACATCTACGTCACTGGAATACTGTCACACTCGCCTATGAAGCAACATAAGACAACTGAAATACATTAGAACTCTGAACCTAGACAATTTACATAAAACGATGTAATGAAAAAAGAGTATGTGCGTATGAGAGATGCCCTGTTTCTTCTTTACACTTTATGTGAACAATTTAAACCGTTTTTTTGGGAAGGATGCCTGCAAAAACATGACATTCAAATAATTAATAACAATACAATAATGGGCAATACTTATACTCATTTGATTTATATGAAATCAACACATATATAATTTTACAATACAATTTAGAATCTGTTTCGACAATAAATAAATTAATTGTGTCTAATGCTTACTACATAGGCTGAAAACAGAGATAGAGACACTGGCACCATAAGCATGCGACGTCCACCAAACAAGTATTCCAATCTACTGGCATTTCTGAAATCCTTCACAGCAAACAAGACACCAATACCTAGTGAGATCATCAATATCACAGCGATAACTGAGTAGTCAACTGTTTGTAGAGTAACGTGATCACTCATGTTCACTGGATAATTAGAAATATGAGAAATACAACACGGTCGAGGCAGTTACTTGCACACACTAATAAAGAATGAAAGTTCGGCAGTTATGCGGAATATATAATATTTTAAACACAACCGATGTACATTTAACAAAAAGAAGCGAGTGAAACATTAGTGAATATATCGTTTATAACAGCGATTCTCAAATGTTTTAGCGTTTCTTGGCGGTCTTCTACATTAGTTTTAAGGCTCGTGGACCATTTTAACATTTACAATTAAAATCAAGTTCATAGATTACTGTAAAAAAATCATTTTCTCACAAACACTTATTTTTTTAGGACCGTTTAATACAAATAATTTAAAATCAAATGTCAATACGATAGATTCGTCTGCTTTGCCTGAACCTGTTCTTCCAATTTTGTCTTTGTTTTGGACATTGCAACTCGCTTGTCATTTGCCATGTCCAATTTGTTTCAGGATTTTGTTTTAAGAGCACGTAGTTTGGCAAGATCCGTTTCACGCCTAAAGGTGATCGCAAATGGAATCATCACACTCAGAGCAACCTTGGCAACATCGGGAGAGGCCGTGCCATTTCAATCCAAAAATCACTACAACACATAGCACTGAAAAAAGTGTTTTGTACCTGCATTGTTTATTTGGACTCAGGAAAAACAGTGGGACAAAAGAAGCCATATTCAGCATGAGGACATTGATTGAAAAGTACACAGAAGTAAACAAACCAATATATGCCTGCTTTATAGACTACACCAAAGCTTTCGAAAGAATACACCATAACCAACTTATAGACTGCCTAAAGGATATCAATCTAGACGACACAGACATACGACTAATATGTAATTTGTACTGGGAGCAAACAGCAATAATAAGATATAACAAGGAGAACTCTACACCCATGGACATAAAAAGAGGAGTAAGACAAGGATGCATCCTATCACCAAGCTTGTTCAATCTATACACTAAGCAAATCTTTAAAAACATCTCAGAGATACCAGGCCTAAACATTAATGGAAAGATAATCAATAACTTAAGATATGCTGATGATACTGTTCTTCTAGCAGAAAATCCTAATGACCTACAACACCTACTTAATGTGATAAACACAACAAGCAAAAAATATGGACTAGAAATGAATATCAAAAAGACTAAAACTATGATCATAAAAAAAGAAAATTTTCAAGACCTACAATTAAATATCACAGTTGAGGGAATACATCTGGAGACAGTCCAGAGCTACAACTACCTGGGACATACTATAACCAATGATGGAAAATGCAAAACTGAAATAAACAAAAGAATAGGTATAGCAAAAAGTAATTTTAATGCCTTGAAAAATATACTAACAATAAAACAAATATCAGCAGGACTGAAACTAAGAATGGCAAAATGTTACATCTTCTCAATATTCCTGTATGGTGCAGAAACATGGACATTAGACAAGAAAACAGAACAGAAAATTGAAGTCTTTGAAATGTGGATTTATAGAAGAATAGGTAGAATTGGATGGAAACAAAAGATAACAAACGATAAACTTTTAAAACAACTGAAAATAAAAAGAGAACTACTAAATACAATTAAGACAAGACAAATGAAATTTTTGAGGCATGATAAAAGACACAACAGACTATTAAAAGTAATATTGGAAGGAAAAATACAAGGTAAAAGAGGCAGAGGAAAACCAAGACTAACATGGACGAGTAACATCAAAAGATGGTCAAGTCAATCTATGACAGCCTGCACCATCAAAGCAAGAAACAGAATAGAATGGCGATCCATGGTAACCAACCTTCGTTGCGGAGAAGGAACACGATGATGATGAATGAGAACAGAAAAGCTGGAATATACTGTAACAACTGGGAAAATTGAGGAACGAAGAGAGAGGGAAGCAAAGAGAAAAGACAACAAACAGCTGAAAAGAATGGCTTGGCCGAAGGTCAACAACAGAATGATGATGATGATGAGGGCAGGTACAAACGGGTCGTTGATAAATCGATAGTATTTTTCAAATTCTGGTAGGTTAAAAAAATAGATTATCACTTCACGGTCCCCCTGTGGCGTTTTCGCGATTACTGGGGAAACGCTGAATCAAATTTGAGAACTAATGGCTTATAACGCAATTAGCACAGGTGTGTGTATTCATTTCAATGTAACGTGGTGTCGTAGTTTAATTCGTACAAACGTTGCCATTTTCTTTGATCATGTAAATTCCTGATCTTGCTCGTGTTCAAAAGAGTATTTTAAGGGAACGCTTTAATGTTTAATACCACATATATTTGTCATATTATCGCTTTGTTGACCCGTAGCAAACTATTGTACAGCTTTAGTAGCGCTTAATGCCCGTATGACTCTTGATATTGAAGTACTTTAATTCCATTCAGGATACAATAAAATGAACTTGTATTTCACCGAAGAATATTAATTTATATTAAATTTCTGACTTCAGAGAGCTTCCTATAATAATTAAGCCACCATTATGCACAATAAGACCATTACCCGACTTGTTGCAGGAGCTACTGTGTTAAGTGCTCTGGAAACACCGTGAGCTGTGTGTTCCAATTGTTTACGATGAATGATGATATCGTATGATAGGGAACAGTTGGCAGTGTTCACTTTCTGTGCGGGTTCACCTTGTGTCTTTGGCGTGTGCTGAGACTGTTATGATGGGGACTACAGCTATCTTTCTTTGTTTGGGAGATGAGTTAGTAATTCTCATGATGCCACTGGCACGGGCGTTTGAGCAATTATGGATTTTATTTCGTTTGCAGTGATACCGGGGCCTTCCATAACCAAAGAACCAACCAAAGACTATTACACACACAACATGTTGACAATCAAGCCGTATTTGGTTTTTCTACTGTGTTTTAAGATGGGGCACATAGATCTTTCTACGTGATTTAAACTAATGCAAAATTCTAATTAAGCACAAGCTATGTGTGCGCCCATCAACTGAGCTGGACAGACTGTGCATTGCAAGTGTTGATTACAAGAACGTTTGGAACTATGTTTGAACGCATTTCTATTTGTTCAAATCTTTGGGTTATGATGCGCAGACATCTGTTTTTTTTTCTTTTAGCTAAAAAAAAATATATATATATAAATAGTGCTAAATCAGAAATAACTTATTGTATGCTTATGGATTGAATGTGTTAACACAAATATGAGTGCTTGTTTACATTGTAGAAGAAAGATATATGGATTTATTGAACCCAAGATTGAGACTGGGTATTGATGTACCTGTGAGGACGTCGTTTTTTTAACATATACGATATTACAGATTAATGTTTTGTTAATGATTCTTTAGTACATCAATGAATGTAATAATACATGTTTTAAAAACTGCCTGTTTTAACGTATTCTGGTGTAAAAATGATAACAATAATTACAAATGGTATTAATATTTCAGACAGGGGTATGCAACTCAGGGTCCACGGGCAGGATGACTTTGAATACGACCAAACAGGCAATTTGAAACTAATATAAACAAAGAACTTACTTGTGTCACAACCGTTACAAAGAAGGCTGAGATGGTGTTGGGGATGGGAATGTTAGGGGTCCTCCACCATTGTATGAAAGAAAACTGAATATTCCGAGCTGGTTTTATTTTTATTTTCAAACATATCTTTCTTCTTCTTTAGTGAGTTTTCTTCACGATGCCATTACTTTTAGTTTCAAAGTCCACTTTTACGTAGGTTTGATAAATATATAAGGCGATCTGTTCGCCAATATAATTGCTAACGGTACTTAAACGGTTGCGCTCTACTACAAGTCTGGTAAGATCGATAAAGGCTTGTTCCAATTGCTAGAGCATTGTTGGACAAATATTGTCAACAAAATTCGCTAACTACGCGTTATTAATTGCATGAATATATCGATTCAGGCACAATTTTTATGTCATCATCAAGTCCTATTCCTCCTGGCATAGGTGATCATGTCTATCCGTAACTTTTGATCTCGACAGTTTTTTATCATTTCTGTTGTTGACCTTCTGCCAAACCATTCTCTTAAACTGTCTGGTTACTTTCTCTTTGCTTCCCTCTATCACTTCGTTTTGCTAGTTGTCACAATATAGTCCAGCTGTTCTCTTGACATTATGTGGCAATTATGACGATTGTTTTTCCTAATATTTAAAATTGGCTTTCTTTTTAATTTGGCCTATTTCAGAAGGCTCTCATTACTACTCTTAACAGTTCATGGTATTCTGAACATTCTTCTGTAAAACCACATTTCGACACGGACGAGCGAACGATCGGTATATATTAAAAGAGGACAAGGAAGCGAAGGCGCGCCTCACAGAAGAAAAACTGGAAGTTGTCAGAGACCCATCTGACCTCTGCTGTACATCTACCATCTAAGTTTAACATTATTCACATATATTTAAATTAATCTGCCTATATCGTTATTGTTCCACTTGTCTTTATTGTGCATTGCAGTGGTGTCATTTTCTTTGCTGAAACCATTACTTTTGTCGTTTTGCTACTAAGGCTAAGTCATTTATTTTTGCTTTCTTTCAATATAATGTCTAACATTTCTTGTAAACCATTCACTATAATGTCTAACAATTCTTGTAACTCATTTTCACTCTCAGCGATTATGACTGTATTATCATCATAACTGAGATTATTTATATTATGACATCCAATTGCTATTCCATGCATGTCCCTTAGGGGACTTAAATTAATCTCACTATACATATTAAATAAATTTGGTGACAGAACACAGTCTTGCACAACCCCAGTTTTATTTCTTGAAACATCCCCAATTGATATCCAGTTCATACGGCTGCTGATTGTTACCACTAAATGTTCTTTACTATTCTTATATCTTTGCTGTCTACGTTTAAGCTTTCTAAATTTTTTATTATTTCTTGGTGCTTTACTTTGTCAAATGCTTTGGTATAATCTATGAAGTATAGGTATAGATATGTTTTCACCTCTATGGCTCTTTCTACTAAAGATCTTATAATGTATATGGCATATTTCGTACCTTTACCTTCAACAGAACCACACTGTTCATCATTAATTTCTGGACTTATCTTGTCCAGAATTTTTACAGATGTGTGGTAAATAATATTTTGATCTTCTTATCAAATTAGTTGCAACATCAATTTAAATATTGCCGTGGGGTCATCTGTTATGTGTCTTTTACGTCAGTACGTACTTATCTTACGTAACATGCGTTCTAACCATCTGGAAAAAAGCAACAACATATCGTCTTTCATCAGCTGATTTGACAAAATCTCAATAAAATCCAAATTAAATTAACATGTTTTTATTTCAATAATTGACAAAATATATAAATGTGTGGCTTCCTGAAGTCAGGGGATATCTAGCTATTATGTTTCCAATACAAAAATATTTTGGAAAAAAAAATACTTTCAAACAACATGTTTGGAAGACCATGAGGTATTCGATTATTAAACCTTGCTTTCTAAATCAAGTCGTTGATCGCTTTGGTTTTCAAGGTGGGGTTTGTCGACCTTTCTGCGGTCGACCACCATCGTCGGTTTCTTTGCGGTTATGCCTTCGAGCGCCCCTGTGACCTTTCTATGAGATGTGTAACCAATCTTCCAACGCTAAGAAAGATGCGAATGCTGAAGTTGTAAACATTTGTATAATGTCTCTCGCTCGAGTTGTGTGAGAAAAAAAACATTACTGTAAACATCTGATAAAACATCAAGGAGGGAAAGATTTTTTTGGGTTGATGCCTCGGTGAAATATCCGGTATATTACTGAAATAATATCTTGTCTCTAGACTTACTGAAAGGATTGTTTGTGGTGAAGAGAGGTACCACTGAATAAAGGTTGAAAGTGAGTAATGTCATCATGGAAGTGTTTTTCGACATCTCCAACAGCGCTTGACGTTTGAGGGCAGCATCTGGTCGTAAATGTCTAGTGAGGCATAGTCTATTCGAGATGTTCACTGAAGGGTTTGGTGTGAATAGAGGTGTCCCCACAACTAATTTCGTCAGCAGCTACATCCATACGACTGTAGTTGACACTTTTTGTTCCAGCCATCAAAGTGGATGTCGGTGTCATGGGAACAAATATGTTGTCTACACGATCATGGTTATTGCACTTTGTGGTGACACAAGTGGACGCACTGAGATGATGTGAGTGAACCTGGTGTCGACATGCCAGATGTTATTACGCATGATGTTGTCAACAACAAAGTTTGCGATGTCCTCCTTTGAGCTAGTGGAACAAACCCAGATAAAGATTAATACACAGCATCCACGAAACTATATCTTCTTTTGGTAATTTCCTAGTTTGGTCAGATATAGTATTTCAGTTTGGAAGAGTGATGTCCCCTAAAATATGTCTGCCAAAATAAAGTGGTTCTACGCATTCTTGGCGTTGGGGTCATTACGCTGGCATGTAATCATTCATTTCGGAGTATCTGTTGATTGGGCGTTGGGTCCAGGGGTTAGGTTTAGCTTTAGTGTTAAATATTTATAAATATATTATAACGCGTGACAAAAACGACGCCACTCGGCCTAATTATGATCTTCTGATCGAAGGGAATTGTGCGGTTGATTACCAATCGCCGTAATGACCCCAACGCCAAGAATGCGTAGAACCACTGTATTTTGGCAGACATATTTTAGGGGACATCACTCTTCCAAACTGAAATACTATATCTGATCAAACTAGGAAATTACCCTTCTTTTTTCTTTCTTTTCTCTTTCTCACTGATACCGAAAATGTGCCGTGGTTATATCATTTGTCGTTCTTGAGCTGTTCGAACTGTCTAAATTAGTAATTTTCCTTTGTTGTTACATGACTCAATCACTGCTTCTATCAATCTTCTTCTAGGTCTTCCTCTTAGTCTTTTGCCATGGATTCTCGAGAAGAAGTTATCATCTTCAGAAACAATATGCCTTTTATAAATTGGTGTTGATAACTAACGACATTAAAGGAAATAAATAGCCAAACAAAACAATTATGTTATAATGTGAATAATCACACTGATTCATGACTAATTCTGTGTTGACCCGATACCTACTCCTATTCTTCGTTCACCCTTAAAAGAAGTAGAGCCGATTTTCTCTGTAGTGGTTTGCTACCAGTTGACGATTTCGCTCTCTTTGACACGGAACATCCGTTTGCAGAATGACATTTATATTACGAGCATGCCTTTCATCCCAAACACTACTTGCTTGGTCTTACAGCATATTCTATTACTAGGGACATTAGATGTTGAGTAGCGGATAGTTGGCACCGACAGACGCCTTTGTCCTGTACCAAAGTAATGGACTGAGTGATAATGACTTTCACAGTTTAAAAGGAGACAATATTGTTTTCTTTCTTCATCCCGTAGGCCTGGTGGTTGATAGAGCACATGCAAACTTTATCAACCATTCCCATTGATCTCTAATTTCTATTCTTTAGGACCCTGTGAATTTGCGGACTGTGTTTTTTAAAATATTATCTCCTGATCCCTTTCCTGTCTACCTTTCTAATTAAAAAAGAAAAGTTACCATAACGTTTTTGCTCGTCTGTCGATACAGAAATAATACTAGGACAACACATACTCAGTTGATCAGACATGATTACTTACAACAGATAGGTATTAGTGTATGAAGCCAAGATCACTTTGAGTACAGTAAACACTTTAATTTTTAGATTTATTCTACCCGTTGCGAGCTGACGATGTTTGGGCTTACACAATTCTGAAATGGTCTTCTCATTTATATGATTGTGAAATCTTCCAGATTAACCAGAAAACCGATCAGAGTGGCATCGTAGGTGTCCGAGTACAATAATGATGTACAAGTGGGGGCTTCGGTAGCCTAGTTAGTACAATAATGATGTACAAGTGGGGATTCGGTAGCCTAGTTAGTACAATAATTATGTACAAGTGGGGGCTTCGGTTGCCTAGTTAGTACAATACTGATGTACAAGTGGGGGCTTCGGTAGCCTAGTTAGTACAATAATGATGTACAAGTGGGGGCTTCGGTTCCCTAGTTAGTACAATAATGATGTACAAGTGGGGGCTTCGGTTCCCTAGTTAGTACAATAATGATGTACAAGTGGGGGCTTCGGTTGCCTAGTTAGTATAATAATGATGTACAAGTGGGGGCTTCGGTTGCCTAGTTAGTATAATAATGATGTACAAGTGGGGCTTCGGTTGCCTAGTTAGTATAATAATGATGTACAAGTGGGGGTTTCGGTTCCCTAGTTAGTATAATAATGATGTACAAGTGGGGGCCTCGGTAGCCTAGTTAGTACAATAATGATGTACATGTGGGGACCTCGGTAGCCTAGTTAGTACAGTAATGATGTACAAGTCGGGGCTTCGGTAGGCTAGTTAGTACAATAATGATGTACAAGTCGGGACTTCGGTAGCCTAGTTGGGAAACCACGCGGCTGAGCTACCGACTTTTGGGCAACTGAAGTTCGTTTCCCTATGGGAGCTGTGTAATCGTGGTTATTAAAAAACAATACCCTATCGGTCGACCCAGCCGCTGGCAGAAATGGGTATTATTCTCGGAAGGTGAGGAATGCCACCTCCCATCGTGAGTTCTTATGCTTGAAGCAACACTATCCAGAAGTTTCCGAACACCACTAGATAGGCGACTGAGCACATATCGGTGAAAACACGCGTGCGAGCATCGAAACTCACGATGCAAGGCGGTATTCCTCACCTTCCCAGAGTACTACCCTGGTACCCATTTCTGCCAGCGGCTGGGTCCACCGCCGTGGAAAGGGGGAGGGAGGAAATTAGTTTTCTTCCAACCACGAGTACAACTCACACTGCTTCCAGCGGAAATAGAACACGGGTTGTCCGAAAATCGAGACCCCAGTCGGGTGGTTTTCCCAACTAGACTACCGATGCTCAAATACTGCCACCTAATCGCCATATTGACCGGAAATACTACATAATATAATATAATCATTCAAGCTGTTATGAATGTGGTGCTAAGAAACGAAAGTCACTCATTCAGGTTCATCACCTAACTGAACTTTTCACAGTTATAAATATTAACCGTCAAGTATGTAATGATGTTACCAAAACACAATATAACCCAGAAAACTACAATCTTTTATCACCATCCATTTAACCGACTTACTAAAATTCGCCTAGAGGGTTCTGACGGTAGTTGTGAATCTGTGTGCTCCGATAAGGACTTTCTGTGCCACTAGGAAAGGCATTGGAGTGGAGTACACTGATTAATGTCCTCACAAAAATACAACACTTTCATGTCATAAAAATACATCTAAGCCAAAATAAATAAGACGTGAAATGACGTGAAGGTTATTAAAGACGTGAAATGACAGCTTTTGTTATGTATTTGATTGTAAATGTATAAACTCAAAACAATACAATTTTAATAAACAGTGGTCGACATGATCAATACTTTCATCCTTTGCACTAATGCTATATTTGAGATTGTCATACTCTATTTTTTTTCCTTCTAAAATTATCAGTGAGATGTTGGACAAATTCGTTATGGAATGCCCCGATAGTTCATGAGATTTTAAAACTTTTATCATTAAGCACTAAACATTAATTTCCGGAAATCTAACTCTTCAGTCGTAGAGAAATGTTTAAATCTAACTTGTAGGGATTAGAATCTATTTTGTAATATTTACAAATGAACTATCAGACCGTACTCGAATTATCATTAAGTTGTTCAAATCTGTCATAATCTGAGCAGGAAGATTTTGTTTTATTTCGTTGCAGTTTGTCCACAATTTGATGTTTCGTCTGTATTTTAATGCGTGCATCTCTATGGCTCGACAAATCTCGTAGAAACGGTAAACTCTGATTACATTTATCATTCTTGCTTCTAATAGTAAGTATCTTGACTGCAACATTTTGTTTTGTGATGACAATTATTGTCTCTTGCAGGTTCAGCAAATGAGAGTCTCTTTGTTTAATTCACATCCCTCCAACATCAGTTCCCTTTCTACCGCTGCATCATTTTGTCTGTTCTGGTAGAGAGATTTCTGAAACCACAAATTTCGAACGAAAGGAAATAATAATTTCTCATTCGTCATTGGAACACAGTATCTCTGAGAGCAGTAGCTGACGATCATGCCGAGAACAAGACTGATGGTGCTGCCAGTTAATGTGTACCACTCGTATGAGATGTCGTAGAGAAAGAAGCTATAATTGTTTTGGACTTTCCTAGATGTGTAGGTATTTAGAAACTGTGACTTGTTGAATATTGGAGACATTAAATGTGTACTTTCCAAAGACGGGCTCGATAACGTCCCGTTATGAAATACATTAATGGAACTATTCAAAAAGCACATATCAGTTGGTGCCGGCGGTAAAGGCTGCAATTTCCTTCCGTAGATTAGGTGTCCTATAATAATCCACAAGTTAAAGACAGTAGCGACAAGGCCTCCACAAATTGCTCCATATTTATTCCCCCAAGGAACAAGAGCCCCTAGCAGGAACACCCCAAGTATAGGCCCCCCAAATGCTCCTGTGTTGATTGTACTAATTTTAAAAATATGACCTTCAAACATAGACGCTCCGTAGGCGAGACCTATTATAAGTAAACCGTAAAGAAAGACCACAAACTTTGCAATGAAAGTAGCCGAGCTTTCTGTGACATTCTGCAGGCGCTTCTTCAAAATGTCTTCTGTTGTAATGGCGGCTAAAGCGTTCATTCCTGGAGAGTTAAATTACAAGTATTTAGTTTTCAAATAGATGATGTCGCCAGATATAGGGCTTAATGCTAGAGGTGATTGGTAGCGGTAATATGTTCATAAAACATAAAAATAGATTTATAAATTCATATGTATACTCACACACAAAGAACACATCTCATAAACTATTTACACACACGTAATCTTTCAGATTCATTCACACATGAGTATACGTGTTTCTGAGTTTGTATTTATCAACACGAAGGCAGTGGTGGGTTGCACTAAAGAACTCATTCCTGATTGACATTAGTTTCATCATCGTCCCTCAACACTCTGGTATGAGAGTAAAGTAACGAGCTGACAACGTGTCTTGAAGAGGTGCCTATGATGGCGAACATGCAATGAACCGAACGTACATTCTGAATGTCCATTTAGAGGCAGGGCGAGGTGATGACTCAATAAATGATGATGCATCTACAACCACATCCAGACTTTGCGAACATTAGGTCAAATCTGGGAATGCAGGAAAGGAGCGCTACTCGGGGAGGCTCAGAAGAAGGACACAGAACTGGGGTCGTCAGTAGCTTGAGTTGTGTTTAGTTGTAAAATTCATCATACATTTTTATTATTTTCATTTGAACACATTTGTGAGACGCTGATTGTGATCATTTGTCATAATCTTCTCAATATTACTTCGGCATACAGCACGATGCAATGTGCTAGTTATTTGTAAACGACAAAAATAAAACATATTTGGCACTCCGGCCTCGTCCAATTTCAGACCTTCAGGCCAACAAACCCATGAAGACTTCCAGATTAGAAGCATGGTCTTTTGCTACTCCATTACCCATTGTCGGTACACTTTAAAGAATCGACTCATAGCTCATTTTGACACTCTCCATCCACGATTGTGAAAGTCATTTCATCATCATCATGTGCCATACGGGTTGCCGTGGGCGATCATCTCCTTCCACAATCTTCTATCAACAGTGCATCGTATCAGTTCTGTTGTTGACTTTTCAATGCCATGACACCAAGCTATCCAGTATTTTCTCTCTTTGTCGTCCGCGATCTCTCTTTCCTTTTATTTTGCCAGTTGTATCAAAGTATTCCAACTTTCTTCTTCTCATTATGTGCCCGAAAAATGTTGATTGCTTCTTTCTGATGTTTTTTAAGAGTTCCCTTTTTGTGTTGGCCTCTTTGAGAATTTCCTCATTGGTCTTTTTAGCTGTCCATGGAACTTTCAACATTCTTCTGAGAAATCCATCTCTGTGGCCTCTTATCGTCTTTTCATTTGTTTGTTTACTCATTTCACTCTTTCCTTTAATCAGTAGTCTCCTTTGTCATTCTGTCCGTTACCACTTACCACTTCCTTTTGTGTCTCTATCTTTTGTTTTACGCTATGGATCCCTCCTTCCGTCCATGGATCCTCAGTGTAGCCTTAATACTGCTTCAGTATGTGTGACTCCTTTTTGGCCTTGAGATACTCTCTGCCCTATTGATTATTTATCAGGTCATCAACAGTCACATAGATAGTGGTCATTTTTTTTCCTCTTCCGCTATTTTGTAATTTGCCATTCTAGATTATTTCCTGCTCTTCGTGCTTGTCCTTGTATTAATATCTGTTATTTTATTCTGAACGAACACTGTTGCTGAAACTTCGTAGTCTCGTCTCTCTACTAGTTTAATTGTTTGATACCATTTTCTGTTTATTTTACAGATTACAGCATTTACAAGGGTTGTCTGATATATTTGTACTACAATGTTTCAGCGTTAACATGTTTTCTTGCACAATCTAGCAGAGCAAGCTGTAAAGCCACAGTTAATTATATGTTATATTATATTACAATATACCAGATAAATGTAGACTAAGATTCTTAATTAATATGAAATTTATGGGCCCGTTATACCAGATGAGACAAACTCACTCAGTGCTCAAATATGAGTATATTGCGCTACGTAAGACTATACACATAGTCCCATTCAATGCTAAATTATGGGTACAATATACTACATGAGACTTTACTAAGAAAGCCAGTAAATATTAAATTGTGAAGAACACTATAGCAGAAAAAAGCTATGCTGTGTCATCAACGTAATGTTACATTTTGTGACCAACTGCAACAACAAAATATATACCGAGAGACCCGATCATGACTAACTAGTACGGTTCACAATATAAGATACGACTATACTGAGAAGATCACTCAATACTAAATCGAGTGGCACACCATTTCATATAACAGTACTCTGAGAGACACTTTCGATATCAAATTGTTGTGTACATTATATCATATAGAGTTATACTGAGGCATCGAGACGATACTGAACTGGGTCAAACTGTACCAGATAAGACTACACTGTAATGATCCAATAATGAATTACACTATAATAAGACTAAACTTTAAGGCTCCAATAATGAATTACACTATAATACGACTAAACTGTAAGGCTCCAATAATGAATTACACTATAATAAGACTAATCTGTAAGGCTTCAATAATGAATTACACTATAATAAGACTAAACTGTAAGACTCCAATAATGAATTACACTATAATAAGACTAAACTGTAAGGCTCCAAAAATGAATTACACTATAATAAGACTAAAATGTAAGGCTCCAATAATGAATTACACTATAAAAAGACTAAACTGTAAGGCTCCAATAATGAATTACACTATAATAGGACTAAACCGAGACGCCTACTCAATACTAAATTCTTGGGCACACTATATCATAAATGGCTATACCTTTTTTTTTTATTTCTCTCTGTGTTTGTCCTGCGAATTCCTTTTATCATTGTCCTCCCACAGGACCTCAGGTGGGTGTAAATGTCTTGTGCACTGACCACATACTTAACGTAGCACTCTTTCGAATGTTCCTTCATATAAACATTACAGACTGGCAAAGTAAGAATCGAAGAAGCAAGGCGCTCAGGAAATATTTGGTTAAAGTCGGACCTACATTGCAAGACGTAAACATCACCTCTTGCTGTAAACAACAATGTATATGGTATATAAAACGATCCCCTGATAACTAGATTGTAAAAGATACATAAGATTCCATCTAGGAATCCACTCAACACTAGATTTACGGTTATATTTAAGCATTTTAGATGGTACTGAAAGATGAAGTGAGCTTTGGGCTGTATACTGTACTAGGTGGACTGTATTGGAATATTAACTCATGCTATGGGACTGTTAAACTTTACTACATACAACAGTAGTTCGTGTCACATTATGTTTTATTTTGAGCAAAACAACTTACCAGATGAGATTGTACTCAGAGATGCACTGAAAATCATTGCCATGAATATACCCCCCATTCCTGGCAAATCTTTGAGGGCGTGCATCACAAAAAACACAACGAGCTGATTCTTGTTAGAGATGTATCCAGCCTATTGATGTTAGAGAAAAGTATCACTGTTTTAGTTGGATATTAATTCTAATTCTACGTTATTTGTCTCTCTTTTTTTTTATTAATTCTTAAAGCTAACAAATACAGAGCAGCATGGCGCTCCATGGTAGCCAGCCTTCATTGCGGAGATCGCACTCGATGATGATGATGAAAACTAACAATAATTTTAGAAACGTGTCTATACTTGAGTTTCAAGTATAAAACAGTGCTTGGTCATGCCTAATTGAATCATGGACAATTAATACAATACAAACAAAATACGGTTTAATGGAGAAGACAAGAAATGGGAAATCACAAAAGAAAACGGACAATCTCACAGTGTGACCAGTGTGTGGCTAGTGCTAATGGGCTAGTGCTAAATGGTGCAAGGAGAATCATTTGTCTCTTCAGTGATGACATTTCACATCCAAGATATATATATATATATATATATATATATATATATATATATATATATATATATATATATATATATATATTGCGCTTGCCAGCTTTTGACCTCTCACGAAGTCCCTAGAGACTAGGAATTGAAAATTGCATGTTAATCCGTTTTTCCCTCGCAGCCGTGTGCACAGGTATCCCTTGCTCCACAAGCAGATAACTCCGTCTGCTGAGGTACTCATATCTTTTTTTTCCGTCCATGAGCCAAGTCTCGCTGCTGAGACCAGGGGTGGTTGCAGCAGAGAGAAATCATAAATACAAATCTCAACAGGATTTGAACTCAGTCTCGAGGCCGGCGTCTACCAGTCCCACACACCCAAGGTATGAGACGCATTAGAAAAATAAATAATATACGTTTTATTTTAGTCACGTTAATCAAGATCTGCTGGATATCATATGTAGATCGTGCACTCATCAAAGCAAGACTGAAAGAATTTCAATCTTCAGCCAGATCTGCACTTTTTATGTTGACATGTTGAAGGCTTATTTTATGTCTTGAATCCATCTGCTTCTTTGATTGCTACCTTCCTGGAAACATGACTTGTATTATTGTTCTTTCCAGCCCACGGTATATTTAAACGTTTTAACATGTTCGTAGTATATCTATATATAATTATAAGCACATACATATAAAAAATGCAAAATGCTTTACAACGTACGTATATATATATATATATATATATATATATATATATATATATATATATATATATCCTTTGTAAGATACTGTTCATAAGTCTGTTTTTTTCAATGCTGTGTCTTTTATTGATTTCATTGCTGTTTTGTTATTATATTAGATATATATATATATCCTTTGTAAGATACTGTTCATAAGTCTGTTTTTTCAATGCTGTGTCTTTTATTGATTTCATTGCTCTTTTGTTATTATATTAGATATGTGGATTTTTGTTCTTATCATTCTGTTTTAAACGAACACATAGTATGCATTGTTGTTTGCAACATTGTCCACAGCTCGCAAACGTGTATTGCTTTTAGGAAGACACATGTGCTCAACATTTTTAATTTACTGATATGTTGATATTGCTTAATATGTTATGTATGACATTTAGTATCTGTGCTGCTATTGCTAGTCTTTCGTTTTATTCTATAAGTCTCCATTGTTAGTTATTACAGATTCCAGATATTTATATTTCAATATATATTTAAGTTCTACGTTGTTGGTTGTGATTATATTTTACCTTAATGCTTTAGGGTGGACATTATCTTAGTGTTCAGTATATTTAGTTAACGATTTTCCACTCCAATGTGTTAGTAACCACCTCAATTGTCTCTGTTAACTCCCTTGCACAGTGTGAGAGGTGAACTGTGTTATCAACGGTCTGACAATCATAATAAGGAAATGTTGAACAATTGAAATATACACGCTTCTATCAGAAAGATGCTTTGTTATAGTGTATACATTCAATTATAGTTTTCCGAATGTTGTTAAAATACGTATATTTTGTATCATTGTTTAATCTACATTATAGCCAAATACCAATTTGAGTTTAAAAAAAGGAACTGTGACATTATTGTATCATCATCTTTGAGTGCCGTCTCAACATCGAAGGTTGGCTACCATGGAGCGACATTCCTTTTAGTTTCTTGCTTTGATAGTACAGGTTGTCATGAACTGACGTATCCATCCTTGGATGTTACTCGTCCATGTTATTCTTGGTCTCCCTCCAACATTAATTTTTGTGTCTTTTAACAAACAACAATAATCTTATTTGTTTTTCTTTGAATTGTGTTTAGTGGTTCTCTTTTCATTTTTGATTGTTTTAAGACTTCATCAAATAGAATGTATGTACATTTATAAAAGATGTGGTCAGTATATTGTCATGCTAGATGTGAAGGCTGATAACAAAATGTATGTTTACCAGCAGTCCTGACACTATACTGAGCTTTAGAAAATGAATGAATATCACTACTAAACATACCTGAATGGGATCACATCGAATGCTTGCAAAGTATGAATACATGACCCATCCCAGTGCAACCAGCAGACAACCCTGAAACAACGCTACTGCTCCACTAATCAGAAAGCCGTTTCTAGCATTCTTGGCCGATTTCATGGATGCAATACTCACAAACATTGACTGATTACAAATAAACGCCAACCTGTAATAACAAGTGAAATTATTTATTCTTTAGGATAACAATCACGTGTCAGAGTTTTATTAATTAAATGTTAATGAGTGAATTATATAATGATGGCAATAGTGAGGCTGGTAAAAGTAAAGCCTGCCAAAGAATAATTTCCGTTTGGAAATGAATTGTTTGTAACAACATTGTACATAGCCTCAGTTTCATGAGGTGGGGTGACCGGGTTCCTTCCTCGTTGACTTTATTTCCCATATAATATACCTGCTACATATTTCAAGAGGCCGAATGGACACATCTGGTCTTTTAGGTCTGAAAACTGTTTTCCCTCTGCTGACAAAAGAACCTGATTTTAGAATAGCCACATAGTCACATGGTTCTGGGCAGTGAGATTACAATTACTCCATTTGGTAAAATTGTATAAACTATATAATTGTATTGTTTAGAAACCATTAAATTGACATTTTTGTACGCTAAAAATTATTAAACTGAACTTTGTTTCATATCTCTTGGTTTGGAGAGTATTTGAGACACTCTCAATTTTTCAAACCTTGCTCTAAATGTAATTTTACCGTTAGTGATGTAGGGACCTGTCCATTCCATGATGTATTTCTAGTTGTAAATTTGACTCATCCCTTTACAATTTGTGAACATGACAGGTTATGTCAGACCTAAAGAAAGCACTATTTTGTCGGACCAAGTTAGTTTTGTTTCTTTTTTTTTTCTCTCTTCTCCTTAATCCTTCTGAACCTCGCACAGAGCATAGGAAGCTCACTCGAGATCTCCACCCAAGCCGGTCTGAATCAAGTGTGGACTTGCCAGCCTCTTTCTTCTCATCATGTTTGGTTCGTTCCCATGTCCCCAATGGTCTACCTCTTCTTCGTTAGCCAGGCAGTGTCCATGTTAATGCTAAGTGCCTGCTTCGTTCCATTGCTAATTTTTTTCTTCACGATGGCGAAAATGTCGTCGTGCTGAGCAATGTATTTTCTGAATTCTGTAAAACTTTGATTTTGATCATTGAACTTAGATATAAAATATCATGGGTGAATACATAATCTCAAGTGCATGTACGAGTAGCTTTCATTCAATTGTTAGGTTAATGTCTCTCAAGTATAAAGAGGCATTAACGAAAGGCAGATAATTTTCAAATTATATTTCTTGGTAGTTTAAGTATGTGCTATATTTGCACCCATGTGGTGTGATATTTTTGCAATTAAAAGTAATGTATTATTACTAATATTCGTATATATACGTTATGTTATTCACGAAGTTGTTCCTGCTTTCATATTATGAGAGTATTTGTTTCAGATGTGTTCTCTTCTAACATGTAGTATTCCTTGACGTTCTTACAATCACGCACTTGTTTGCATTGCGAAAACAATTTCTAGCAAGATTGTCGTATCAAAGTGACGAGTTATTCCTACCCGGATTTGCATCAAGTTGATTTACTATCTGCAGTAGAATATTCACTTATAGTAACATGCTCTTCTTGTATAGATTAAAGAAACAGAAACTAACTGTTCTACACTGTGTGTATTGCTGGGTACACCCTAGATCTTTCTTATATTCGAGGTTAATGTTCTTTAAGTTTATGAGATGACACCTCATAATAAAGAGAATGGCTTTACTTGCAACTTAGAAATTGACTGAGGAAAGATAAAATTGAATGTTTTTAGTATCAATTTGTATAAAAAGGAATGATCCGCGGTTTGCAATTGAGTTACAATTTCATGTTTTAATGGAGACGCTTATCTGCGCATGTCCATAAAGTAAAAACCCATTTACATCGCAAATCTTGTAATTCACTTTTCACAGGTTCGGATTACACAATCAAAGGATCAAATAAAAATACGGATACCAGAAGACAATCCCTCCAGGAACATTTGCCCACCACGTGTGCCAGTCTCTGGGGTCAAGGCTAAACTTGTCGAAGTTAGCTCGACCTCCTGCTCTAGATATTCTCCAAACCGAGTTATCTCCTCCGACAACAGAGTTACCTGAAAGGAAACAATTTCACTTTTAAATGTATTGCTCATGCCTTTAGCAACGATACTTTAGTGAAAAGTGGAATATTATGAATGTAAAAGAGAAACTGAAATAAATTTTAAAATATTTCTTCTCTATATCAGAACATGAGTTTCATTCATTATCTTCTTCTTACTTTGTCCTTTACTTTATATACTTATGTCTTTGTTGTCGTTTGCTATATAAAGTGTGCACTTTGAGTTGTTTCGTTATTTATACTAGGGCTGTTAGATAGACTTTTCCCAAAATAATTGAAGATGTGAAATCATCATTCTCAATCATCTCTTCTCCCTACTCTCAAACTGCGAACTTGTTATCTGTTCTGCAAATTAAAAATATAATACGGTCTGTGTAGACGTCACATGTGAGTATTTGATTGCTGGCAATGCTTGAGTTATTCATCTTAGGTAACCGTAAAAAATTCGATTTGTCTGGTGTAACATGTCTTAGATTAACCCGGTGTTTGGTGTAACATGTCTTAGGTTAACCCAGTGTCTGGTGTAACATGTCTTAGGTTAACCCAGTGTCTGGTGTAACATGTCTTAGGTTAACCCAGTGTCTGGTGTAACATGTCTTCGGTTAACCCAGTGTCTGGTGTAACATGTCTTAGGTTAACACAGTGTCTGGTGTAACACGTCTTAGGTTAGCCCGGTGTCTGGTGTAACACGTCTTAGGTTAACCCGGTGTCTGATGTAACACGTCTTAGGTTAACCCGGTGTCTGGTGTAACACGTCTTAGGTTAACCCGGTGTCTGGTGTAACACGTCTTAGGTTAGCCCGGTGTCTGGTGTAACACGTCTTAGGTTAACCCGGTGTCTGGTGTAACACGACTTAGGTTAACCCGGTGTCTGGTGTAACACGTTTTAGGTTAACACATTGTCTGGTGTAACACGTCTTAGGGTAACCCTGTGTTTGGTGTAACACGTCTTAGGTTAGCCCGGTGTCTGGTGTAACGCGTCTTAGGTTCACCCGGTGTCTGGTGTAACACGTCTTAGGTTAACCCGGTGTCTGGTGTAACGCGTCTTAGGTTAACCCGGTGTCTAGTATAACGCGTCTTAGGTTAACCCGGTGCCTGGTGTAACATGTCTTAGGTTAAACCGGTGTCTGGTGTAACACGTCTTAGGTTAACCCGGTGTCTGGTGTAACACGTCTTAGGTTAACTCGGTGTCTGGTGTAACACGTCTTAGGTTAACCCAGTGTCTGGTGTAACATGTCTTAGGTTAACCCGGTGTATGGGGTAACACGTCTTAGGTTAACCCGGTGTAATACGTCTTATATTAACCCGGTGTCCGGTGTAACACGTCTTAGGTTAACCCGGTGTCTGGTGTAACACGTCTTAAGTTAACCCGGTGTCTGGTGCAACACGTCTTAAGTTAACCCGGTGTCTGGGGTAACACGTCTTAGATTAATCCGGTGTCTGGGGTAACACGTCTTAGGTTAACCCGGTGTCTGGGGTAACACGTCTTAGGTTAACCCGGTGTCTGGTGTAACACGTCTTAGGTTAACCCGGTGTCTGGTGTAACACGTCTTAGGTTAACCCGGTGTCTGATGTAACACGTCTTAGGTTAAACCGGTGTCTGATGTAACACGTTTTAGGTTAAACCGGGTTCTGATGTAACACGTCTTTGATTAACCCGAATGTCAAATATGAACAAATGTAAGATGTATCTACTTATATCTTACATTTTTTTCAAATACTGTCAGACATGACACAACAATTGTAGTATAACTTGCATTAAGTACAGACCCCATCATGAGCCAGCTTCTCTATCACATTATGAAAGTCGATAACTGATATCTATAATTCTCTTATCAGTACTCTTCGGTGTCTCTCGGGGTTTGCCTTTTTTGTTTTTCTGTTGCCTGTTGTTTCCTATTTAAACCTAATTTTTAATTGTAAAATCAACATAAAATTGTATCTAGTAGATACATTAGTAGAAAGACGTGAAAAAAATATATATAACGCTTTGGCAAAAACCTTATCAGGTATAAAACAAAAATAAAATATTCAAAGATCAACAAAATAGGCAAATACTGTTCTAAGATAACAAAGAAATATAAACACTAAAGCCAAACGTTGATTTTTAAAATGGCGGAAAGACATTGTACCAGGATTTACGTAACTGTCGGTTATATGATTAATAGTCAAAATGGCAGGTAGGATTTAATTGTATCAAAAGAAGCCAAACAGGGAAAACTATAAATGGAGTCTCATGAGAATGAATGAATGGAGGTGCTCTATGGTGTAAGGTGAAATAGAGAAAAGGTAGGAAAAGAGAATCATGGGGTTCCAAGAAGGAAGAAGAGCAGAAGAGGTAATAAAACCTGAATATTACTATTAATACTGTGGTTATTTCTTTATATGACATGGCCGATATATTCATAATCTCTCTTTCTTGAAACTGGGGATTTTTGTCCAAAGATATGTGGAAGTTTGTTTCAGAATAGAATACTTTATCAGCCATGTTATGTTATATGCATCTAAATGATTAAATGATGAAAATATAGCATTTGTTAGGGAGGTGGGGGAAGATGAGGTCAAGCATTGAAGTTATGTGGCTTCCCTTATGTTGAAAAGCTACCCGGTTTGTGAATGACGAGGATCTATTCACTGTTATATGTGCCATACTGTAAAGTTTTGAGCCGCGATAGCTCAGTGGTTAGTGAACTGGACAACAAAGGACAAGATGTAGGGTTCTATCTCAACCGGCGGATTCCGGGTTCACCCAGCCTGAAATAGGTACCGGATTTTTTTCTGGGAAAGTAAAGCGGCACGGCGTAATACCGACCACATTACCCCAAAAATCATGTGCTGAAGGTCTGTAAAATTTATGGTCACTAACATCATATTCCCTATACGCCACTTGGCGTGACGGGGGGGGGGGGGGGAGGGGGGGGCCTCTTTTTTTTTATAATATCAATTTATGTGACATCTTCAAGGCGCTTAAAGCTGAACCGGTGATTAAAAGTAGTCCCAGGATGAACAAATAAAATTACCCTTGGAAATATATATGGATTAACCAAATGATATGTCGTTGTTAATGCTAGGCTGATAAAAAGAAGAATACTTGACTTCATGGAAATTATATTAATTAGCTTTTCTTTTTAATTGCCACACGTTGTCATTTCCATAATTTTGCATTCTGATTTAATACCTAATTTAATCATTTAAATTAAATTTTTATTACTCTGTTTATTTCATGAAAGGTAAACTTATATGTGTATTGTCACAACTGTTAAAGCAAACCGGTTAATCAAGGTTACCTTTGAATATAATTGTGAGAACACCTCCAAGCATGACAAAGGTCTGAAATGCGTCTGTCCAGATCACACTCTTGATGCCCCCAATCGCTGTGTACACGGTTCCGATAAATCCTACAGCACCAACAGACATCCACAGCGGCAAACCGGTCCCTGCCTAAAACAGATTACAAGCGAAATGACATAATCTCTCGCTCCGTCTGTCTTCTTTTCGTCGCTTATTTCATATATATATATTGTTCTTCCTTTCTTCTTCTGCTGACCTCGTAAATTGTACAAGAGCTAGATATTTTTGTTATCTTTTTTCAACATTCTCAGTCGTTGATACATTCATTTCTCTGATTATGTTTTTATTCCAAAGCCATCTTAGACTCTTTAAGTCCTGCATCCCTTTCCTGTTTTTTGGAAGCTTTGTATAATATACTATCACTAAGAACTCTCACCAGACGGACAAACAATGTTATTTCTTGTCGTCTTTGTATGTAACTTGAAATTGGTTCTATGCCACTTCTTTCTCGTATATTTCGTTTTTTTTTTAAGTTTGTGTTATCTGGTCACTCTATTAAGTCTTCTAAAATATCTGATTTCTGAAAATGAACAGTTTTCTTTTCTAACTTGTAAATGACCACACTTGACATTGGTAACATCATCATCATCATTATCATCATCATCATCATCAGGTACAATGCCTGCTGGCGTAGGTGATCATATCTCTCCACAACTTTTGATCTCGAAAATTATTTATCTTATCTGATGTTAACCTCTTGTCAAGCCATTCTCTTAAGCTGCCCAGTCTCTTTTCTTTTTGCTTCCTTCTATCTTTTAGTCCCTCAAATTTCACAGTGGTCACAATATATTCCAGCTATGTCCTTCTTATGACATGGCCAAACATGATGATTGTTTCTTCGTAATATTGTTAATTAGCTCTCCTTTTGCTTTGACCTCTTCCAGAACTTGTTCTTTACTCTTCTTAGCTCTCCATTGTATTCTCAATATTCTTCTGTAATACAACATTTCTACAGCCTCCATTGATTTTCTTGCCTGTTGTCCATTATTCACATCCGTTAAGAATGATTCTGTATGACATTTAAGAAGCTCTTTAAGCTCTTTTTTTCTGTTGTCAAAAAAGGATTGCACAGTATCTACTTATTGTTTTTTTTTTTTTTGGAAAGCTGTTTTTGACTGAACCATCTTGCATTTCACCTCTGTTGTACATTTACCATTAAAAGTTAACCTTGTTTCCAGCTATTTATATTCATTTACCTGTATTAATATGGTTCCATGTGTCTTTAAAGTGCATTGCAGTGATGTCTTTTTGACTGCTAACATAGCATAGAATAAATATGCCTTGTAAAACGTTATTGTTTCTTTAACCTTACTGTACTCTTATGTGTTGAAGAAGAATTTATAAATGCCATGCTACTATGTTTCTCTTGCTGCATCCATTTTTCCATCTTTTGAACATGTGCCTAGATACCTAACTCTGACATAAATATTATACTTGTCTTTTATTGAAATATTTACCTCTTGTTTCTCTCTATGCAATGCCGTGGCTTTTGTTTCTGTGTTCATTCACATATTGGTTGTTTTAAGTTATGATGCACGGACATGAGATTTAGTTGTAGTTTCTCACGTATTTCTTCCTTCAAGGAAGGACATCTGTAAAGTGTACTTCATAGACATAACTTTAATTTTCGGACATTTCATTTTTGCAAGTACTGTCGATGTTGGAAACAACAATAGTGAGAGAACACACCATTGTCTTACTCTTTTTATTTTATTTGTAATTTAAAGTGAATGGTTCTTGTATTTCTTGACTTCTTCCAACAACTCATCTGCAATCACTGTATTCATTTGTTTGTATTGCATATAACGATGTCCACTTAATCCACATTGAACCATTATTTGTCATTGTACGGTATATCAAATGTGTTGAATGCGTTCTCTACATCAAAGCAAACGAAAACTAAGTCCCATCATATTTAATGTTCTTACGTATGAGTTGCCTGAGTGTGAAAATTGCATCTGTGCAGATGATAAAGCCCATGTTTATCTATCCATCATGCACTGTGTACGTAATCCTTCTCGTTGGTTCAAAATATTATCATTTCAGATTGTCATCAAAAGCCTTATCTCTTCCACAGATAATCTTATCTCTCCTCAAAGTTCTGTTTGTATTATCAAAGGTGTATCAGTTCTGCTTTTAACTTCATAACACGCATCTACATAAGTACTCATTTATCTTTTCTCTCCGTTTTCCTCTTTCTGTTTCTCATTAAACTTGTGCCAGAACTCACAGTATGTTCGAAACTTCTTATTTCTTGACTTTTTAAAATATTGACATACATGTTTCTTATACACATACACGTTTTTAAAATATTATAAATGAAATAGCAGAATCAAAATATATTTTCTATATCAATATCTCCTACTCTCATCAACGAAAATTAAGTTTACTACATTCTAAAACAATCCTATCATAAACCATATACTTTGACATACCTCTCAAAAACGAATATACTTTTCTTCATAAATGCTTGGGATCTACTTCACAATTTTCTCATTCCAGCACGTTATGTGTCTCAAAATCGTTATAAACTCCTGAAGTTTGTACATCAATGTTTACTCTTCTTTTCTTTTTTTTTTATAATCTAAAAAAGAAACACTTACTTGAAGAGCTAGTCCTGGCGCAAGTAGGGCTAAAGACATGTAGCACAGCGTTTGTAACATTCCAAACGTTCGATAAAGAAATCGAACAAAGCTCGAGTTGTATCTCATCTCTAGGTACTCGTATAAACTTGTCAGTCTCAGTGGGTAGAGGAGAGGAACAAATGTAAAAGCTGCACAGGTGAAACCGAGAGCAATTCCCACAAAATGCGTTGCCGGCATTACTCCGTACTCGTAGATACTTGATGTCAGTCCGAGATACGAGATAGCAGACTGAAATTGAGTTAGCAGACAATTTATTAAAAGATGCATGCACGATTGTAAGTATAAAAATGTAAGTTTTCATCAGCTATAATTCTTAATGACAAGAAAAAAGAAATGAAGAAACTCTAATATGCAAAAAGTGTAAAGATTCATTTTAGTAAATCATACCATTGTAGATGAGAGGTCAGTAGATTACAACAATGTAGATGAGTGGTTAGTAGATCACAACATTGTAGATGAGAGGTCAGTAAATTACAACATTGTGGATGAGTGGTCAGTAGATCGCATCATTGTAGAAGAGAAGTCAGTAGTTTACAATATTGTAGATGGGAGGTCAGTAGATTACAACATTGTAAGCGAGAGGTCAGTAGATTACAACATTGTAAGCGAGAGGTCAGTAGATTACAACATTGTAAGTGAGAGGTCAGTAGATTACAACATTGTAAGTGAGAGGTCAGTAGATTACAACATTGTAAGTGAGAGGTCAGTAGATTACAACATTGTAAGTGAGAGGTCAGTAGATTACAACATTGTAAGTGAGAGGTCAGTAGATTACAACATTGTAAGTGAGAGGTCAGTAGATTACAACATTGTAAGCGAGAGGTCAGTAGATTACAACATTGTAAGTGAGAGGTCAGTAGATTACAACATTGTAAGTGAGAGGTCAGTAGATTACAATATTGTAGATAAGAGGTCAGTAGATTGCAACATTGTAGATGAGAGGTCAGTATATCACAACATTGTTGATGAGTGGTCAGTAGATTACAACATTGTAAGTGAGAGGTCAGTATATCACAACACTGTAGATGAGAGGTCAGTAGATTACAACATTGTAAGTGAGAGGTCAGTATATCACAACACTGTAGATGAGAGGTCAGAAGATTACAACATTGTAAGTGAGAGGTCCTTATATCACAACACTGTAGATGAGTGGTCAGTAGATTACAACATTGTAAGTGAGAGGTCTGTATATCACAACACTGTAGATGAGAGGTCAGTAGATTGCAACATTGTAAGTGAGAGGTCAGTATATCATAACATTGTATATGAGAGGTCAGTAGTTCACAAGATTGTAGATGAACGGTCAGTAGATCACAAGATTGTAGATGAGCGGTCAGTATATCATAACATTGTATATGAGAGGTCAGTAGTTCACAAGATTGTAGATGAACGGTCAGTAGATCACAAACATTGTAGATGAGAGATCAGTAGATCACAAACATTGTACAAGAGAGTTCAGTATTCACGAATGCAGTTAACAACTTTTATTGTACTTCATGAGCAAAATTTTTTTCTGAATTACTAGTCAACAAAAGAGTCAACCATATTTGTATAATTAGACCCTTAAAGCAGCCAAAACAGGTCGCTACTTTTGTCTACAGTCAGTGAATTGCTCAAGCGTGTCCAAATGGTTTCCCACCTGGACAGAACGTATTGTGTTTCAATATGATATAATGTGTTATTTAAGAAGAGAAGAGGGACTCAAGACAAAGTAAGATGACAAGATTAAAGAAATTCTACAATTTCATTATACCCAATAGCTGAAGTTATCTGATTAACAACAAGCTTGTATCTCCAAAAACATCGCATAGTGAAGGGTATAATAGAAAGTGAAGAAAAAAATGTGATTCATGTACAACGAACATCTGTTTAAGTGTGCAAGAAACACTGGTACAACAATTCAATGGACTAGAAATCCCGCGGATAACAGTGCAGTAGTATAAACGGAAACCATGTCGTAATATAACTTTTTAAGAGACAAAGACAATAAAAATGGAAATATTTGCCTTGCTAATTATCAAATAATGTCTACAACGATAAATCATATTGATTTCATATCTAGTCCTACCCACATATTTCTGCAAAAATGTATTCCTAAGAAGCTGCACATGTCATGCGTGAATGTTTGCATCAACATTTGCAGGCTCAGCTAAAATTGAAAGTACATAAAATCATATCCATTTAAATCATTGTTCAATCATTCATTCATTGATTGTTGATATATCTTGTATTTGGACCATCTCGTTTAGCTGTTAAATGCGCTTTTTTAATAAATGATAATCATTCGCGCTCGTCAAATCACCGAACGATTTTGCTTTATTGTGCTGTCTATTTTAAAAAGTCTTTTCCAACAATGCTTCTGAAATTATCATATCTCCATTTGTTTTTTTTCCTCCTTTTATTTACTTTGTAAATATTGTCTCCCGTTTAACTAAACTCTCGCCCTAGTTATCATCTTCTGAAATAATTTGCCTTTTATAATATGTTGTTGGTAACTAACGATATCCTATATATCTATATATTGACTTTCGAGCCGTAGCGGGCCCATAGAGCATAGACCCAGATACCCTTTCTCTTATTTAAATTTATAATCTAGCAGTTTTCAATCCATCTAAAGATCTTTTATCAAATATTGCCATTTGTCTCTGTAATGTGCAAGCAACACTATCTCACTGATGGAGCCGATTACTGCTTGTCTTGAATCAATGATCTTCTCAGTGTCTCTCTAGGTCGGCTTATTTTCTCTTACCTGTTGTTTCCCACATAAGGGCTTGCTTTGTTATTCGGTTATTATCTCTCATCACATGACCAACATATGACCACCGTCTGTTCTATTTGAATAATCACAATGACTTATGGCTATAAAGTTAACGTCGATTAGTTAAAATTCTCGTCGACAACTTAAAAACCACTCGGTGTATATTCTATCCAACTCAGTCGTGTACGTGATTGTGTATGTAAGTAAGCGTGCATGTGTTTATGTATGCATGTAAGTAGGCGCATATGTGTATTTGTGTGTGTTTTTTTGTGCTTGTATATATGGATGCATATATAATAGACGCATGTGTGCATTTTGTTTTTGTATGTATGGACATATGTATGAATATATTTATGTATGTATGTATTTATGTATGCATGTGTGCATGCATGTATGTATACTGAATGTAATGTATATAGGTGTGCATGTGTGTATGTGTATGTATTTGTATGTGTGCATGTGTGTATGTGTATGTATTTGTATGTGTGTGTGCGTAAATGTGTATGACTGTGAGTACGTACGTATGCATGTTTGTATTCATGTGTGTTTGTTTTTGTATGCATGTGTGTATGCGTTTATGTATTTTTGTGTGCACATGTGTGTGAATGTGTGTATGTGTTTTGTGTACATATATATGTACGTGTATCTATATGTACTCGCGTGTATGTAGGTAAACATGCATGTATGTAAAACATATAGTATTTTCCGGTATGTAAGACTCCCTGATGAATAAAACGTTTCTCTTTCTATACACATTTTAAGGACAGTAACAGTGTTATCACCGAATATACAATTAAATTTACAGTGTTTCAAATTAAAAGTAATACGTAGATCTGCTCCAGCAAATACCTAGTCTAACTAGCGTAGTTACCTTGTAATTTTTGTTTCATTAAAAACCAGACATTCATCATCAGAGCTTAAACTTTAGCAGAACATGATAAAACAACCGTGTAGTGAGTTATGTCATACCCTAAAGTTTTAACAATAATAATTTTTGTGCCCTGGGAGTGTACCGTTTTCTTTAAGGGCCACATGTCAGTGTAACTTCGTCCATTCTTTCTATTTGCACAATTGCCTGTTTTTCTTGCAGTAATAAAGACGAATTGATGAAATATTTTAAATGTTTATATTCACATTCAGTTCGCAAATGTGTCGATATATTTATTTTAGTCCGCACACAAACTGATGATGATTCAGTAAATTCGATAATCTCGTAGTCAGTCATTATGACTTGCGCTTGATAAAAAATCAGTTTTGTAGACACTGAAGTCCAGCTTTTCCGTTTGATAAAAAATCAGTTTTGTAGATACTGAAGTCCAGCTTTTCCGTTTGATAAAAAATCAGTTTTGTAGATACTGAAGTCCAGCTTTTCCGTTTGATAAAAAATCAGTTTTGTAGATACTGAAGCATAGCTTTTCCGTTTGATAAATAATCAGTTTTGTAGATACTGAAGTCCAGCTTTTCCGTTTGATAAAAAATCAGTTTTGTAGATACTGAAGTCCAGCTTTTCCGTTTGATAAAAAGTCAGTTTTGTAGATAATGAAGCCCAACTTTTCCTTTTGATAAATAATCAATTTTGTAGATAATGAAGTCCAGCTTTTCCGTTTGATGTATAATCAGTTTTGTAGATACTGAAGTCCTGCTTTTCCGTTTGATAAATAATCAGTTTTGTAGATACTGAAGCCCAGCTTTTCCGTTTGATAAATAATCAGTTTTGTAGATACTGAAGTCCAGCTTTTCCGTTTGATAAATAATCAGTTTTGTAGATACTGAAGTCCAGCTTTTCCGTTTGATAAATAATCAGTTTTGTAGATACTGAAGTCCAGCTTTTCCGTTTGATAAATAATCAGTTTTGTAGACACTGAAGTCCAGCTCTTCTGCAGTCTCAAATCCAAGCATTCAGTTCTGTACCAAGTCCTGGCCATTTTCTTTTCCACTTTGTAGGTTATGTTTATTGTGAATTGATTTTCCTCATATCCTCTTTCTGATTCCGACAAATTCTTGCCATTAGCTCAGTTGAAGGTGGTCTGAAATGTTTCCCTGCAACTCTGTCTCTATGTTCTTTACATTACGTAAACACATGCATCTTGTATGCAATGCCGATGCTAAGTTTGAGCCATTATTTGACAACATTTTAGAAAATTTAACTGCAGTCATATAGCACAGGTAGAAATAATTCACACATGTAACTTTTAATAAACACAACTAGTATTACGATGACGGCGCATTCGCTGAACTTAACGTAACTGGAATACTGTCACACTCCGCTAAGTACAGAATAACTCAGAAAGTAGACACAATCCAGAAAAAAATGTAATGAAAACAGAGTATCGGTATGAGACATGCCCTGTTCATTCAGACCTATTATGAAAGTAAGAGGTATGTATATATAGGTCAGCAAAAATATGTATATTTTTTTTTGCCCGCAAAAACATGACATTCAAATAATTAATAACAATATAATAATGGGCCATACTTATACTCTACTGGTTTATATGAAAACAACACATATGCAATTTTACAATATAGTTTAGAGGTGCGCGTGGCCATGCGGCTAAAACCATTGTTCCGCTGGCTGAAAAGTTTACGAAGCCCGGGGTATACAGAAAGGATTTTAATCTATCGGGGGTGAAATACAAATCCTGAGTCGTACACGTCGTGGCGACTGCTTGACCAAGCGGCCTTTATCCGTCTGGTTCTAACGTTTCCCCTCCCCCCCCCCTCGACGTATACCAGCAAAGGTACTATGTGTCGTAAAGATAGTATTTTTTTTTTATTTAGAATCTGTTTCAACAATAAATAAATTAATTGTGTATAATACTTACTAAATAGGCTGAAAACAGAGATAGAGACACTGGAACCATAAGCATGCGCCGTCCACCAAACAAGTATTCCAATCTACTGGCATTTCCGAAATCCTTCACAGCAAACAAGACACCAATACCTAGTGAGATCATCAATATCACAGCGATAACTGAGTAATCAACTGTTTGTAGAGTAACGTGATCACTCATATTCACTGGATAATTAGAAATATGAGAAATACAACACGATCGAGGCAGTTACTTGCACACACTAATACAGACAGTTCGGTAGTTAAGCTGCATAAAATATAATATATTAAGCACAATCGATGAACATATAACAAAAAAGAAGCGAGTGAAACAATAGTGAATATATCGTTTATAACAGCGATTCTCAAACGTTTTAGGGTTTCTTGACAGACTTTTAATTTTTTTTTTATCGCGTGGACCATTTTAAAATTTAAAATTTAAATTAAGTACATAGACTACTATAAATAACACATTTTCTGACAAACAATTATTATTTTTTCAATACTGTTAAATAGATACAATTTAAAATGAAAAAGTTAATGAGACAGATTTGTTTGCTTTGCCTGAAACTGTTTTTCTATTTTTGACTTTGGTTCTGGACACAGCAACTCGCATGTCATTTATCTAGTCCAGTTTGTTTCAAGATTTTGTTTTGATAGCTAGTAGTGTGGAGAAAGCTGTCTGGCGCTTATAATGTGATTGAAAATGGAGTCAGCACACTTAAAGTCATCTTTGCAACATCGGGAGAGGCCTGTGCCATTTCAATCCAAAAATCACTAGAACACATGGCACGGAAAAAGTGTTTTGTATCTGTATTGTTTATTAAATCACTAAATTGTTTTCAATTAAAATGATTTCCTAAAGCATGACAATCTCTTCTTTAGTTATATTATCTGGTTCCTGAGCTTTTCCTGCTTTCATATTTCTGAATGCGTCTTCCACTTCCTCTTTGAGTATTTCTGGTTTCTCCATTATTCTAAATAACTATAATCCCGTATAACTAAAGACAAAAATGTAGATATGGTTGGTTTTGGAATAGAAACAATAACAAAAATATTGAATGATATCTACAACGGAAGTACACCAGACGACCAGGTCAAGTAAATGTTAATAGCCCTACCAAATAAATAATCAGTTGTGATTGAATATGATAATCATCGCACAATAAACATTATGAGCCATATGACAAAGATATTACTAATAATAATCTTCATGCGAAGAGTGTGAATCAAAATCAGTCCAGAAATTAGTGATGAACAGTGTGGTTTTGTTAATGGTAAAGGAACGAGCAATGCCATATACATCATACGATCTTTATTAAAAAAAGAGTCATAGAGGTAAACATATCTATACCTATGTTTCATAGGTTATACCAAAGCAATTGACAAAGTAAAGCACTAAGAAATGAACAAATCAAAATTTTAGAAGGCATAAACGTAGAAATCAAAGATCTAAGAATAGCAAAAAACATGTACTGGCAACAAACAGCGACCATTAGAACTGGAAATCAATTGGGAATGTTTCAGCAAATAAAACAGAGTGTTAGACAAGGTTGTGTGCTGTCACCAGATTTGTTTAATATTTCAAGTGAGATAATTTAAGATTCATAAGGGGCATGGCTGGAATATCAATTTGAGGTCAATATATCCGTAATCTAAGGTATGCTGATATAACAGTCTTAATCGCTAAGAGTGAAAATGAGTTGCAACAAATGTTACACTTTATAGTAAAGGAAAGCACAAATAAAAGACTCAGCCTTAACAGCAAAAAAAAAACAAAACAGAAGTAATGATAACAACAAAGAAAAAGACATCACCGCATGCACAAAAAAGGCAATTGGCAACAAAATTAAAATAGGTAAACGATTTTAAATATCTGTGAACAATGTTAACCTCAGGTGGTAGATGTATAGCAGAGGTGAGATGCAGAATGTCTCAGATGCAGCTTTATAAAAAATGAAGAAGATACTGTGCAATCCAATTTTTGACAATAGGAACAAGAACAATGTCTTAAATGTAATATAGAACCAGTTTTAACATATAAATATGAATCATTGACAATAGAACAACAGACAAGAAAATCACTGGAGGCGATAGAAATGTGATTTTACTGAAAAATGTTTAGAATACCATAGACAGCTAAGAAGAGTAATGAAAACTTTCTGAAAGAGGTCAAAGCAAAAAGAGAGCTAATTTTCAATATTAGGTAGAAACACTCATTTTTTTGGCGATGTAAAGAGAAGGGAACAACTGAAATAGATTGTAACAACTAGGAAAGTTGAGGGACGACGAAATAGAGGAAAGCAAAGAGAAAAGATACCAGACAGCTTAAGAGAAAAATTTGGCAAAAGGTCAACAACAGAAATGATAATAACTGTCGGGATCGAAATTTGTTGAGATACATGACCGTCTACGCCAGCAGGCACGACAGTTGATGATGATGAGGGCGGGTCACAAATGGAGAGTAGAAACATGTTGTTGATAACTCAATAGTGTCTTTCAAATTCTTGTGGTTTAAAACAATAAGTTACACCTTCACGGTCCCGCTGTGGCCTCTTCGCGCTTACTAGGGCAACGTTGATCCCAGTTTGAGAACTAAGGTCCTATAACGTCATTAGCACAGGTGTAATAGTTTAATTCGCACAAATGTTACAATATTTTCTGATCATTTAATTCCTGATCTTCAAATGAACATTTGAAGGGAACCACTATCATGTTAATACCACTGATATATGTTTAATATTATCGATTTGGTGACTCGTAGCAAACTATTGCGTAGCTTTAGAAGCGATTAGCGCTCGTATGACTCTTGATATTTAAGTACTTTAATTTCATTCAGGATGCAATGAAATTGACTTGTATCTCACCAAAGAATATACATTTACAAAAAAATATCTGACTTCTGAGGGCTTACTATAATAATTAAGGCCCCATTATGCACCGTAAGATTATCACACACAAAAAATGCTGACAGTCCAGCCACATTTGGTTCTGCTACAGTGTTTTGAGATGGGGCACACACATCTTTCTACGTGATTGAAACTAAGACAACTACCTGATTAAGCACAAGACATGTGTGCGCCCATCAACTGAACTGGACAGACAGTGCATTGCGAGGATTGATTACGAGAACGTTCGGAAGTATATTTGAACGCATTTCTATTAGTGCAGATCTTTGGGTTATGATGCGCAGACAGTACTCAGTCAGAGATAACTTATTGTATGCTTATGGATTGAATGTGTGAACACAATTCTGAGTGATTGATTACATTGTAGAAGAAACATATTGACTGAATTTGTTGAACCCATATTGAGACTGGGCATTGATGTACCCATGAGGCCGTATTTTTTTACATATGCAATATTACAGAGTAATGTTTTGTTAATGATTCTTTAGTACACCAATGAATGTAAGAATACATGTTTTAAAGACTGTCTGTTTTAACGTATTCTGGTGTGAAAATGATAACATTAATTACAAATGTTATTAATATTTAAGACAGACGTTTCCAACTCTGGGTCCACGAGCAGGATGTGGTCAGCATAGCTTTGAATACAACCCAACAGGCAATTTCAAACTAGTATAAACAAAGAATTTACTTGTGTCACAAAAGTTACAAAGAAGGTCGAGATTGGGTTGGAGGTGTTGTTTATTATGAATTGCTTTTCCTCATACCCTCTTTCTGATTTCGACAAATTCTTATCATTAGCTCAGAAGGAGGTGGTCTGAAATGTTTCCCTGCAACTCTGTCTCTATTTTCTTTACAATACGTAACCACGTGTATCGTGTATGTAATGCCGACGCTAAGTTTGAGCCATTATTTGCCAATAAATTTTAGAAAAATCAACAGCAGTCATATAGCACAGGTAGAAATAATTCACAAGTGTAACCTTTTTAATAAACACAGCTGTTATCAGGATGACGGCGCATTCTCTACATAACTGGAATTCTGTCACAGTCCGCTAAGAAGTGCAGAAGAACTCTGAACGTAGACAATTTCAAGAAAAGAATGTAATGGTCATAATATAAATAATCTAAGGTATGCTGATGATACAGTCTTAATCGGGAAGAGTGAAAATGAGTTGCAACAAACGTTACACTTTATAGTGAAGGAAAGCAAATATAAAGGACTCGGCTTTAACAGCAGAAAAAAAAAAAAAGAAGTAATGATAACAACTAAGAAAAAAAAACATCACCGCAATGCACAAAAAGGCAAGTGGATCAATATTAAAATAGGTAAATAATTTTAAATTTCTGGGTACATTGTTAACCTCAGATGGTAGATGTATAGCAGAGGTGAGGTGCAGAATGGCTCAGGTGCAGCTTTATACAATATGAGGAAGATATTGTGCAATCCAATTTTTGACAATAGAAACAATGAAAGTTCTTAAATGTAACATAGAACCAGTTTTAACATGTAAATATGAATCATTGACAATAGGACAACAGACACGAAAATCACTGGAAGCGATAGAAATGTGATTTTACACAAACATGTTAAGAATACCATAGACAGCTAAGAAGAGTAATGAAAACTTTCTGAAAGAGGCCAAAGCAAAAAGATAGCTAATTTTCAATATTAGAAAGAACCTATCATTATTTTTGGCCATGTAATGAGAAGGGAACAACTGGAATATATTGTATCAACTGGAAAAATTGATGAACGAAGAAATAGATGGAAGCAAAGAGAAAAGATACCAGACAGCTTAAGAGAATGGCTTGGCAGAAAGTCAACAACAGAAATGATAAATAGCTGCCGAGATCGAAAATTGTGGAGATACATGATTATCTACGCCAGCAGGCACGACAGTTGATGATGATGATGAGAGCGGGTCACAAATGGAGAGTAGAAACATGTTGTTGATAACTCAATATTGTCTTTCAAATTCTGATGGTTTAAAACAATAAGTTAAACCTTCACTGTCCCGCTGTGGCCTCTTCGCGACTACTAACTAGGGCAACGTTGATCCCAGTTTGAGAACTAAGGTCCTATAACGTCATTAGCACAGGTGTAATAGTTTAATTCGCACAAATGTTACGATATTTTCTGATCATTTAATTCCTGATCTTCAAATGAACATTTGAAGGGAACCACTATCATGTTAATACCACTGATATATGTTTAATATTATCGATTTAGAGACCCGTAGCAAACTATTGCATAGCTTTTGAAGGGCTTAATGCCTGTAAGACTATTGATATTGAAGTCCTTTAATTTCTTTCAGGGTGCAATACAATTAACTTGTATCTCATTGAAGAATATAAATTTACAAAAATATCTCACTTTAAACAACATCCTATAAAAAATTAAGACCCCATTGTGCACCATAAGACTATTACACACACAAAATGCTGACAGTCCAGACGCATTTGGTTTTGCTACTGTGTTTTGAGATGGAGCACGTAGGTCTGTCTACGTGATTGAAACTAAGGCAACTACCTTATTAAGCACAAGTCAAATGTGCGCCCATCATCTGAACTGGACAGATTGTACGCTGCAAGGATTGATTACAAGAACGTTCGGAAGTATATTTAAACGCATTTCTATTAGTGCAGATCTTTTAGGTTTTGATGCGCTGAAACTTGTTTTTTTTTCATTTAGCAAAAGAAAAATATAAATAGTACTGTCAGAGAGAACTTATTTTATGCTTATGGATTGAATGTGTTAACACAATTCTGAGTGCTTTATTACATTGCAGAAGAAAGATATCTGCATTTGTTGAACCACAGAATGAGACTGGACATTGATGCACCCGTGAGGTCGTCTTTTTTTTTTTACGTATGCAATATTATAGATTAATGTTTTGTTAATGATTCTTGTACATCAATGCATGTAAGAATACAGGTTTTAAAGACTGTCTGTTTAAACGCATTCTGGTGTGAAAATGATAACATTAATTACAAATGTTAATATTAAAGACAGGTGTTTCCAACTCAGAGCCCACGGGCTGGATGCGGCCAGAATGGCTTTAATTACGACCCAACAGGCAATTTCAAGCTATATTAAACACATAACTTACTTGTGTCACAAAAGTCACAAACAAGGTCGAGATGAGGTTGTGGGGGGGGGGGGTGTATTAGGTGTCCTCCACCATTGTATGAAAAAATAACTGAATATTCCTCGCTGGTTTTTTTTTATTTAAACATAATTTTCTTCCTCTTTATGTAGTTTTCTTCATTTTGTTTTTACGAATTAAACGCCCGCGCTCTACTCCAAGTCTGGTAAGATCAATAAAGGCTTGTCTCAATTGTACAATCATTGTAAAAAAAATAGCTAACTACGTGCTATTAATTGCATGAATATATCGATTCAGGCACAATTTTTACATCATAGTCAAGTACCATCCCTCCTGGCGAAGGCGATCATGTGCACGCCCTTCTTCTTACTTCTGTATTCGTTCTGGTTATTGTATAGTACTCGATGTTGTTGTTGACACCCCCCCCCCCCCCAGCGAAGGGCTGTAACACCATTGCCTTTATAGATGCAATGTCCAGCGACTCTTCTTCATATTCTGCAACTGTGACTGTGTTCTGCTTGGCCCATTTCGCTGCCTTTTTGGAACTGGTCGCCCGCTGTACTAATTGTCGGCCCCTGATAAATCTTGCTGGTCTGGACTCGTGATTTGCTTATAGATTACTGCCTCCTACTTGACTGAGACGGCAGTCTTGAATGACCTGAAATCTGACTCAGCTTCCCTTCGTGAACTTTTATTCTGGTGTACTTCGCGTTGACTTTCTGATATAATAGCCCAGTAATCTGAGAACAAAGTCTTCTCGGCGACCCTGACTGTCACCACACCGTGTACAACCACACACTGACGATAATTTACTGTTCACAATGTCCACTCATAATATGAACTTGAGTTTATTAACAGGTAACTTGTCAAGTATGTAAAGTATTGTCAAATGGTAACAAGAAAGCCAACCGGCGATTTAAAATGCGCTCGGCTGCTCACACACACGAAATGTCCTGTAGGCACTGTTCGCTAAACCATGCCTCTACTAACCCTCGCACTCTATTTGTTCACACTGAAATTCCGATTAATCTGGAACTAAATCTAATTCCTAATTGTCATACGTTGGACATGTGATGAGAAGAGATAATAATCGAATAGCAAAGCAAGCCCTCATATGGGAAACAACAGGTAAAAGAAAAAGAGGAAGACCCAGGGAGACACTGAGAAGAACATTGATGAGAGAGGCAAGAGCAGCAGGAATCGGCTCCCTCAATGAGATAGAACTGCTTGCACAGAACAGAGACAGATGGCGAGATTTGATAAAATATCTTTAAAAGAAAACTGCTAAACAAAAATTCATATAGGAGAAGGTGTATCTTGGTCTACGCCCTATGGGCCGGTTACGGCTCGAAAGGTCAATAGATAGATAGATAGATAATTGAACATAATGTCGTCTCGATTTAACC
Organism: Megaustenia siamemsis; assembly: GCA_032433765.1. Lineage (NCBI taxonomy): Eukaryota > Metazoa > Mollusca > Gastropoda > Stylommatophora > Ariophantidae > Megaustenia > Megaustenia siamemsis. Next base: position 49,145,407 of record JAVIAB010000125.1, on the reverse strand, counting down.
ACGAGACTTGCGTCTATTCTAGTCTAGTGTTTAGACACTCTTTGGGCTAACTCTTAGTCCCTCTTGGCTTCCATGAGCCATTGGACTACCGCCTAATCTAAAATTGAGGTTTGTCCCGCAGTCACCTCCCCAGGGCGTCCGCCTGAGTGAAAAGCTGTCTTCCTTATCTTGTACTTGGATTATATCTTTTACCTCCAACCAATCACAAATCACCTCACATTCTCTGCCCATTTCTAACTGAACCCTCTTAACAATCACGGGAACTCCGTTATTCTGTCTGAGCTCCCTTCCCCATTTTCTTCCCGTGAAGTACCCACGTGCTCCTTATCACTCACTCTCCTCATTGTTACACATTTTCACCTCAACTGTTACATTCATGTCTTTCCACAATATTTGATCTCGACAGTTATTTATCATTTCTGTTGACCTTCTGCCAAGTCATTCTCTTACACTATCTGATATCTTCAACTTTGCTTTCCACTGTCACTTCGTTCCTCAGTTTTGACCGGTGTCACAATATATTTCAGCTCCTTCCTTCTCATAACATGGCCAGAAACGATGATTGTTTCTTCCTAATATTGGAGATTAGTTCTCTTTTTGCTTTGATACACCTCAACATTCTTCTGTAAAACGACATTTCACCGCGGACGAGCGGACATTAGGTATATTTTAAATAGGTAAAGGAGGCGAAGGCGCGCATCACAGCAGGACAGCTGGAAGTTGTCAGTGACCCACAGCTGATGGCGTGCGCCAGGACCGGTGAACTGGAACTAACCAGACTCTGCTTCACCTCTCCGTGGTGCCTTTAGTAACAGACTAAACTGTCTAGTATGGCCACGTGAGTAGGGATTGAAAAGGGAAGATAACTCAATATTCAAAAATATCGTGCTAAAGTCGGATGTGTTGGACCGAAAGGCGAAAATATCACAGTTATACTGCAAACCACAACAGAACGCAGACACGCCCACTTTGCGCCCTTTTAAGGGCGGATGAGGAAGAGGTGTACTCCTTTAGTCATCGGGCGAACGCAAGCAAGCAAGCAAACCACAATTGTATCAGTTTATACCCACATAATCTGTCAACTTTGTTAACTTTTTAATTTGCGGTCTTTCTGGTGGCGAGAGTTTCGTAATACCAAAAAAATCAGCATCAGTTGCTTGAGATAAACATATAGTACGTAGACGCTATGTTGTGCTAAGTTAGCGACATCCGTTTTTTCCTCAAGCTAGATAGCAAAGAATTAAAAAATCTAATTCAGAAATTTCTTTCAGAAACTTCGACATTATGGTAACAGACATCGCCGCTATTCGCCTCCTAACATAATCGTTTGATTGGTTAACATACTTTAGTGACTCCAGTTCAGAACTTTCCAGGAAATTCGTTATCTTTGCAACAAAGCAATATCAGCTGTTCTCTGATATTGTTGGGTTTTTTTTGGCGGCAGAAAATTTCCTTGAAATCTCACCGGGGCTTTCTGGCCTGACGTTCTGCGAAAACATTCCTCTGTCATCACGACTGGATTTATGCAGTCGTCCTGTTTGTCGTTTAAGAAGTCGATATCTTTGATTATTGAGCCGGGATGCTTCGTTTCCAAGTGTCTTTTATGTAATGATTTTTTCCTCTTCTTGTATCGAAAATTCACAACTTGATGTGTTGACTAAATCAATATTTTTCTACCAACTCTGTGCAATCAGTGCCAGAATTGAACGCTGGAATCTAGAACAATCAGAAAGATAGCGTTCACCGAAATGAAATGTGTCAGAAGAATGACAGGAAACAGCTTAAGGGACAGAGTAAGAAACACTGACCTGAGGAAGAAACACGAAATTGAACCAGCTATCGAATACATAAAGAAACAACAGATAAAACGGTTCGGTCACATAACAAGACAAAAAGAACTAACAATAACTCAAAGAGTCATAAACAAACGCTACGAAAACGTCAGAGTAAGAGGAAGACCGACAAAGAGATGGATAAAGGGAATACTAGAGTCACTAGCTGGGATAACAGCAGAAGAGGTCAACAGAAGAGCAAAGAATTGCAGATCATATCTCCCCTCGACGCCAACGGTAACGGAGGATGGATAGAAGAAGAAGATGTGTTGACTACAGAAAAAAGATCCAATCATAATTTATTTAATGCGGGAAAGTATTTCACTTTTAATTTTGTTAAATAATTTTTGTCTTCTAACGATGCTAAATGCATTGAAATGTAGAATAAAACATATATATTCTCCAGTATTATTGGCTATTATAGATATAATGATGTGGATAATCACACGATTTATATTCGTTGTCAGTCGTATACGTTTAGCGGGCACTTGTTAAATATAGTTAACAAATTTAAAACGTTGCAATTCAAAACATTCAAACAATCGAAATTTGTTTTTAAAAATTTGAAAAACAAAGTCATTCTTTTTGCAAGGGGTGCAATTGCGCCCGTGGTCAAAGTATTACTAAAATTGAAAACCACAGTGCAAACACGGGGAGAAAAAGGAAGCAAAGAGCCTTGACGTACCACGGGACGTATAGAGAATATGGTGTTAGTGACCATAACTTTTATACACCTTCGGCACTTGATTTTTGGAGTAACCTGGTCGGTATTACGCCCGTACCGCTTTACCTTCTCAGATAAAAACCGGTACACATTTAAGACTAGATGAACCCGAAAGCCGTCGCTCAGGATCGAACCTGGCCTTTTGTTTTTTGTAGTCCAGTTAGTACTAACCACTGAGCATCGTGGTTCCCAATACAAAAACGTGGTCGATATTTATTTGTATATAGAAACGGTAGAAAGAAAGATGGATGCTTTTCCTTGTGAGTGGTTGTGTTTTATACAATATAGGGTTGACGCACCTGTGTGCACGTCATGAAAAAACGTGACGTGGTAAAAATCACAAAATAGCCCAAAATTTCAACTAAGTGATTTTTCCTTCACGACCCCTCACACCCCTAAGAGTCCTCGGACCCCAGTTTAAGAACTAAGGGGTTAGCACAATGGTTTGGCGATGAAACGAACGAAAATTCGATCATACGTGCAAACTTTCTGATGAGGTCACCAGGGTCAAGTTGATGACATACCTCGGAGTTAAGTTTGATCGCAGCCTAAGTTTTCGGGACCACGTCAACCATGTGATAACAAAATCCCGCAAAGGCTTAGCTGCCTTGAAGGTCACGGAAGCTGCCAAAATCGAGCAGAGGCTACTTACTCTTTTGTTCCAGGGATTAGTCCTCGCACCAATCGAGTATGCCCTGGCAATTCTTACTGTCAGTACGACACAAATTGATAGGCTGGAGAAAATACAGAATGAAGCCATGCGCATTATCTTGGGATGTACAAGGTACACTCCATGTGTAGCAATGAGGTATATTCTTGACTTTCCAACCATGGATGACAGAATCAAGATCTGGAGAGCACGAGCATACCTGAATATTATTGCAAATAAAGAGCAGCAATTGCACCACGTGCTCAACACAGGGAAAGGTGCCAGGCTAAAAAGAGGCAAATCATGGGTGGGCCGAGCAGAAGATATTATCAAACAGGTCTGTGGGCTTACCAATATCAACGTTGGCGAGGAGTGGATACCGCTGCCTACGTCATTCAAGGGGACTTTCTCGAGTAATGTTACACTCGACAGGACAAGTAGGGAACAGAACTCGGTCGTGGTTAATGCGGTGGTCAACGGTCTCATCTGCGATAACACCGATGAGAAAGATGCAGTCATCTATACAGACGGATCTGTAAGACGACACCAAAGAAGTGCATGTACATTTTCAGCACGCTTGGCAGGCAGAATGGGCAAAGAAGTCAGTGGTGCATACGTCATGACCACGAGCAGCATGACAATGGAGGTGATGGCAGTGACCAAGTCATTCAAATGGTTAGAGTCGCAAGGCTACACCCACGCATGTATACTGATGAGCATGATAACAAAAGTGGAGGCAGGTTCTGTACGCATGCAATGGGTAGAGTCATTGCAGAAGTCCAAAATACGTAAGGTCACCTTTGTCTATGTCCCTGGACATGCGGGAGTACGGGGACATGAAAGAGGGGACAGGCTGGTTAGCTGCGCTGGCGTTTTATGACGGGAAACAAATGGATCGGGTGGGCATCATCAATATCCTCTGAGATGTGGGAAGAGCTCAGTACTTCGGCAACCATGAGTACACGTCACTTCTTCGGATGAAAGCGATGAGAGATAAGATGGGCACAGCCAGAAACGAGAAACGTAGTGGTGCGTATAAGAAGACTTATCAACCAACACATACCTATAATCGTCAGTCGGTGGACACTGCGAGACTTGCTGAGGAGGGCATCTGAGAACCTATGGACATGTTCGAAGTGCAATGATGATGACCCTCAAATAACTCAATAACTCAAATTTTTCCAGGCTCTCAAAAATCGAACGAGATCCTAGCACAATGTGTATGTGTATATTTTACAAGATCAACCGGCTTTTCTAAAACACTAATGTGAAAAACATATTCAAAATGAGATGGGGCGTGCCATCAGCAGTTGCGGGTCAGCCCTAAAGCTGGCTATAAAGGAGGTAGATATGAAAAAAACATATGTAAGTAGAGTACACTTTGTTAGCGTAGCCACCTGTCTCCTCATTAGCATTGTATGAACTGTGCCCCTCCCTCCCATCTCTTATTTCCATCATATCAACTTTATTTTATTGTTACTGTTCAGTATTCTTTCATTTGCAATACGATCCATCACGGTGTAGCCTTTATTTACTTCTCTGCTATCTCCTTCGCTTGTTACCTTCCAGATTCTCCTCTTCAAGCATTGGTTGAACGAAAGTGCGTGTATTCTCACCTCATTGGCTGTATCATTGCTGACTTGTATACTTAATATATCTAGAGCTAGACTATTAAGACTGTTCTCCGCCCCTTCGTAGTTTTCTTTGGTCCACTTTGTCAGAACTAAATTTACTCCGAGACACAATGTAATGTATATAAGATAGTTCCACAATTTATTGATATAGTATTGCATCATACTCAAGATTCGATTACGTGCGGGACATGTGTTGCTCTCTCACTTAACTACGAAGATACAAACACGTGCTGTCATGAAATTCATAAATAACAGTAGCCGATTCAACACATTTTATTGAATTTAATAAACTTGTGGTACACTTCGTAGTTGTGTGAATCAATTAAACTTCTTCTAAGTAGACTTCTAAATGATCTTCAGCCTCTACAGACTGCAATCGTCTCCTAACTGTAATATCTTATTGAATCTATTTTCTTCTCTTATTAACTCTAACTCTAATTTTACTTAAACGTCTCTGAAAAACTTGTATATATGAAACGTACTCAAACCCCAAGATGTATGTGAAAAAACCTATTGTCTTGGAAATCCCTCTAATCTTCTGAAACTGATTTTAATTGAATTTGCATATGCTATTTGTGCCTCAATACACCCCGTCCAGAACTGTGAATTCGGGGAAATTCTTCTTCTAAATTGTCACCTTTGAAATCTATTTAATAATTCTGGAGGCACTGTCAAAATGTTATACCGTTAAAAATACTTAAATATAAGCTTTCAATCAGTCAATGAAAGTTAAGTAATATCGTCTGGAGTTTCCTTTGATCACCGCACAGGATAGACAAAGTCTAGTAGCCGTTTTATTTTCTCTGAGATTAATTAGTCAGCGAATACGTTGTTCTGTGGTCACTACGTGATTTTCATTAGAACACTGATTCCATAGTTTAGCCTTGATCATCCAACGCTGGACTCAATTTCACGTTCTCTTGGGATTTATAATTAGCTACCAGCCATAAAAAGAGACAATTCTATTATCGTGTCCATACTACATCTCCCATCTAGTGTCTATTGATCTGTCTATCTAATGTCCAAAAATATATCTAGCCTTTAATAATCGAGTCTGATAATGGACACTGTTTCACCGTATGTTAAAAATACATGAACTGACACTTCTTTGTGTTTTTTAAACGATCGTTTACATAAAAGTGAACAGTATGTACATCATCATCATAATCAAGTACAGGGTCTACTGGCGTAGGTGATCATGTCTCTCCACAACTTTCGATCTCGACAGTTCTTTATCATTTCTGTTGTTGACCATCTGTCAAGCCATTCTCTTATGTTGTCTGGTAATTTCTCTATGTAGTTACCTCTATCACTTCGTCATTCAATTTTTCCTGTTGTTACAATATTACATGGCCAAAAAATGATGATTGTTTCTTCCTAATATTGGAAATTAGCTCTCTTTTTGGTTTGACCTCTTTCAGAACATTTTCATTACTCTTCTTAGCTGTCCATGGTATTCTTCTGTAAAATCACATTTCTACTGATTCCAGTGAGAAATTAGTAAATTAGTGTTATATCTTAGCGGCATTGGGTTAACTCACATCGTTACCATTTTATCGTGACGTTATCTCGGTTTAAATCAGACCCACTCTTTCATTCATTTACCACTATTTTCCATCTACGAGTTCTATATTTTTACCAATTTCCGTAACATTTTTTTTTATTGGACTATGATTGAAACCACTTTGTAACCACTACATGTCAATTATCTAGTCCTAGCTCTTTGTAAAAGTAATGTACACAAAGTAGAGATTCCATTTATGTCTGGCTAGGCCTATGTGTAATATGATGTTAAGTGACGTATTCTTCATTGACAACTGCACATTTTGGGGTAATGTATTGGGTATCATGTCTGGTTGCCTTTACTCCCAGACAATCCCTGGTAACAATTTGTATTGACTTCTTGAACATCGGAGCTTTGTGAGTCCGAAAAAAAATCCACTTCTGGCGGAACGAAACCGAATTTTATGATCCGGAAACAGGATCAAGGGTTCGAAATATTAATTGATAAATGTAACTACTATAACCCTTATGTTGAACACTATAATGACATTCATTACAATACACAATAATTACAAAGGGATTATATGAAAATAAATTGTGTACAGTTTGCAACAATATGCTTATATTAATCTTGCAACTTGCATAGTGTTCTCTCACATATAATTTACACGTCAACTGCGGAAGCCATAACAGTTAATTGACAAGTTAGTCATGGCTGGTACAGTTTCTCTTCAAGCTGTAGATTACGTTGTGATCGCTGCAGTTCTACTGATCTCCTTAGGTATAGGAGTCGTGTTTGCTGTGAAAGATTTCAGAAATGCCACTAGACTGGAATACTTGCTTGGTGGAAGGCGCATGCCTATGGTTCCTGTTGCCTTATCTGTGTTTGCTTCGTATTCAGTGAGTTTAATATGCTTTTGTAGTATGTGATACGAAACGAGTAAAGTATATCAACATGTAATTAAAATAAATATTTTAAAACTCTTTTGCATTATCAGTAACTTAATTACAGGTCACTCCATGTGTAGCAATGATGTATCTTCTTGACTTTCCAACCATGGATGAGAGGATGAAGATCTGGAGGGCACGAGTATTTCTGAAGATAAGTGCAGATAAAGAGCACCCATGTCTTCATGAGCTCAACACAAGGAAGGGTGTTAGGCTAAGAGAATGCAAATAATGGGTGGGCCGAGCAGAAGATGTCATCAAACAGGTCTGTGGTCTTACAAATATCAACGCTGGTGAGGAGTAGATACCCGCGCCTATATCATTCTGGAGGGGTGGTGCATTCTAGTGTATTGTAACTCTCGACAGGAAATTTAGGGATCTGAAGTCAGTCGTGATCAATGCGAAGGTCAACTGTCTCATCTGAGATAACACCAGTGAGAAAGATGCAGTCATCTATACAGACGGATCTGTAATGTGACGCAAAAGGAGTTCATAGATGTTTATAGCACTCTCGGCAGGCAGAATAGTCAAGTAGGACAGAGGTGCATATGCTATGACCGCGACTAGTATGACGATGGAAGTCGATAGAAGTGACCCAGGCATTCAAATGGTTAGAGTCACAAGGCTACACCCACGCTTGTATACCGATGCGCATGATAAAAAAAGTGGAGGTGGGCTCTGTTTCCATGCAATGGGTAGAGTCATTGCAGAAGTCCAAAATACGTAAGATCACCTTTGTCTATGTCCCTGGACATGTGGGAGTACGGGGAAATGAAAGAGCGGACAGGTTGGTTAGCTGCGCTGGCGTTTTATGACGGTAAACAAATGGATCGGGTGGACATCATCAATATCCTCTGAGATGTGGGAAGAGTGCAGTATTTCGGCAATCATGAGTACACGTCACTTCGAGATAAGATGGGCACAGCCAGAAACGAGAAACGTAGTGGGCGTATAAGAAGACCTATCAACCAACACAGAACTATTTACGTCAGTCGCTGGACACTGCGGGACTTTGCTAAGGAGGGCATCTGAGCACCTATGGACATGTTCGGAGTGCAATGATAATGACCTGAAAACAACTGTATAACTTAATTAATTACAGCACACAGTCCAGAACATACATTACCCCTATTTGGTATAATAAAAAAAAGGCTAAAAATAAACCTAATACAGGTGAAATCTAGAAAATAATACATAATTTAAGAAAATAGTTACATTCATTTATTAACAGCTATAATAAATAAATATTAATATAGTTATAATAACTATTTAATAATTTAGTTATTATATAATAATTATACTTGTATTTATTGTACATCACAAGGCCTCAGCAATTCTTGTTCTTTAATTTTGTATTCCTCTTCCTCTGTGATTATGGCTTATTCAGAGTAGGATTCCTACTTTCTTATGAAGGCAGCTGTTTATGTGATTCGGTTGCCCCGTATAGTTTCTCTTCCAAGGAGGTGCGGTGGACCACATTGTCCTTCTCAGGTCTGTGCACGGGGGCAATACTGTAGAACAGGGATGGCCAATTTCTTTCAAATGGCGGGCCACTTTTTTATTATTTTTTTTGTGGCGGGCCACACACATAACACCATCAATACAAATAAACTTGGCATTTGTTTTAAGGTAATATTTTTGTTATTTATCGGCATTATTTGCTTACATAAATCATTTTATTGCAACAGAGTTAAAAATGCCTAGTTGATTAAAAAAAAAAAGATTAAAATTTGCTATTTATATTGTTTAACAAACATGTTTTAGTTAGGTCTTTTAAAGTTGACATGTAACTGTAGACGAGGAGGAAGAAAAGGATAGAAAGAGAGAGAAAGGAGAAAATAGAGAGCAGGTCAGAAAGAACGATCCGGAAGTGAGGGGGCGAATAGGCGAGACAAAATGTGTAAAGATAGGTCAAGGAAAAATAGATAAAAACGTAGTCACAGTAATAACAAAGAGGATAGGCCAGGAAAAAGGCGTGCAGAAAGTGGGAGGTCATCTCCAGACACTAACGGGACAAAGCAATGCACGGATATAAGGAGAGAATTAAATAAACAGAGGCCAGGTCCAAAAGTAGAACAATGTCAAGGGTACCAGACAGACAGACAGACGCGGGGGTGTAATAAAGAGGTCGAAATTAACATGCAAAAACATGAAGGCCATCTCCATAAGTGAGTGGGTGGTCAGACGTACGTGGGCAGAAAGACGCTGAGTGGATAGATAAGCCGAATTTAAGGGAAGACACACAACATAGGTTAGTCAGGAATGGTTGGTCAGAAATGGTTAGTAATTGATTATTAGTCAGGAATGGTTAGTCAGGAATAGTTAGTCATGGATGATTAGTCAGATTGAGAGAAGTTATTCATAGGGCTCACACGCTTCTTAGGAGCCAGTCGGGCCATAGAAAGGCTAACACCAACTAATAGAGTTAGCAGTGATATAGCATAGTTGTGAGTAGAATGGTCAAGACCTATCATGATCAACAGGCAGACGACAGAATAGACCGATAGATTGTAATTAGCGTAAGTGAGGCGCTCGATGGGAGCGTCTCAATTTAATTTAGTGCCTAGAGTGTGATGCAAGTGTGGCCCTGACATTTACATATGTAACGAGATTTTGAAGTGGCATGAATAAAAGCCAGCTAATTTACCATCAAAAGGTGTTGTTCTGTATTATACAGTTTCATTATCTAGCCTAAGTGTCACGAACCATTCCACCAATAGAGTTGTCGCGGAACACAACGCAACGGTCATCTTAATGAACCAGAAGTACTACCAGACCGAGCAAGGGTCAAGCTAATAAGAATCAAATAGTCCGGGGATGTGTATGTGACCTGATTACAAACATGAGCCTAACGCCGGGGGGGGGCAGGAACACAGCCATCGCATTCCAGAGAGGTCACACTAACATGATCTCAAGCTAACAGCTGATGAGTAGACGCCACAGACAACAGCTGATCGAATAAACAACAACCAACGAAAGATCCGCAAAGATTCGCTCTTAAAATCTTAAAGCAAAGTCACTCCCCGCTACATTGGAGCGTGACCAGGCGCTAGAAGCTAGATAAAGCCAAGAAACTGTAAAAGCACAAGACAGTAATAGACAACAAACAACAGTAGAAAGTGCAGATAACAAAAACAAGTATTGTAAACCACAGTCAGAACGGAAGGAGCTGTGAAATCAAATCGACTCACACGACCAGTGAAATCAAATCAACAGACAGGAGAAATCAACAAAACTATCAAAAGAAGCAAGCCCGCGCAAACGATTCAAACGAAGCTTAGTCGTAAGTCGTGGTTAAACAAAGTGGGGATGTCTACACAAGATCACGCAGACGAGAATCAATTTTGACGCAATGAACAGTAGCAGTCCAGAATTGTAAGAACGAACGCCACGAGTACCAGACCAGGCAACGCAAAGACCATCAACAGGAGAGAAACAAGCCGGTCGACGAGAATCAACAAAGCAACTCAACCAGGGAAACCTAAAATAAAGGTGAGACATTCAATGTGAATAAGAACTGTGAAACAAATGTGTCATTTTTATTCAGATTCAAGGAAGTAGAACATTTAAAGACATTTTAGAAACAGTTAATATCAAGTGAATAATTAAGAATTCCAGGAGAACATTTCATTTTTCAAGGAACTGTGTGGAACAATTTAGTTGTTAATTAAGTTGTGAAGTAATTAAATTAGGATTATTTAAAGAGTGGAATATCACAAAATAAAATGTTTTTCTCCACAGGATAGTTAGGAAAAAGTAATTTTATATGAAATTTAATTAAGTAGATGAATTGTTGGTATTAAAATTGTGTGAACGGAAACAAGGCAAACATTGTAAATATTAGACGTGTCCTTGATAAAAATTTTTTTAGCGAAGGCAATTGAGGCCTAATAGTGTAGGATTGGGGGTTGGTTGTACAGGAAGGGAGGTAGAGTGAGCTAGGGACTCTGATCAAGGACACGTGTAATATAAAATAAATAAGTGTATTGAAGGACCAAAGTATTAGAGTGACACTTTGAAAGTGTACACAGTCACAGTCAATGTGGAAATAAATTTTGAGATAAGATAATAAAAGACTCCAAGGGAGACAAGAAAATTAATAGACTGACCAAATAGTAAAATCAATATAGTGACTAAGTAGAACTGAGATTAAAATACAAAAATGGAAGTAAGTAAAGAAGACTATGTATCACAAACGATCAATAAGTTGGCTGAAGCAGTACAAAGGTTAGAAGGAATACAGACACAAGAAGTAGTAAAACAAATACCAACATTTACTGGAAAAGAAGAGCAAATTGAAACATGGATAAATGACATTGAAAAATGGCAGAGCAGTAATAAAATAAGTCAAACAGAGTTGAAAGAATTAGCGTTGTTAACTAGTCAAGGCAGAGTGGCTAGCAACATAAGAAGAAGAATAAATGAGATGAAAGATGAAACTTGGGAAGAGTTTAAGTTGTATCTAACACAAAGATACACAAGATACAAAGATCCACAGCAGTCACAGCAAGCAATAAGGAATCTTAAGTCGACACACCAGCTGAAACAAGAATCAGTGCAAGAATGTGGCGATAAAGTATTGGAGTTGGTAGAACAAGTGAAAATGCAACTAGCAAGGAGAAATTTAGCAACACGGGCACAAGTGATGAATGTGGCAATAGAAGAAGAAAATATTAGACAAAAATTTGAAGGAGAAAGACAGGAGAAAAGAGAAGAGGTGCAGACGAGACAGGAATATCCAATGGAGATTGATCATACAAGACAGAGATACAGGAGAGTCGCTAGCACTCACAAAGTAAATTGGGTACAAGAAAATAGAAGATGCTATAACTGTAATAGAGTAGGACACATAGCTAGACAATGTCAGTTACAGCACAAGAAAACGTATAGTTGCAAAATAGTAGTCAGATTAAAGGAAGGCAGTACAGACGGACAAGTTAGAAAATATTTTGAAAAATTTGGAGAAATAATGTATTATACATTTATTAAGAGAGCAGACAACAGAAATAGAGCAATAATATTGTATAAAAATAGCACTATAGTAAATAATATTTTAAATCATGACCATAGAATGACAAATTATATAGTAAAGGTTGAGGTATTTGAACCATATTGGATAACTAAAAGGAGAGAAGGAAAATATACACCCTATGACAAACCAAACGGTAGGTTGTATGGAATCCAAATAAATAAGAATATTAGGAGGCAAGAGAGAGACAACCAGACGGGGTCAGATGTTAAGAGTAGAAAAAGTTACGTGGATACTGGGGTAGGCAGTGACAATGACAGATATCAGGAAGTGGTGAAAGAAGAAAAGTACGCACAAACGGAAATAACGGAGCGCACAGATAGTGCTACACAGATGGTTGAAAAGGGAACAAGAAATAGGGGAACAGTGACGGACAAACAAACAAACATAAAAGATAGAGGAATACAGGTAGACATTAGTAATGAAAGAGTATTAACAGTGAATAATAAAGAAAAAGAAGTAATTCAAAAGCAAACGCCAAATATTAAGAGGAAAATATTAAGTGCAAGGCATAGATTAGAAGCAATAGCCACAATGAAGAAAATAGCAAGTAGTGAAGATGAAGACAGTAATAGCATAGACAAAGATTTGTTGCCAAGTGCAAGGCATAGATTAGATAGAACACATAGATTAGAAGCAATAGCCACAATGGGCAAGAAGAGAGAAAAGAAAACAGAAGACACAGAAAATACAGAAACAAAGGATGGGTCTTGGGTATTAACCCCAGCTGACATAACAAGATTAGTAGAGAAAAATGTGTCACAGGAGGCGAAAGATGAATTTGCTAGAATGCAAAGAAAGCAAGAGGAAAGAATATTGAGTGATGCATCATATGCAAAAGAGAGGGGTGAGTTACAGAGATACATAGATCACCAACAGAAGATAAAGGCTGAGAAAAAGGATAGATACGAGGTACAACCTGGTGTTTATGACTTTAGAAAAGAAAGGAAAAGGGATCAAAGGAATGATAGGTATAGTCAACATGGTAATTATAGGAGTAGAGAAGAAAATAGAAGTTTTCAAAGGTATCATAGATACAACTAGTAGAAAGAGGAGAAAACCCGAAAGGGGTAAGACTAAATAAATAAGACTCAAGAAGAGAAAGAGAGAACCCGAAATGGTCAAACAAAGTATTGCGAGGAGGAAACCCGAAATGGGTACATGAAATAATAAGAGAGAAGAGAGAACCCGAAAAGGGTAAAACCAAATAATAAGAGGAGAAAAAAAAACCTGAAAGGGGAAGACTCAATTGAATAGAAGAAATAGAGATAAGAAGAAGAGAAAACTGAAAACCAGGATGGGTTAAAATAAGAGGTAACTGAGTAATCCAAAATGGACAGTTGACCTAAGAAGATAGTAAGAGAAAAGTGAAGAGTATAGGCGGTAGAGGAAGAAATGAACACCCAGACGGGTGGATGAAAAAAAAAGGTAGCTGAGAATAAATCCGAAATGGATAGGCTACTAGAGACTCAAGAAAAAGAGGAGAAATGGCCAAAAATGTTGTATATAATTAAATGTAAATAGTACAGAATTGTTGTATTGAAGTAAATGTAAATAGTAGACAATTATATTGAAGTAAATGAGAATAGAAGAGAAGAGACGTCAGTGTCTTAGGGGAGAAGACACAGAAAATGTAGAGGTGGGATTATCAATCCATGAACGCACTACATAGGCGTTATCTGCAACTAGCAATAACGTGAATTGCAGAATGTCAATAATGAGACATTGCTGAGGGCAATGATAGGAGAAATAAGGAGATATAAGTCATTGCTGAGAGCAATGTTAAGAGAAATAGAAGAGACGCCAGGAGTTAAGAAAGTGTAGGGCCAGTCCAGGTAGGACAAACTACACTAGAAAAGTATTGTACAAGCAGATACAGAAACATTGCAAAAGGTCAATGTATGTAAATAATGTACTATAGATAGGGGGAAGGGTAAGTAAAAGACAGTCAGAGTGACAGAGGGGGAGAGCAATCCCCAGGGTTCTGTAGAGGCCTTATCAGAACCTCTGGAGAGTGCTGACGACAATAATTGATGTGACGGGCATAACATGTAAAATAGGAGTTGATGGAGTAGGGTTAGTCATTAGAAGTTGCAATGACTAAAGAATAGTGGAGGCTATGTAGACGAGGAGGAAGAAAAGGATAGAAAGAGAGAGAAAGGAGAAAATAGAGAGCAGGTCAGAAAGAACGATCCGGAAGTGAGGGGGCGAATAGGCGAGACAAAATGTGTAAAGATAGGTCAAGGAAAAATAGATAAAAACGTAGTCACAGTAATAACAAAGAGGATAGGCCAGGAAAAAGGCGTGCAGAAAGTGGGAGGTCATCTCCAGACACTAACGGGACAAAGCAATGCACGGATATTAGGAGAGAATTAAATAAACAGAGGCCAGGTCCAAAAGTAGAACAATGTCAAGGGTACCAGACAGACAGACAGACGCGGGGGTGTAATAAAGAGGTCGAAATTAACATGCAAAAACATGAAGGCCATCTCCATAAGTGAGTGGGTGGTCAGACGTACGTGGGCAGAAAGACGTTGAGTGGATAGATAAGCCGAATTTAAGGAAGACACACAACATAGGTTAGTCAGGAATGGTTGGTCAGAAATGGTTAGTAATTGATTATTAGTCAGGAATGGTTAGTCAGGAATGGTTAGTCATGGATGATTAGTCAGATTGAGAGAAGTTATTCATAGGGCTCACACGCTTCTTAGGAGCCAGTCGGGCCATAGAGAGGCTAACACCAACTAATAGAGTTAGCAGTGATATAGCATAGTTGTGAGTAGAATGGTCAAGACCTATCATGATCAACAGGCAGACGACAGAATAGACCGATAGATTGTAATTAGCGTAAGTGAGGCGCTCGATGGGAGCGTCTCAATTTAATTTAGTGCCTAGAGTGTGATGCAAGTGTGGCCCTGACATTTACATATGTAACGAGATTTTGAAGTGGCATGAATAAAAGCCAGCTAATTTACCATCAAAAGGTGTTGTTCTGTATTATACAGTTTCATTATCTAGCCTAAGTGTCACGAACCATTCCACCAATAGAGTTGTCGCGGAACACAACGCAACGGTCATCTTAATGAACCAGAAGTACTACCAGACCGAGCAAGGGTCAAGCTAATAAGAATCAAATAGTCCGGGGATGTGTATGTGACCTGATTACAAACATGAGCCTAACGCCGGGGGGCAGGAACACAGCCATCGCATTCCAGAGAGGTCACACTAACATGATCTCAAGCTAACAGCTGATGAGTAGACGCCACAGACAACAGCTGATCGAATAAACAACAACCAGCGGACGATCCGTTCAAAGATCCTCAAAGACTCCCTCATAAAGTTCTCCCCGCTACATAACAAACCTTAATGAGAACAATGTGGACGTTCATGTGCAGCAACAAGTTCATCAAAGTCAATGTGTAAAGATGATGATATTCGTAATAAATCCTGAAGGTGGCCATCAGTGAGTCGGTTTCTTTGTGACGATTTAATCTCCTTCATTGTTGAAAAAGCGCATTCACATATATATGTGCTTCCGAACATAGAAGTAATTTTCAAACTGAAATCACTCAATGTGCGATATTTTTCCTGTGGCACAAGTTTCCAAAAGTCAACTCCTATCTCCATCCTTGATTGGAAAAAAGGGGTCACTTTGGAGGTTACATAACTCCAACTGAAAAGTGTCATGTTGTTGGAAAATGTCACACTTCATAGGGTTGTTAAACAATGCCAGTTCTGGTCGTATACCACTGAAGTCAGAAAATCGTTCATTGAATTGCTCCAATAGTTTGTTTAACATTAATACAGAAAATTTGAAATCAGTGTCACTGCGCTCCTCAATCAATTCTTTGCACGAAGGAAAATTAATGAAGTTTTCTTTGGCCAGGGTAAATCTAAAAACTTTTAGTTGACTTATAAATCCATCTAGGTGTCCTACCAAATCTGAGACTGTTTGGGAACGTCCCTGTAGCTTCACGTTGAGTTCATTCATGTGCTGGGTGATATCAGTTAAAAAGGCCAATACGCTGTTAAAATGTGGATCAGACATTTTTCTGATCAGCTCTTTGTTGGTATCATGTTTCTTCCCCAAATGTATGCGCCATGTTAATAGAACAACGCTTTACGAAGTCACCGTCACATAATGATTTTTTTTTTATTTCGCTATCTCTGCGCTTCCAACAAACGATGCCATTAAGGAACTTGTTTGTTTTGTTGTTAATGTAGTAAAAATAGATTTCTGAGCACTAACCTTTTTCTTTAATAATGAAATATACGTACCAGAAAACAACAGAAGAGAGGAAGAAATAAATGAAATACTATTTGCAGACGACCAAGTTCTGCTACATGAAACAACTGAGGACCTACAAGAACATATCAGCAGGCTAAACAACACTTGTAAACAATACAACATGAAGATCAACATAAGCAAAACCGAAGTAACGGCAATAGCGAGAAAGAAAGAAAAACTAAACATCATAATAGATAATACAACTCTGAAGCAAGTAGACAATTTTAAATATCTGTGTAGCACGTTAACACAAGACAATAACCAAGAGACAGAGATAGATATAAGGTGTAACAAAGCATGCTAAGTTATATGCCAAGTATCAACACTATTGAAAAACAAAGCTATAACTACGGAAGCAAAAAGGGCAATATACAAAACAATTTTTCTACCAACTCTGTGCTATCAGTTCCAGAATTGGACACTGGACTCTAGAACAATAAGAAAGATAACGACCACAGAAATGAAATTTGTCAGAAGAATGACAGGAAACAGCTTAAGGGACAGAGTAAGAAACACTGACCTGAGGAAGAAACTCGAAATTTAACCAGCCATCGAATATATAAAGAAACAACAGATAAATTGGTTCGGCCACATACCAAGACAAAAAGAACTAACAATGGCTCAAAGAACCTTAAATAAACACTACGAAAACGCCAGATTAATAGGAAGACCGAGACAGAGATGTATAAAGAGAATACTAGAGTCACTAGGAGGAATAACATCAGAAGAGGCCAACAGAAGAGCAAAGAATCGCATATTGTTTCTCCCCTCTACGCCAACGGCAGCAGAGTAAGGATAGAAGTAGAAGAGGAAGATGAAGAGGAACCTATTTCTTCAAATCGCACACAAGTGTACGTCGTATTGTACCAATGTAGTCCTTGTATTTAACGGCGTGATGCTGTGTGTAATGCCTTTTAAGATTATACTCTTTATTTACAGACAACACCTGCAAACACACAAGGCACTGCGGTTTGCTATCCTTATTGTTGATAAATAAAAAATCATGTTCCCATTTCTCATTTTAAAAATCTGATTTTTTCATTTAATTGACGTTTATTGTTCATATTGTACCACAACCGCAGCAACAGACAATGAAAACACAGATTACAACAATAGCACTGTTTCCTGTTAAAATGGAACTGTTCACTGTAACTCGACAAAATCAGAATGATCAGATCGGATGTATAATTTTGACTGATGGAAAGAGGCTTGGAGAGAAAGAAACTGAAAGTAAAATAATTGTGAGGTGAATGTGTTGGGGTGGAGGAGGCGGGTGACTGACAGTATTTCTTGGCGGAAACTGTTTGAACTCGCCGAACCGAGAGTCGGCTCTAGAACCATTCGTTAGCTTCTTCCTTTGTTTAAGTCGGTCGCAGGATGATCAAAAGGAAAAAAATGATGAGCCGGGAATGACGGAAGTCGAGGTTAAACTAACTACTAGAGTGTTCCGAGTTTTAAACATAGGTCTACTAGGGAATATTTGAGTTAGCTTTCTCCACGGTAGAAGCTAATGTAACACATTTTAAATCAATTTTACCCAGGACATTTTGCTCAATGCAACCTGATTTTATTTTTTATCCGCCGCGGGCCACAAAAAGGACGTCGCGGGCTACTTGTGGCCCGCGGGCACCTAATTGGCCATCCCTGCTGTAGAACATGTCTTGTTGACATTTTGTTCAGTGTACAGTGGCATTGGCTGGTAGTACCTATTTTCAGCGTGTTGAACATGTAGTTTTCATGTTCTATTGAGCAAACACTATCGATTCTCTCCGTATTGTTCCTATCCCTCCTTTATCTGTTTCCTCTTTTGTCTTTCCGTGCCTTTCTTGATCGATCCCTTTCTGTTCCCTTCTTGGCGGACTTAAATATTACTTTCTTATAGCAAAATGTTTTGACTGTAGATCAAATAAGCATGGTATATGGATGGAGATTATTTTTTAATGGGATTGAAGGCAGTTACGCGCGCTTGGCGCTAGGTTTCAGACAACAGTCATATCGTCAACAAGTGGTAGGCTGACGATTGGCATTCAACCTTTATTCTGGGGACAACAGCTGGAGGTCTACACCAGACTATGGCAATGAGGAGATGAAACATTCTTAGTTCGTAATTGAGAATTGTCGATCTTACCCAGAATGCTATAATTAGATCTCACTATGATGTTACTCTCTTCCTACTATGTTAGTTTACGATGTGGCAAGACTTGTCTAATATGGACAAAAGGTTATGTATATTCCATCAACTATTGAGGATCTATGCTCGCCAAGTCTTATATTGATTATATCATATGGTTTTTTTTTTTTTTTTTTTTTTTTAATGAAAGATAATCGTTCTGGTTTGAACGACCACATTTTTCAAAACATATTCCAATGGTCAAGAAAATATTAAAACTATTACTATATTCGATGGTTGTTTCCATTACGTCTCTGTATATTCTGATATGTAGGAGTAAGGCTATGCATAATTATAATAGGATAAGAATATGTTTCTAAGGTTTTACCACCTGTAGGTCTCTACAAAGCGGCCGCCTGATGTGAAATACTATATTTCAACTTCAATGTCGCTTTCAGTGAGGTCCAAATTAATATTTATAATTGATATTACTTTTCTCTCCAGTAGATTTATATAATTGAAAAACATTGTAAACGTATATATATATATATATATATATATATATATATATATATATATATATATATATATATATATGTGTGTGTGTGTGTGTGTGTGTATTTATGGATTAATGTGTCTTAGCAGGCGGTTGAAACTCATGGAAATGTTCGTTTGCAACAATAACTACCCGATGCTATTTTGTCCAGCAGATTCTATCGTAGCTGATCGTATTATACTGAAATGATAACTAAGGTTGCAGACCAAACGAGGAAATGTTATATAAATGGGTTTCGCATCTTTCCTCGTGTGTATTGATTTTCTTATTGTGACATTATGTTATTTTCAATTGATGCCCCGTAGACTATATATATATATATATATATATATATATATATATATATATATATATATATATATATATTTCGTCTGCATGCTACGAACACATGCACAATTTATCCCAGTTTCCCCATCAAGGCCAGCTCCTTGTCGTGGGGATGGGCTTAACAGTCACCAGGGACTGAAAACCAAGACTGGCCAGGCCTTCCTACACCCGTGCAAGACCACAGTCTGCTCTAGCAATTTTAAGTGCTGAAGTCGGAGGCAACCAGCCAAAAGGCGCACTACAAAAATCAGGATGCCACGCACTCACGCCAATGGGAAGCATGCCTATAACTGCAAATCGATATGGCACTCGCCCTGTGATGGACACTCAGGCAGGTGCAGCGCCGGGCCCTCAGCCTCGAAAGGGCCCAACCTATATTACTGGATGTCCTTCTCAATCGCTCTGTGGAGTCAGGGGCGAGAGAATAGAGTTACTGGCCAACCCAAAATAAGACCACTCAAAATAATGCACTGGAATGCTGAAGGCATCAACAGCAAAAGAGATGGGTACAGTAAAAAGATAGAATTAGAAAATATCCTGCATGAAGAACAAGTAAGCATATGCTGTTTGCAGGAAACCCATCTAAACAACGACATAGCCTTGAAGATTAGGGGATACCAGTGCTACCGATCTGACAGGAAAAACAGACAAAAGGGCGGAATACTGACTCTTGTAAGGAACAACATTAATGCATGTCAGATTGAAGTGTATATGGATGGGGCGGAATATCAAATACTGCACCTCAGGACAGGAAATACAGACTTCCATCTACTTAACTATTACTGTCCGAGTGACCGCCCACTAGCACTAGACACAATTACATTAAAAGAAAGAATAATTGTATGTGGAGACTTTAACAGCCATTCACAGAGCTGGGGCTATGAAGATATGGACAAGAGAGGTGAAGAACTTGAAAATTGGCAGGATGACAATGGGCTTATACTATTAAACCAGGCAACAGATCCACCAACATTCTATTCCAGATCATGGCATACCACATCTACACCAGACCTTGCTTTCCATTCACCAGACCTGGATTGGAATATCACACGTATTGTTGGGAAACAACTTGGAGGCAGCGACCACCGACCTGTCTTTTAGTGGTGCAAAATGAGGCCGTCAGGGAGAGCAGCACTCTCTCCAGATGGAATTACAAAAAGGCAGACTGGAAAATGTATCAACATTACACCAGTGTACTGACTAAAGATCTAAATACAGACAGAGACATCAACAAAATAGTTGATGAATTCAGTAGACTAATAATACAAGCTGCCAGTGAAACAATACCCAGAGGGGCACGGAAACACTACAAACCATACTGGAATAGTGAACTAGAGCAACTGCACAATGACATGGAAACATCTCGAAAACAAGCAGAAAATAACCCCTGCCAGGAACACCACAATAACTATCAGCATGCTAAAGCCAAATTTCAATGGGCTAAACTACAAGCCAGACGGAGAAGTTGGAAAGAGAAAACAGAGTACATGAATCTAGAACGAGACACAAGAAAAGTGTGGAAGCTTGTAAAACAGCTGAATGATGAGGGTACAGAAGGGAACACAAAAATTACACTGAAGAAGGATGGAAACATTCTAACAGGTAAACATGCAGCAAATCACTTTGCAGACTCCTTTGCAAATGACAACAATATTGAAATTAGCCTAGAGAAACGTCAAGAGACCCGTCTAAAACAACAAAATGCAAGACAAGAAGAGACTGCACATGAAGTCATGGAAATACCCATTACACAAAGAGAGCTAGAGCTGGCAATATCCAAATTAAAAATGAAAAGTCACCAGGTAGTGATGGAGTGTCTAATGAAATGATTAAGAACTTGGGAACTGCAGCTAAAGCAAAACTACTGCAGATCTACAACATTTGCTGGATCACAGGTAAAGTGCCACAGGCATGGAGAGAAGCAATATGATACCATTACTAAAGCCAGGGAAAGATGGTTCAATGACATCCAGCTATAGACCAATCAGCCTTACAAGCTGTTTGTGTAAAACAATGGAACGTATAATCAATCTCAGACTGCAGTGGTACCTGGAAAGTGAAAATCTCCTTGTCCCACAACAAGCAGGCTTTAGACAGTGTTACTCTACCGAAGATCAGGCAACCTATCTTTCCCAGGAAATTGAGGATGCGTTTCAAGAAAAGAAACTGGTACTAGCAGCATGGATAGACCTAAAGAAAGCATTTGATAAGGTATGGAAGGAAGGGCTTTTGAAGAAACTGAGAAATTATGGAGTAAATGGCAGGATGTACAAATGGGTCAAAGCATACCTGCATAACAGGAGAGCCAGAGTGCAACTGGATGGTCTTAAGAGTAAGAAGGTCTTACTGCGCCAGGGCGTTCCACAGGGAGGGGTACTATCTCCAACACTTTTTCTGATCTACATCAATGACCTAGTTACTGAACTACCACATGGTATCAAAGTGGCAATGTATGCAGATGACTTGGTAATGTGGTGCACAGAGGAGTATGCAACAGTGGCCTCCAAATTGTTACAAAGAGCTATGAATGCACTGAATTCATGGACAAATAGATGGTGTATCAGCATCAATACAGACAAATGCAGTACTACACTTTTCACTCTTTCCCAAAACAAAAAGCAGGAGCCATCTATATAAACAATGAGCCTGTGAAAGAAGACATACAGGCTACGTATCTCGGAGTTACATTTGATAACAAACTATCTTGGAAACAGCAGATAAATAAGGCAACCCAAAAAGCAAGGAGAAAATTGGCTATTCTAAGAAAGCTGTGTGGAACTACGTGGGGTGCGAGTGGGAAAATACTCAGTAAAGTTTACCAACAGAGTATACGCCCACATTTAGAATATGGATCATCTGCATGGTGTTCAGCATCAAACACCACACTTCAAGAACTGGATAAAGTACAAAACCAGGCACTTAGGGTCATCACAGGAGCAATGAAATCAACACCAATATTAGAGATGGAGAAATTGTGGAGGATACCAGCACTGAGAGAACGGAGGGACACAAAGGTGCTGATACAGGCAGAAAAATTTGCTTGCATGCCGAGACATCCAATGAAGGACCGATTCCAAAATCTTGCATTGGGACGACTTAAGAGAAGCAGTTTTATCCACCAAGCCAAGCGTATTAGTAGACAAACACCAGACATGCCAAGAGCTGTTAACCCCCTACTGCCCATACCAGAACAGACTCCCTGGACAGAGGAATCTGGATTATCAGTTCAAATACGGACAGAAGTGAAAGGAATAGTTGATAAAGAGGAACAGAATAGTCTACAGCGAAAAACAATAACTCTCAGTTTCCTGGATGAAGAATACCCACAAGACCTATGGATTCGTGTGTATACAGATGGATCAGCACAGAATGCAGTAAAAAATGGGGGAGCAGGTGCATATATAGAATACCCAAATAACACTAGGGATATGAATAAAATAGCAACAGGGAAATATTGTCACAATTATGATGCAGAAATACAAGCAATAAAGTTAGCAATAGAAAAACTGCTGAACATTAATCTTAGCCCCCAGCCTGTAGTGTTTTTGACAGATGCAAGATCAGTACTCCAGGCACTACAATCCAGAAAATTACCACATCTGCAGACCTTATTGACTGAACTCTGCAAGCACCACAGGTTGCCCTGCAGTGGATCCCATCTCACTGTGGAATACCAGGAAATGAGAAAGCAGATCAGTTGGCAAAGGAAGGTTCAACAGGCACACAACTAGATACACCTGTTACATACCATCATAAGAAACAGATAATCAAATCAATCAGAGGACCACAAGCCCCAAATCAGGATGCCTTTTATAATATGAATAGATATGAACAAGTTATCATTATACGTCTCAGAACAGGACACAATCGACTCCATAGTCACATGTATACAAAATTCAAGATCGGCACCTCAACTACTTGTACATGTGGACAGGCGCCCCAGACTGCTGAACACATACTTCAAGACTGCACTGAATATAGTAGACTGAGGAAAATCCATTGGCCCATAGATACAACACTACAGACAAAACTATATGGGCCACTGCAAGAATTACAAAAGACAGTAACATTTATACAGGAAACGACATTGCAGATATAGACAATGCTTCAGGCGAACGAAAGATAGATAGATAGATCCCAGTTTTTTTATTAATGAAGAAATGCATAACGATGCCTTGCAGATATGTTTATGTTTCAATTTTGGTCTGCTTACAAGCTAGTTACCATTTTCTTCGTTCTACTTCTACAGCGAACATGGCTCAATCAGACTAGGATTCCAGTACCTTTTTTGGCTGCTCTCTGTTTCAGTGACCCCAGTGCTATGGTCACAAGCCTTTGTACAGTTTCACATTGTCTAAATATACCTTTATCTATCGAACCGTGAACACGCGTTGGCTTATTGGCGGTAGATCAAACACTGCGGCATAAACAGAAAAAAAATAATATTCCACTGATATATCTATGAAGTTCACAATCATAAGTAAACATAACTACAATGGGGAATGACAGGACATTATTTCACAAACAGAATGTTGCACAAATCAATTAAAAACATCAGCAAGAGCCAAGCTGCCTTGACACCCACTATTTGGCTTGACATTGTGTATTGTTTCTCTTCGTGATAAAATCCTTTTTTCCGTGTGTAAAAGAAAGAATCATAATTTAATAATAATAATCATAGATACAAAACTGTTTCGATTATTGAGATTTATAGATTAAATGCAATATTTGTTAAGCCATTCCGTTGACGTTCTAACATTGCTTCAACTTTTGTCACATTTTGTAAAAGCAATAATCATATATTTTATATATGCGATTTTTTTTTTTTTTACAGAATTCGTTCTATCTACCTTCATTGTTTTATTTTGAATGTAATTATATTTTGTGTATCACCTTTCACATGCGAAAAATAATCTAGTTGTGTTTCCTCTTCATTGTCAAATATATCATTGCATGTATCCAGTCAGGTATTGCATATATTGGATTTCCTGCTGATGTCTACAACTACGGCGCAATGACAATTCCGTTACAAATAGGAAAACTAATAGGTTACGCTTGTGCAGCCTTTATCTTGGTTCCACTTCTTTACCCCTTACGCCTGGTCAGCCTGTACGAGTACCTTGAGATGAGATTCCATTCCAGCTTCGTACGAAAGATGGTTCTATCAATCTCAATGATACAGATAATGTGTGGCAACGCGGTAGTTCTACTTGCCCCAGCATTGACTCTTCAGGTAATTATTTACAATTGTGTAACCGCACCAATATTCCCATTCATATCTTTATTACCACGTAAGCATCTTTTAGAGGTCCTGTTTTTAGAAAATATAAGCTCAATTAATTATAAATTATAATTATTATCTTTAACAAATCTTTCAAAAGTAACGTGTCTTTCTGACCTGGGTTTATGACATGTTTTTCTTCTCACTAGTTATCTAACATGCAACTCCTACATGGATTTTTGTAATGTGTACTCTTCTTTAGCTTGAATTCCATTGTCTAATGTCACTGTAATATCTGTGGCCTTCTACAAATCTTACTAATTTTGCCTTTCACTTTTGTAATCTAATAGAAAAAACTTACATTTAAATTGTGTTTACATTTTCTTATACAATATGGGCATGATACTGTACTCTTGGCTGTTTATTTCTGTCTGTCTCAAACTGACTAAAATCATGCGCCTGACAAAATGTATGAATTGTTCGTTTTTTTTAATCGTTGTTGATTATATAATTCTAAACTGTTATTGAACACAGCATTAGAATTAACATCAAGTTAAAGAGCCTTCTGTCTGTCCATATTACTAGTTTATTGTTTCTTTTTATTAGGCTAATTAATTTGGCACTCATTATTTCTCCTTGAGTCTTCTTCTGATTGTTCTTAATTCTTATAGGTCGTTAACTCTCCTAAATATGTTGATTTATCTGTCTTTCACAAATTTGATCCAATGTTTATATAAATATATTTTTCCATGGCGATAGTTATTACTACCGACTCATTAATGTTTGTTTTAATGACATCTGTATAGTTCAAACTCGGTGTTCTGTTAAGATAAGATGCTCGCCCTACAGTGACCTATGATCTCAAGTCGAGTGATTATTTAACATTAATCGAGTATTTCGTCTCATCGAAGGTGGGCGCTTAAAATGTAGGTCTCATCATGTATGTCTCATCATGTAGGTCTCATCATGTATGTCTCATCATGTAGGTCTCATCATGTAGGTCTCATCATGTATGTCTCATCATGTTTGTCTCATCATGTAGGTCTCATCATGTATGTCTCATCATGTAGGTCTCATCATGTAGGTCTCATCATGTAGGTCTCATCATGTAGGTCTCATCATGTATGTCTCATCATGTAGGTCTCATCATGTATGCATCAATTTGAACACGTAATGAATCTAAACAGTTGCCAACCAAAAAGAGTAGTTACCTTGTCCTTTACCTTATCTAACTTCAAAATAACTAAAATGTAAAGCTAATATAAGTTAATAGACAACTTTCTCCTTGCTTTTTATGTTGCCTTACTTATTAGCTGTTTCCAAGATATTTTGATGTCAAATGTAACTCCGAGATACGTAGCTTGTATCTGGTTAATATTAATTGTCTTTCATTTATCTTCTCCTCTTACCAGGCAGCAGCTAACTTGCCACTGTGGATATCAATTGGTGTTGTTGGCGTTATCGGAACCGTCTACACATCGATTGGGGGTATCAAGACTGTGGTCTGGACAGACGCCTTTCAGAGCGTTATCATGCTTGGGGGTGTTCTCACGATTATCATCAAAGGTACCTTCCGTGGTTGTTTGTTATTGACGTTTTACTTCTCTTGCTCATTTCTCTCATTAAAATTAACACATGTGTGATTTGTTAACTCTTTATTGATGTTGATTTTAATAAGTAGTTGCGTCATTTGTTAAAATAATTAAATTTAAGGAATACTAATTTTAAATAAATATATTTTGTTTAATTTTTGTACCAAAAAAAAAAACATCAACTCATGCAATGAAAACCGGAATAAATTGGTCATAGAGAACAACATTACATTTTAAAGCTTTTGGAAAGTGATAAAATTAATTATACATGCTAGCTATCAAACGCTAATTTGTGGCTATGTTTATGCCTATGTTAACCCTATTATGACATTGTCCACACACATGTCCTTTTACACATAATTGATCAGGTTGTAGTAACAGTAGAACAGTGGCTACAGTAGAAAAGTGGTTAGTAAACTGGCGACAGAACAAGGGATGTGCTCTATACGAATTGTCGGTGTCTATAACAACACAGCCTAAAAAGAGAATTGTAGTTCTTCTTATTTTTGTCATGGGAGTTTAGCAAGTAAATAGTTAACATAGAATTTAATGCAGCATTGGTAAAACAACGAACTCGTACTGATTGAGAAGTAACGATAGTAATTTATATTTGGACGAACGAAGGAAACAAAAGCAAATGCACACTATACTGAGACATCTTGCTGCTGAGCCATTATGCAAAATGTATGCTAGAATTATTGAAAATATATTAAGACCTATTACAGAACTCCAGTTGATAGAAAAATGGATGTGGTTTTAAAAAACATAAATGCTGTACAGATGATATATTTATAACCAGACAGTTAGTATGTAAGAACATCAATTATAATAAGAATCATTGCATAGCATTAGTGGACCAAAGCTTTCGAGAGTTTTGAATTTTTTAAATGTATTGTGGCGAATATAGGCTTAGTATGGAGTAAATGACCATCTTGTTAGATGTTGCAAAACGTTATATAGTAACAGTAGACGTGTAATTAGTGCAAACAACGGAACATCTATACCATTTTAAGTAACATCTGGAGTAAGACTAGGGTATGTTTTGTCACCACTCTTGTTTACCATTTACGTTGACATAATATGGAGTGATGTCAACGAGAGAAGATATACATGGATTACTCTTTGCTAATGACTAGGGATTAATAGCTTCAAAGATACAGAACTTTAACATATGCTGTCCATGAATAAAGAATGCAACATTAATAACATGATAATAAGCAGTGGAAAAAAAAACAGATTCCATATAGATCATCATCAAGTACCGGGCCTAGTGGCGTAGGTGATCATGTCTCTCCACAACTTTCGATCTCGGCAGTTATTTATCATTTTTGTTATTGACCTTCTGCCAAGCCATTCTCTTAAGCTGTCTGTTATTTTTTCTCTTTGCTTCTCTCTATCTCATCGTCCCTCAATTTTTCCAGTTGTTACAATATATTCAAGTTGTTCTCTTCTCATTACATGACCAAAAAATGATGATTGTCTCTTCCTAACATTGGAAATTAGCTCTCTTTTTGCTTTGACCTCTCTCAGAACCTCTTCGTTACTCTTCTTAGCTGTCCATGGTATTCTCAACATTCTTCTGTAAAACCACATTTCTACAGACTCCAGTTATTTTCTTGTCTGTTGTCCTATTGTCCATGACTCGCATCCGTATGTTAAGACTGGCTCTACGTAACATTTAAGAACTCTTTTTCTTGTTTCTATTGTCAAAAATGGATTGCATAGTATTTTCCTCATTTTTTGGAAAGCTGCTTTTGCCTGAGTCATTCTGCATCTCGCCTCTTTTGTACATCTTCCGTCTGAGGTCAACAAAGTTCCCAAATATTTAAATTCATTTACCAGTTTTAATATTGTTCCACTTGTCTTTATTTTGCACTGAGGTGATGTCGTTTTCTTTGTTGTTACCATTATCTCTGTCTTTTTGCTATTAAGGCTGAGTCCTTTATTTTTGCTTTCTTTCACTATAATGTCCAACATTTCTTGTAACTCATTTTCACTCATAGCGATTAATACTGTATCATCAGCATACCTCAGATTATTTATATTATAGCCTCCAATTGTTATTCCAGGCATGCCATATATAGATAGGTCGACAAAAACAGACGTCAAACATAACTAGACAAAACCAAGTTATAAAACAAGTAGCAAGCTTTAAACATCTGGGAGCAAAATTATCTGAAAATGATAAAACCGATACCAAAAGAGACAGCAGATGCAATAGGTAAAGCAAATATTAAGGCAGCTATTCATTATATTTCCAAACAAAGCCAAACCCGTCATCAGCAGTGAACATCTTTTACAGAGTATATAAATTTCCACATTATGCTAATAAAAGCCATACATGGTCACGTGTGACTAAGTGTAACACGAAAGCTGTTCACCACAAAGATAACAAGAAGGTTTGAAACCCCACACAAGATGTAATGTCTGAGAAAAGTGTTTAGAGTGATCAATAAAAGACAAAGTCCGACATATTATACGAGAAAGTGTGAACATTGAAGCAATCATAAACTACACACTGAAACAAAAATGAAAATGGTTTTTCCATTTAGAAAGAATGTCGTTCGATCCTTCACTAAACAGCATATATTAAAAAAGGGCAAGGAAGAAGATTATAAGGCATACCCAGAGTTAGATGAATTAATAACATTAAACAAAACGCTACAAAAATATCATTTGGCGTTGAATGAAACCGCGAAAGGTCGAGAACATGATTGTATTTCTTCATCGGCACCAGAATAGGTGCAAGAGGAAGTGACGAGAGAAGAAAGAAATATAATATTCTTCTGGGAAGAAACGACATCACTAACATAATACTAACCACTTTACCAAAAATGTAGTCAATGTTAAAAATGATGGGCACTAATTATTCCCATAAACCAGAGTGGATGACTTTATTCCTTATTTTTAACAAGTGGACAGAGCTTGACATCTTCTAATTGTGAAATGAGATGCTCGACAATGCATGGCCGGAGAGTTACTTGTGAAGTTCAACATCTCGTTTTTTTTCCAATCGCGCTTGAATAAGTAAAAAGTTGTACATGTAAAATTACATTACAATATGCACGATGCAAACATAGAAGACAACAAGATCTGTAAAGCCTAGTTCATTAAACAGGACTGCTTGAGGCAACAGATTAATTATTATAAAGTGGGTATCGACGTAGATGTTCGCTTCCCGCTAGCAGCAGTCTGTGTTGTACTCGTGGTTGGATAAACAATACCCCTGTGGTTGACCCAGCCACTGGCAGAAATTGGTACCAGGTTATTAATCTGGGAAGGTGAGGAATGCCGCCTAGCATCGTGTTGAAGCGACACTATCCTTTAGTCTCCGAACACTTCTGGAAAGGCGATCGAGCACAGACAGGTGCAAATTCTCGTGCTAAAACGCTGATTCAAGTTTCGTAGTTTACCTTACCTTTACTTTTATTGGCCGGAATATTGAGATACCAATACTTGTGACTTGTATACATTTAAATATGTGCTAGAAAATATAACTTATATTTTCTAGCACTTATATACAAGTCACACGAATTAGTATCTCAAAATTCTGATTGGTAACACACTTTCCTCTTTCTACAGGTAACTCTATTATCGGCGGGAGAGACTCACTTTGGAGAATCTCTCAAACAGGAGGACGACTTTCTTTCAACGATTTTGATGAAGATCCAAGGAATAGAAACACTTGGCTGGGAGGTACCCTTGGAGGATGCGTATTCTGGTATTTTTGTATGTCTTTGTTCGGATCTTCACAAACCGTGATAATAATATGTATGTAAATGAACACTAAACAAAAAAAGTGTCGCGTCACACCAAGGGAATATGGTGTTGGTGTCCATAATTTTTACAAACCTTCAGCACTTGATTTTTAAGGTAATGTGGTCAGTATTAAGACCGTGGCGCTCTGCTTTCCCAAGAAAATATCCAATAGGCGTTTAAGGCTGGGTCAATCTGGAAGGCATCGATCAGGATCGAACCCGACATTGTGTCCTAAGTAGTTCAGCTCACTAACCATTGAGTTATCGTGGAACCATTATAATTGTGGTTATATAAATGTTATAATAATGGACTTCCTATCCCGAAATATAAAGCAATGTCACAGATCGTCCTCTGAGTCTAAATTATTTATCAGAAGGATTGCAATTGTTATATGTTTGTGTACCAATCTGATTATAGAACAAGCAGGAAACGATTGTAATTGATCATTAACTACATTAGTGTCGACGCTAATGATTTTCTGTTTGATGTTTACTCCCTTAGCTTTTGCAACCCCAAGACCTATTACAGCAGCTAGGTCGAAATGGAAGGACACGAATTAAAGCAATTATACTTGGAACATGTGCTGTTTTAGCTCGATGGTCAGGTTTTTGTATTTGGTTGCTATGTCTGTCCAGCATTCCAATGTTGTAGTAATGTTGTCAAACCCATATTGTCATTGATCGGGTGTATAGTTTAGCATCCGGTGAAATGCATATTGGATCGCTTTCTGCACTCTTAGTACACCCCTTGCTTTGAGAAGTCAAAGGTCTTGTAGTAGTTCGTTGTCTGAAGAAAGGCCTTGTTGTAGTTCGATAATTGTGGATTACACATGTTTTTTATATTTATTTTCTTCCACCTCATCATTATCATAATTATGTATGATTAACCATTACTACATAGCAGCGCAATTACGCTTAATTAATGTATTTCTTATTTACAGGTTGGGATGTATATGTAACCAGGCTTCACTGCAGCGAATCTCCGCAATGAGATCTGTAAATGATGCTAGGAAAGTCTTCCAGATATCTGCTATAACGCATATTGTTCAAAACCTCCTTCTAATGACAGTCGGATATGTCATTTATTCCTACTTTGCCAGCATTCGTTGTGATCCTATTCAGGTATACTGAATATTGCATCAAGTTTCAATTACTGTTTCAGTCATGTCAGTATCTGCGTAAAGAAAATAAAATCAGTATATGTAAAAAAAAAAAAAAATGAAGGAACAATATAGACGGTAAAATTATTATACCTCTTATAGCCATGGTGAGTAATATTATATGCCACTTACATGCTACTTCTCGGGTCATTTTAAGCATTATATATGGAACTATTAAAATAGATAGACTGGTCTCAATATCTCAAGACTAATGGCAAGATCTAAGGTCAGACATATCTCTATTAGAGATTTGTTATTTGCTGACGACGCTGCACTTGTCACGCAAAGTCAGGATGAACTCCAGAGCATAGTACATCGCTTTTCACAAGCCAGCCGAGACTTCGGTCTAACAATAAGTTTGCATAAAACTAAAATGTTCAGTCAGGACGTCGAAGCAACACCTGAAATCTCTATCGACAACTATAAACTTGATATCGTGCGGCACTACCTGGGGTCCATCATCAGCGACAGCCTAGCTTTAGATACAGAAATTGACACTCGTATTGGTAAAGCTGCTACCACCTTTTCCCGTCTTTCTAGGCGTGTCTGGCAAAACAGCAAACTGACGATTAAAAAAAAAGTCGTAGTGTACGACGCCTGCAGTATCCTCCTGTATGGCAGCGAATCTTGGACAACCTATGTAAAGCAGGAGAGAAGGCTACATGCATTCCATATCATATGCGATGTCTACGCTGTATTCTTGGTATCACCTGGAAGGATAAAGTGACAAACGTGGAGGTCCTGACTTGCACAGGCTTACCGAATATCTACCCGCTGCTCAAACAACGTAGGTTACGCTGGCTTGGCGATGTACACCGTATGAAAGATGGCCGCATACCGAAAGATATACTCTACGGACAACTGGCATATGGTAAAAGAACTAGGGGGCGCCAAAAACTCCGATTTGTAGATGTGTGTAAACGCGACATGAAGACTCTGATCATAAACCCTGCAGCATGGGAAGACATAGCTGCAGACCGAGATCTCTGGAAACACACTCTAAAGGTTCACCTCAAAGATGAAGCAGATTCATGGAGAAAGAGATTGCAGGACGAAAGAAAAGAAAAAATAGCATTTCTAGGGGCGCTGAAAAATCCATAGTCAACTATGATTGACGGAGGCTACTACTGGTCTCAATAGCCCATATATATATATATATATATATTTTTTTTTTTTTTTTGGGGGGGGGTATATATATAAATATTCTTCTTTTCTTCATAATCTGCCTTTCAGCGTCGACGGGAGATATAATTCGCGGCCTTTTGCTCTTCAATTTCCTGCTGTCTGTATCCTAGTAGGTTTAATATTGCATTAATCCCTAATTGTAGTGGTCGGCCCTTGGGTCGGGTGTTCTCGCTATGTTTATTGAAGGTTTGTCCTGTTGTGTTTTGATCTTTCTGCCTTCTCAGATGGTGAAAAATTGGTTTCTGTTGTTTCCTTATGTACTCTATGGCAGGGATTATTTCTAGGTTTTTCCTCAGTGCCTCATTTTTTAAAAATCTTATCTCGCAACCTGTTTCATGCCATTAGTCTAACACAATGTATCTTGGTAGTGGTTATTTTTCTTTCATCTAGGGTCAAAGACTGGCATTGGTGACACAGCCTTGGTATAAAGAGTATATTTGTTAAGTGCCCATTTTGCAACTAGGGTTATTTCTATGTTGGACATGGGTGATGATAATTGTCCAATGATTTGACAAGTTTCTTTGTTTTTGCATCTTGAGTCTATTCCTGCTGCTTGTAAGTTATCAGCTGTCACTAGCCTTCCCAGATAATAACAATCTTCAACTTGTTTTAGTTGTCTGCCATCACTGTGCAGATGTACTGTTTCTTTATATTCGATATCCATGTATTTCATATATATATACATATATATATTTCTAATTTGAAATTTAATTTGAAAGCGCTTATTAGGTCACGAAACATATATACACATTTAAAACGAATTAAAAAAAAACGCAGCCTGTCTTTAGTTTACTCATTTTCTTTTAAAATTAAAAAAAACTATCTTTAAAAGTCAACAAAACAACATATCACTAATTAAAATGTGGAAGAAATATAACAAGAACATTCAACACACTATCCACTAAAGCAGTACTATTACCAGCAAACACCTTCTCTGATAACTACACACCTCTAATGATTTACTCACTAATCATCATCATCATCATCAAGTACCGGGCGTACTGGCGTAGGTGATCATGTCTCTCCACAACTTTCGATCTTGACAGTTCTTTGTCATTTCTGTTGTTGACCTTCTGCCAAGCCATTATCTTCAGCTCTAGTATTTTCTCTCTTTGCTTTATCTATCCCTTCGTTCCTCAATTTTTCCAGTTATTACAATATCCCAGTTGTTCCTCATTACATTGATGATTGTTTCAATAATATTGGAAACTAGTTCTCTTTTTTGCTTTGACCTCTTCACATTTCATTACTCCTCAGCTGTCCATGGTATTCTCAACATTCTTCTGTAAATCACATTTCTACAGGCTCCAGCGATTTTCTTGTCTGTTGTCATATTGCCCATTTGATTGATGTCTTTTGCTCTATTAACAAGTTATGGATCGAAGGGGCGATGGTTGCAAATGTCTGCTCCAGCTACATTGGCTAGGAATGTGGCTCTCAGGCAGAGCACAAACCAGACCGACACATTTAATGCTTGTTATACAGGAGACGGATGTGGACCAGAGGCCGCAGTTAATGGCAAAACAAAGACCAATCTCTATGACAATGACTGCACACACACACAATTGAGAAGTGGAACCATTTCTGTTTACTTGTATCTGAACTTTGCCACGCTCCAGAAGATTCACACCATTTGAATTTATCATCGAGCTAGCACTATGATTCGGGTAAAGAATGCCACTCTAAAGGCTTTCTCTGACAGTGGCGGTGTAGTGTTCCAGTGTAATGATATATCATACCCTAATGTTTCTGTGAACACTGTTGTAGTCACCACACAAGCGTCAATGGCACACATTAAGATTGAGTTCTCACCGACCGTTTCGCGGGCCGACGGTGCACTGGCGGTGTGTGAGGTGCATACATTTACAGACACTTATTGTCTGGACAGGCATTCTTGGTCGTTTTGTGCAGTGTGTGGTGGGTGTTGCAAGGGCTGCAACGTCATCATCGGTACGTGTCACGGCAATTGTTCACATGGGATATATGGACACGGCTGCACCGGGTCTTGTCTTGGTGTCTGTCCTTTGTGTGAGGAGGGATCCGGAGAGTGCCTGCAGTGTAAACATCCTGGCTACGCCTGTAGTGACACTTGGCCCGATGGTAATTGTGGGCTACAGTGCAAACATACGTGTTCTGAGAGCTGTGACATCATATGTGACCCGGAAAGTACAGACTATTCGTGCAGGGAGACGTACTGCGGGTCGGACTGCGCTCTCAAAAGTCCGGACAACTGTTTCAATGACATATGTGAACAGTCAACCGGGAACTGTACATGCAGGGGAGCGTTCTACGGGTCGGATTGCGCTCTCAGGTCTCCGGACAACTGTTTGAACGAAACCTGTGAACAGTTTGTCGGGGCCTGCGTCTCGTGTGTCGATGGTTCCCACGTTCAGAAGAGTCTGACTACGGCAGGCCCAAGCATGTGGATACCTTGGTGTGTTTCTGTGCTGGACATGATTCATTTCTTGGTGTTTTTCCGTGAAGCCATGGCTCATATCTTGATGTGTTTCTGTGCTAGCCATGGCTCATATGTTGATGTGTTTCTGTGCTAGCCATGACTCATATCTTAGCTTGTGTGTGTGTGTTCTGGCCATGGCTCATATCTTGGTGTGTGTCATGTTAGTCATATCTCATATCTTAATGTGTATCTGTGTTAGTCATGTGTCATATCTTTGTGTGTGCATGTTTTGGTTAGTGCTATCTCATATCTTTGTGTGCATGTTTATGTTAGTCATATCTCATATCTTTGTGTATGCATGTCTGTGTCTGTCACATCTCATATCCTTGTGTGTGCATGGTTATGTTGGTCACATCTCATATCTTGTGTGTGCATGTCTATATTGGTCATATCTCATATCTTTGTGTGCATGTCTATGTTAGGCATGTGTCATATCTTTGTATGTGCATGTCTGTCAGTCATATCTCATATCTTTATGTGCATGTTTATGTTAGTCATGTGTCATATATCTTGATGTGTGTCAGTGTTAGTCATGCCTCGTATCACTGTGTGCATGTCTACGTTAGTCACCTCTAGGGACTCGGGCAGATGTTGCTCGTAAACCTGGGAGGGCCGACCATCTAAGGGCAGAATCCCCCTACAGAAAAGATCATCTGCTGCCTTGCAGGAAAATTGGGGACAATCAAAGGCTAAGGAATGCAAACCTGAATAAAATGCTGGCTGAAATCGGATGCACTGGGCCACTGGCGCAGAACACAGTGCAACGTTTTAACGGGTGTTCAATCAGAGTGGATCTGGCGGACTCTAATTATGATGTTCTGTCTGTGGGGGCGATCAACACACTTAACCTGACAGCTGACTTCATGTGAGAGTCTGGAATCCTAATCTGATTGAGTCCTGATCACAGAGAGAGAGAGAGAGAGAGAGAGAGAGATTGCCCATGATTCACATCCATATGTTAAGGCTGGCTCTACATAACATTTAAGAACTCTTTTCCTTGTTTCTATTGCCAACAATGGATTGCATAGTATCTTCCTCATTTTCTTACTAATACCGGAATATAAACTTTTATTTTTTTTAAAAATGCTCAATGACTCACCAGTTGTCCATCACGTCTGACAACACATCAGTTATTCTTCTTTGATCTTGATCTTTCCCTAGTCATAGACGTCGCATGGGGATTGCGGTGTTTTTCGCCACCCTACTATTCTTGGGGAGATTGTTGATCTCTTTTAATACATCTATGACTGCCAACTTAACTGCTATTATCCTACCTACTAATGAAATCATTATCCATTCATCCACACAAAAAAATACTGACATAAATATAAATAATGACATAAATATTCATGACACCTATAATTTCTAAATCAGGATTTATTGATCTATCTATTGTCCTTGCCAGTAGACGATTGTACATAGGACGCAACTTCTTGACTCTTGTGTCCAATAATCTTTCAAATATCAGACATCGCACAGGACCCGCTTAAAGCTTCGCCACATGGCTCTGTTTATGGCGAGTTGCTCAGTGTCAGCTAGGGATCTGGTGCTCCTGCTGTTGCCTCTCGCCCTGATGATCATTCTTAGTGTTTCTCTAAAGTAGACTCTTTTTCTTTTAAACCCCCCCCCCCATTTTTTTCCCCTTGTCACAAGGATAGATAATTCATAAAGCTGATTTTTTCTCTATATAAACTATAATATCAAAGGAGAGGTAATATCACTTTTTATAAGTTTCTATATACGTTATAGAACCACACTATGAAACCTCCTGAAACTTATCCCGGATTTACATTATTATAATACTGTGGTGATCTATACATATCTGAGATTCACATAAAAAAACAATAATAAGTAGAAAGCAACGAGACAAATAGAATATAAAATATCGGATGCCGCTATATTTACTAATTATTATATGTTTTTTTTTCTAAAAGCTGGGAAAAGAACCTGCTAGTCAATTCACAAATTTGTGTTCATCTCAACATCCAATTATCTGGTAAACTCTTAGATGGTTAATTGTTAATTTTTAGTTAGTCTTTGAGTTTTCTCGATCTTTATAATTTGTAAACACAAAGTCCAAAGATATAGTGGGTTTCGCTACATATGATTATTTTTGTATAAATTGTCCACTACAATTTATAGTGGGCAAGAAGTGTTAGATTTTATAGTACCATAGTCAGGGAGACTCGAAAGCGTATCCACTAAATTTAGACAAGGGCGCATTTCTGTGTTTCACATAAGATTTTTTTCATCGAAACACATTACATTGTTTGTTCTTACATTTTTGGTTACAATGCCAATAATGTTCTGCACTAATTTGTGAAAATGCGATTTTTCCCATCCTGGAAATTGTGTATGACACATTAGGTGGGCGTGCTATCGATGGTAGGATACATTGTTGATTGCAAGCATAATAGTCTACAAGGGTGGTTAGGATAGTATTTTGTTTCTCTATTCAGTCCCCAAGGATGTGTCCATTTGCTTCAGAGTGGATGTTCATACCGTCTGTAGGTTTTGCAAGAATAAAAATAGAAGCTCTGCTGCCAGCATGTGCTATTGTAAAGTGCCGTCCATTTCTGCTCGGTATTTTCTTCTTTTTTTTTCACGCGATTGCCATTCTATCTGAAGGTAAGGTGAGCATGTTTCATCTAAAGTTACGACATTTAGTTCACGAATCTTTTCTCTCAGATCTACTTCAGATATTGACTCCGATAATCAATCAATCACAATGTTCTGCGGATTTTTGAAATATGAAACCAAAGTGTTAGATAAATTTCCACATTTTTGTTTTTGAAAGTTAAATATTGCATTTATATTTAAAGCAAAGTTTATGAGAGTATCAGGACGGTTTGAATTAACATTTTAAAAAAATATCATATATCATCTTTATTAAAGCCATTTACTTTTACTTTCATTCATTTATTGACGTAAATTTTATAAATTCAAATCTTATTTTATGTACCAGATAACGAATTTCTAACAACACCAAGTGTTTTGTTTCGTATTCTCTAGTTCTAGTGTGTTGTGATATAATCGACCTGCCTTAGCTTCATTTAAAAATGTGTATGTACAAAAATCAAGTTATCTTTTGCATAATGATGAAATTACACTTTAAAAAATGCAGATGTATTGCTATTTTAGCACTTCAGAAAAATGAGCATTCAATACAGAATGGCATCAACAAAAATCCCCAGAAGACTGGCAACAGGCAATCATCGTACCAATATGGAAAAATAAAGGCAGCAAAAGAGACTGCAATCAATATAGAGGTAAATCGCTTCTCAGCCATGCTATACGTCAAAATTGTTGAAAAAAGGATGATACACATAATAGAACAGTTAAGCGACTCACAAATTGGGTTTGCAAAAAAAGAAAAAAAAAGATCTACTGACGCTCTATTCACCTTAAAACAGCTAGAAGAAAAGACGGCAGAACACAGTAAAAGTATGTTTATAGCCTTTATTGGCCAAGAAAAAGCTTTAGACGGATTAAACAGAGAACAACTGTGGGAAATACTAACAACATACGGAGTGAGCCGGCATCTAACCAACCTAACTAAACATCTCTATATCAACAGCAGACCTCAACCGTGACCTAGATCCCACCATTTTTAGAACGTAAGTCATGTTTATTATAAATATGATGTATATATGCAAGTTAGCCAACCTATCAAGGACAGAGGAGATTAACGAGCTTCTATTTGCAGACGATCAGAAATTAATATTTGAAAAAACAAATATAGATACTCAAATGGCAACATGCACAAAATGCAACATAAAAATCAACATTAACAAAACAGAGGTCATGAAAACCGTATAATTAATATAGGATATCAACATAACTATAGACTGCAGACAATTAAACCAAGTAGAGGAATTCAAATACATAGAAAGTCTAGTGCCAAACGACAACTCACAAAAAACTTATATAGACTCAGAAGCAACACATTTGTCGAAGCATTGGACAGCTATTACCACTATTGTCCAACAATGAAATAACTCTAGAGGCAAATAGAGCACTCTACAATACAATCTTCAGCCTAACGTTGTGCTACCAATGCTGGTTCTGATCTCAGGATCCAAAAACAATAATAAAAATAACCTCTACTGAGATGAAATGTGTTCGACGATTGATAGGAAACAGCCTGAGAGACAAGAACTGAGAAAACAGCTAGGAATAACCCCCGCCATTGAATATAAAGAAACAACAGATACATAAGGTTTGGATACGTGAGAAGGCAGAAAGATCAAAACACAAAAAACGAGCCTTCAATAAAAGTTGCGAGAAAATCAGTCCCAAGGGCCAACCATGAAAACAATGGATCACGGTATATTACAAACACCAGGGCACATAACAACAACAGAGGCGAACAAAAGAGCAAAGGACCGCAAATTATATCTCCCATCAACACTGAAAGGCAAATGAAAAAGAAAAGAAGAGAAAAAGAAGTAAAATCAAACTTGTTCTCTTGTACCCTCTACTATGAGTATTAACAACGTCATTCACCGTTTTCATCATTCATCTGTGTTGATAAGGTCACTTGCTAAATTCAACAGCTACATCCAGTGCTCATTTATGTTTTCCATGCTTTTTTTGCACTTAAAATTCTGTATTCTGCACTTTATTGAAGGGGGTATTTTGTTGACTGGAAAGCTTGTAAATATATGTCCTTAAAGCCCATTCTGTTCTTTTTTGACATATACTATACAATTAAACTGCAACACCAGGCCAGTTTTATAATGCATACAAATAATATATTAACGTCGAGAAAATACTTCGACTGCATGCACAATTCCACAGCAATACATCAAACAATTTCCGAGATAATTAATATTGAAGTTAGGCAACAATTTCTGAGCAGACTATAGTCACTACTACGTCAGTATTAAAAGAACATTGAGAGATAAATTTAATCTTTCTACCGAAAAAAAAAAAATCAACAGGCTGGCTATATCTCTCATATAAATCAGCTGTCGGTGTATTTTGTGATGCATGCCTTGAGTGATTTGCCAGGTATTGGGGGCATATTTATGGCGTCAGTTTTCAGTGGCACTCTGAGCACAATCTCAACCGGTAGGTTGTGTTCGTAGTTGTATTGTACTGGTGTTTGTATAATGTTGCATTTGCTGTGTTTACAAGTTGTACTGGTTTGAGTACAGCCTTGCCTGGTAAGTTATATCTGTCTAAACATTATCCATCGATTGTTCGGTATGGTTTTATCTCGCTGTGCTAGTTAAAGTGAGAATGACTGAGTAATTAGTTACACTCTTACATTATCTCCTATGTTCTGTCACTAACGTAACACTGAATTGGTGTGTGAATACCGTTTTATTCAGTAGGTGTTGTTTATCAAATAACACGGAATTGGCCTGAAAATGGACATTTATGTAAGTTGTGTTTGTCAAAGTTGAATTTCGTGAATTCGGGTAGAGTTCAGTATGGTGAGGTCGAGCATAAACGATGATTGAGTATATGTTTTTCATTATTTAAAACCTGTATTTTCAGTTGACGATTTTGGCACTATAATCATTCAGAAATTCGTGCCCACAGTGTTTATTAATTACCTTGGAAACTGGATGAAATTATGTCATTCTTTTTCATGAAATCGTATTTTTTCATAGACCTTAAGTCTCATTAACTTCCTACTGTCACGCATTAGGAAAGATTATTATTTCTTTGAGGTATATAAAAATATGATTTTCTTGGTTGCCCTAATTTTTAGGATTTTACAATACTCATGTTTGTTAAATCAACTCACCGTTTAAAACGGAAACTTTCACGAGCTCTCACACAATCTTAGCCCCATCTCACGCTCACTGAACCGTAACTTGTAAGACGCAATTCACTGAGAAGTTGTTTTAAAAAATAATCATAATTTACAGTAAAATCTAATGCTTAGAGCATATTTCGATATTTTCCTAAAATTATATAACAAAAAACGATTTGTGCAAAATTCAGACTACTTTTGTACTTAAATGTTTATGCAATCTTAAGGTCGGTGAAAAATAAGATTTCACAAAAAAGAATTACAAAAATGCATCAGTTTCCGATAATACTCTGTGGCCACGAGTTTCTGAATGAACTATAGAATCGTCAACAATAAAAGCAATGGCCCTAGCGAGCCACGGAGACTGCTTTACATGACTTCTGCTTAACTCAGTGCTGAGAAATGACTTCTGATTAACTCAGTGCTGAGAAATGACTTCTGATTAACTCAGTGCTGAGAAATGACTTCTGATTAACTCAGTGCTGAGAAATGACTTCTGATTAACTCAGTGCTGAGAAATGACTTCTGATTAACTCAGTGCTGAGAAATGACTTCTGGTAGGTTACGTTTCCACTGTCAACACGTCGCCCCCAATATCTTTGTTGGCAGTGTTCCATACAGTTTGGCTTCTCGTGGCAAGGCGCTGTGGCACTGAGTACGGGTTCGATCCTGCTTTGCACCATATATGATTCTTTCTTTTTTTTCTGTTGTTGATTATTTGTCATTTTTTCCGAGTGCTGTAAACATTCCTCTTCCTCTGAATTGATTCGCTGATTATCGCTTCGGAAACTTCTCTCTATAATAATATTAATTTATTGTTATTTGTCTCCTGCTCCTCTGGGGGGAAGGCACCCACAATTTGTGACGTTTCAGCATTGCGAGCAGGGGTGACTGTGGGTTGTGACGTTTCAGCATTGCGAGCAGGGGTGAGTTCATGAACTAAAATTCAGAAACTAAAATTACGTCAGACGTCTATTGCTCGCATAGCTCAAGACGTTACACACATTGTGGTGTTTTCAGCAGACAGGATCAGAGACTGGGGGGGTGGGGGGGGGGGGGGGGGGCGACGTTCAGCATATCAGACAATAGCCACCTCATGATATTAAATACATAAGAACCGTTCAAATAAAAATGAAGACACATCACCGCTGCTTGTTACAATTTACACGTGACAATGTAATGCTACTGCTATAAATGTTCAAATGTGTTTGAGTGGAGTTGCTCCACGCATTTTCAACAAACTTTAAATTTACGTTTTTTCTGAATGTATTATATATCCAAAACCGCATACAATTCTAATTGTTTATTCTTCTTCTTCTACCTTTCAGCTCCCAGTGGAGATTTGGTCTTCAACAAACACTTTCCAAGCCGTTCTGTTTCATGCCATTATTTTAAGAACATTCCACGTCTTCCCCATTATCTTCATCTCTGCTTTCATCTGTCTTCTTCAAGAATATTTTGGTCTTTTTCTGGTCTAATTTCTATTGATATATTATATATTAATTGGTCTAATTTCTGTGTCTTTTTCCTCGTGAATTCCAAAACAGGACCGTTTGTTTAATACTCTCAGATGGCTTCCGCAGTGTGTGTCTTATTTAGTGTCATCGTAATCTCTTTGTAATTGATTAGCTTAAATAATTGTTCTGTTAGTAATTAATGCAAAGTATGTGGGCTCCATAAAATATTAAAAATAATAAATAAAGATAAGATACAT
Organism: Megaustenia siamemsis; assembly: GCA_032433765.1. Taxonomy (NCBI): domain Eukaryota; kingdom Metazoa; phylum Mollusca; class Gastropoda; order Stylommatophora; family Ariophantidae; genus Megaustenia; species Megaustenia siamemsis. The sequence goes on along the minus strand of JAVIAB010000125.1, from coordinate 49,102,952 downwards.
CATCAACTACAAATTAATATCAAGGTAAATTTAACAAAAAACCCGAGGGAATTCCAGAACACAGATACTGTACACATCTCTTTGGCCTCTTATCGTCGCTTCATTTGTTTGTCTACTGTCCATGATTCGCTTCAATAGGTCAGAATTGGTTCTTTATAGCACTGATGAACTCTCTTTCTCACTTTTAATGACAAAGATGTGTTGTATAAGGCGTTTTTTCATTTTCTGAAATGCCATTTTGGCCTGAGCTATTCTGTTTTATATTTCTGTGGTGTATCTGATGTTATTATTATGCCGAAGTATTTGTGTATTTGCACTTGTTTCAGATTTGACCTGTTTATTTTTATGCTGCATGATTGCTTCTTCGATATGAGATTTATTATGTGTTCTTGCTATTCAGACTGAGACATTTTTTTGTTGCATACTGTTACTATGACGCCTATCATTAAAGAGAAATATGTACAAGAAATGGAGAAACAAAATAAGAAAAATAAATGTTGATGGTCTGAAACATCTCCTCACATCACATCAAATAACATTCGGACCAAAACTGCAAGTAATTGTAGCATAAAGTTATATTTACTCAACATTGCTGCCTGGTGCAAAAATATTAAATTAAATAGGGAAACAAACAATTAAATTGAAGCTCTTGAAATCTGGATTTATATAAAAATGGGTGGCAGAACAATTGTTGGAGTTTAAAAATGACTAAAAGTGTTATGTGGGACATATGTAAAGAATATGCGGGTTGGAAAACATAATGACAAAAAAGAAAAATAGACGGTCAGAGAGACTGAGGTAGACAACAACAAACAAATATTGCCGTATGGTTAGTTGACAAGGCGTCATGTAAAAAATTCTCGATGAAACAGCTGCTGGGTAGTGCTGACAGAGTAGCAGCAAGGATCATGGAACTGTTGCACAAGATCGAGGGTTTTCCGACACACGACATCCATCGATTCTTATCATGCAACATGAATCTTTTCTTTTTTCTTCTTCTGCTTCTTCATCTTTGCTAGTTTGCCTGTTAGTGTCGAAGGGATATATATATATATTGTGATCTTTTACGCTGGTGGACTCTGCTGCTGTTATGTTTACTAATGCTATAAATATTCCATCAAGCCATCATTCTATAGTTCGTTTCAAATCATGTGCCCAACTTCAAAACGCTATTACGCAGTAAACATTTGTTAAAAACATTTGAAATGTTCCAAATGTTATTAGAATGCAAAAGACCCTTTAAATGTATATTTAACAAATATCTTGCAGCTGCAGTTTTCTTAAAGCGGCGAATTTCTTTGATGTTTGTCACAATTGTAAATTGTGAAGCCCTAAAGAATAGAAATTACCGTAGTTGCTGGTCTATGATTAATTTTCACTAGGTAAAGGCGTGGCCGTAATGGGGAAATAACTGGATAATACAAAACACCAGGAGAATTATTGTCTGCTCAGTTCGAGGACGGACGATAATATCGAGGTATACCTGTATGTCCAATTTTCATAGTTGTGTGGTCCTGAAAAGGACCGTTTGTTGAACTAATTTAAGGTAATATAGGGGCCAACATTGTGCGGGCTATATACTTTCATTCTGAATCAGACGAGTCTAAAAGATTAATAACTGTTTGGGGTTGAACATTCCACAAACCATCATTTTTCCAATATTCCTCTTCCTGTTTTAAGACGTGGTCTTCACATTTAGCCCAATAATCTTTGTCTATATTTAATAAAGCGAGATCAGCAAGAGTCTTTACATCGCATATTTTGAATGTTGTATTTTCATCTGCCACTTGTCCTTTTAATTTTGCCCAGATTAGTTCTATTGGATTTAAATGAGCATGGTAAGGTGGCAGCCTCAAACTTATATGACCGTGCTCTTGGATAATCTTATCTATTTGAAAAATCTTTGTCCTCTGTTTTTGCTTTACTAGAGATAGTAATTCAGGTTTTAAGTACATGTTATTAAATTGTATGTGCTCCTTTGTGAGCCATATCTTAATAGCATCTTTTGTACTGGATGACGTCGGGACTTTATCTTCAAGTGCAACAATGTTGTGGTACGCTGCATTGTCCATTATTAGGCAAGATGGTCGATCTAGTGATGGGAGAACAGCATTTTCAATCCAATGTCTAAATATGTGACCATTCATCTCAGAGTGATAATCCCGATTGTCTATGGATTTTGAAAGAAAAATGAGCTCTGCATTCTGTATTAGTCCATGTTGTCGACTACCTGCATGAGCAATTATCAAGCGCTGTCCTTTGCTGCTAGGTATTAATCTCTTAATCTTTCCATCTGATGACTGCCATTCCCTTTGTTTAGTGTGGTGAGCATTGATCCATGTTTCATCCAAGTACACAATATCATAACCTTGCTTGCGCACCTCTTTTACTTCACGTAAGTACTTGTTTCTCATGACTACTATATGTGGCTTCTCACAGATGATGTTTCGTCCATTGGAATACTTTCTGAATGTAAAGCCTGCAGCTCTCAAATTCCTCCATAATGTAGACTTTGATATTTCAATACTGTTGTTCTTTTTCAGCGATACTTTTAATTTTCTTATTGTAACAGTTTCATTCATACCCAACATTTTGCGAATTTCACTTCTAATAAGTTCACTGTCGAAATTATCCAACATTTTTGCTCTTCCTTGGGATTTTGTATATTTTGAACATTGACGGTCACGTGCTTGAATCCAGCGATTAAATGACCGTTTAGATAAATCCAAAATGTGTCTTGTCCTATTCTCAGGGTTTTCTAAAGAATGAAATAATTTTCCTCGTTTAGCCTCTTTGCAAAAATAGTCATACATTTTTATTGCGATGTTTTGTAACCTGCAGAATTTCATTTTAAGACTCATGATATATGTTATTGTTCCACGTCTCTACCTATGAATGAACGGAAATGGAACACACAATGCCTCGTGTTTTCTACAAGTGTCTAATTGTGTCAGACAACCCACGTTGAAAGCGTGCAAAAACGTCAATTGTACCGTGTATGGATTTTTAATCGCTATTTTTAAATTAAAATACTGTAAACACTAAGTTTTGACTACATCAATGGGTCGTTATAAATTTATATAAATAAAATAAGCAACAATAATAACCAAATGTTTTTTTTTTATGAAATTAATTCCATGTTGGGTTCTAATCATTATAACTTTACATGCAAATTTTGAAAAAATTACAAAAAGGGGTTAAAAAGATATCGATTTTAAAAGTTGGGCACGAGTTATGAAACGGACTATAGTAGGCTACCTTCGTTGTAATAGGAATCTCTTTATATAGAGCTTCGCAGCAGGAAGCAATCTGATCATCAGAAAAAGACCCGTCTAGCAAATTGTTAGGCACATTAGCTTATTTACACTCTATTGGAAGTGGGCCCGCCTGGGTCATTGTTCAAAGGCGTCGACATCCTGCTGCATTTAACTTTAACACTTACAATACATTCGGTATAAAATAACTACACATATTCTACGCAACACTTTTGATCAAATCTAAAGTCTCCACCCGGTCCTATACTACTAGTCATAGCTTAACACAATCATACTGATGTAATTTTCATAGTGGCAGCAGTTTAAAATGATCTTTTGAGACGTACTTTTATATACACTTTCGTACATCTGCTATTTGTCAAGGTCGAACGCGGCACGATGGGGTGGATAGGTAATTAATAATAGGTGGTAAAAGTCTGTTGTCATATTATCCATGATTCCCATCCATATGTTAAGACTGTCTGTACATAACATTTAAGAGCTCTTTTTCTCTTTTCTATTGTCAAAAATTAATTGCACAGTATCTTCCTCAATTTTTTGAAAGCTCTTTTTGCCTGAGCTATTCTGCATATCACTTCCGTTGAGCATCTACCATCTGAGGTTAACATTGTTCCATGACTTCTTTAATATTCACTTACCTATTTTCATATTGTTCCACTTGTCTGTATTGTGCATTGCGGTGACGTTTTTTCCTTGATGTTACAGTTACTTCAGTCTTTTTCCATATTAAGGCTGTTACTTTATTTTTATTTACCTTCACTATAATGTCTAACATTTATTGTAACTTATTTTCACTCTTAGCGATTAAGACTGTATCATCAGCATTCCTTAGTTTATTTATATTATGAACTCTGATAGTTATTTCAGGCATGCCCGTTATGGATCTTAAAATTATCTCACTATACATCTATTCTACCTTTCAGCTCCCTGTGGAACATAGATCTTCAGCAAACACTTTCCAAGTCGTTCTGTTTCTTACCATTCTTTTAAGATCATTCCATGTCTTCCCCATCATCTTCATCTCTGCTTCTGTCTGTCTTCTCCAAGAATCTCTTGGTCGTCCACTAGGTCTTTTTCCCTGGGGATTCCAAAAAAGGGCTTGTGTGTAATACTCTCAGTAGGCTTCAGTGTGTGTCCTATCCAGCGCTATCGTCTTCGCAGTATCTCTATATCCAGTGGTATTTAACTGGTTTATTTCCATAACATATATTATACACATCATTACATACATCTGGTGACAGCACACAACCATGCCTAACACCCTGTTTTATTTGTTGAAACATTACCAATTCATTTCCAGTTTTTATGACTGCTTTTTGTTGCCAGTACATGTTCTTTATTTTTCTTAGATCGTTCCGAGCACATCCCAAACCGCATAATAAGCAGAATAAGTTTTACATGTTGCAAATGTTACACGTGTGTATTAGGAAAAGTATTGTTTGTTCAATACATATGACATTAAACATTGAATTATTTCTTAGAATCAATTGAATTTGCATAGAGAGCAATATAGAAAATATTTACTGCAGCAAGAGACTAGCGAAACAAATTATCAGTGGCAAACATCTTTGCTAAAACAAAGATTAGCTAAAAGAAATATAAATAATTTATGCATAACATAAAGAAAACAAACCATTATAGATCGTTATGAGCTTGTGATGATAAAGAATCCCACGTTATAACTGATAAAATGTTTAATGTCTGTTTTTAAAAGAATTAGATTTTATTATATTTTTATAATTATTTTAATACATCACTCTCTTTTCCATTTAACTTAAAATTAAACAAATATATTTTGTATCTTCTCTCTAGGAATAAATGCCCTAGCGGCTAACACATCTGAGGATTTCCTCAAGATCCCACTACAGAAGGTCACAGAGAGCACCGCCACTTTAGTTACAAAAGTTCTGGTATTTTTCTACGGCTTCCTGATAATTGGTCTCACTTTTGGGGCTTCCATCCTGAAAGGTTCAATTGTTCAAATATCAATAGCCACCACAGGAGCATTTGGAGGGCCGATACTTGGCGTATTCCTGCTTGGTGCTCTGGTTCCCTGGGGTAATAAATATGGAGCAGTCTATGGAGGTCTTGTCGCTGTTGCAATCAACATGTGGATGGCTATAGGTCAACAGCTTTATGGAAGGAAGTGGAAGACTTTACCGCCATCACCCACGGATATGTGCTACTTGAACAGCAGCTCAGAGAGGTCATATTCTTATAATGAAACTCTCATTAGTTCAACAGTCAAGCAGTCACAGATTCTGAGTGGCAAAGCAGATCACAATGACCCACACAGTTATGGCTTCTTCCTCTACGACATCTCATACGAGTGGTACAGTTTTATCGGTGCTCTTATCACCCTCGTTCTGGGTATGATCATCAGCTACGTCTCTCGCAGATATATTGTTCCGGTTACAGATAAAAAATTATTGCCTCCTTTTATCCGGAAATTATTGCTGGGGAAGTCGCTAAATACCAACAGTGAAATGAATACCGAAAATAATTGTGATGGTCAACTCATGCTGCAAGAGTCTGAATCGAATCGTCTCTAAAAGCTACAGCTAAGATAATGTTATACCTGCAGTTATGAAAAAATCAATCGTAAAGACACTATCACCAACCTGTATATGTTCAAGTTAGTTGAAGACATCGCATTTTCTTTAGCTTTACCCAGAATAATATTAACAATATAAATTATTATAGTCAGTTTTTACTATTATTGTTTTTAATTATTTTTCTTTCATAATTGCTAATCTATAACGTTTTTAAAAAAAATGTTTATAGCACTAAATTTCCCTGCGAATAAATTAAAGAAAGCTATTTTTGGTTCACTTTTACATTTAACAATGAAAATAAAGCCCGCAGTTTAAACTGCCGGCATCGTTAGGATCCACCCGATACGATCAGCAGTGTATATGCAATAATTCTATATAGATACAGGTGAGAAAGAGAGTTTATCGGTGCTATATAGAGCCATTTCAGGCCTATAGAAGTGAATCATGGACAGTAGACAAAGAAATAAAAAGACAGAGGCCACAGAGATAAGATTTCTCAGAAGAATGAAGGTTCCCTGGTTAGTTAAAAAGACCAATGAGAAAAATCTTAAGGAGTCAACCCTCAGGCACATCATGAGAAAAAGAATTTTGGAATAAAGTAAAGTAAAGTACGAGACTTGAACCGGCGTCTTAGCACGCGAGTTTCCACCCATATGTACTCGGCTGCCTATCCAGAAATGATCGGAAATTTCTGGATAGTGTCGCCTCGAACATCTAAACTCACGATGCAAGACGACATTCCTCACCTTCCCAGGTTAATGCCCTGGTACCCACTTCTACCAACGGCTATGTCGACCGTGGGTTTTTTTTTTTCCAACCACGAGTAGAATTCACACTGCTCCCAGCGGGAATCGAACACGGGTTGTCCGAACGTCGGTAGTCCAGTCTGTTGGTTTTCCCAACTAGGCTACCGAGGCCCCCAAAATGTTGGAATACTTGGTTACAACTGGCAAAATACAGGGGTAGAGATATCACAGACGATAAAGAGAGAAGATATTAGATAATTCTGTGTGTCAAGGCATTGAAAACAGTAATCAAAAGATTTTTTTTTTTTTTTTTTTGCGTTCGCCAGCTTTTACCTCTGCCGAAGTCCCTAGCGACTAGGAACTGAATGTTGTGTGTTAATCTGTTTTTCCCTGGCAGTCGTGTGTACAGTTGTCTCTCGCCGCACAGGCAAATAACTGTATCTTCATAGGTACTCATATTTTTTTCCGTCGATGAGTAATTGGGGAACAGCGATAGCTCAGTGGTTATTGAACTGGACTACAAAGGACAAGGGGTAGGGTTCGATCCCAACCGACGGCTTCCGGGTTCACCCAGCCTTAAATGGTACAGGATTTTTTTCTGTGAAAGTAAAGCAGCACGGGCGTAATACTGACCACATTACCCCAAAAATCATGTGCTGAAGGTCTGTAAAATATAGGGTCACTAACACCATATTTCCCTATACGCCACTTGGCGTGACGGGGGTACTTTACTTTTACTTTTACGATGAGTAATTGACGTTTCAAGCCGGGCTAGTTGCTGAAACCAGAGGTGGTTGGCGCAGAGAGAAATCATAAATACAAATCCCAACTGATGCAGGCTGGATTTGAACCCACAATCTCTCTTACCTCGAGCCCAACCAGTCTCCTAATAACGGAAGTGATACGATGTGCTGTGGATAGAAGATTTTGGAAGGATATGATCACCTACGCCAACCGGTAAGGTATATGATGATGCTGTCTGTAAGTGCAACATACAAGAATGCGTTACGCTATCATCATTTCTTGCAATTTGCAAGAGTATTAATATTTTGTCTAACAAGTTAACTGCAACTATCTTAGTGTATGTTCGCTCACAAATTGCTCCTAATCGCCGACGACCCTTGAAAGGACACTAAGTGGACATTGATGCATTATGTCTCTAGTTTACAACACTCTGTAATATCTACATCTTGTTACTTGACATAATCGATTTGACATAAGCAACTAATAAATGCGCAACCGTTTCAAACTGAGGATATGTTTACATCAATAACAGACGAGTTATAGTTCTTTGGACGAGATCTAAAAACCATCGACAGATTTGATATGTAGTGCAACCCGTATTGAAGATAAAATATAAGATCAAGACTTGGGCTACACGTGTCAGCAACGCATAGCTGACTACTTTCGTCAGTACCAGAGGCAAACACTGATGGAAACCCTACTCCATGTCTCCGCGGTGCCCCTGAAAGAGGCAAACTAGTTTGGCTAAAAGATAAGGATCTAATGTGCTAGACAACTCAGTACTTATATTTGTCGTGCTGAAGTCGTTGTTACATGTATAAATATCACAGTTTGCTGCGAGCCAAGACACAGCTTATCTAGGTCCCAGACGATGAAGAATAACAGCAATAATAACTACAAACATATTAGCACTGTTCAATATGATACAGAACTGTGAAACTGGAGTGTCACAATCTCAACTAGAAACGGGACACCCTTTAATGGAAGACCACATATTGAAGAAATCGGAGAATGGTGGTATTGCCCTAAATTCTGTACAAGACATGCCAGTCATTGACCGATTTCTTTGCCTTAAAAGCTTTACAAGGCATGACATTAATTGAAAACAAAAAAAATTTAAATTGTAAACCATTACGGTAAACATCAATCAATTCATATTTTTAGAAATAAACGCACCCACACACATAATATTTATATATATATCATCGTCATCACGTGCAACACATTTTGGCGTAGGCGATTATGTAATTTTCTGTCCATAGTGTATCGTTTTAATTCTTTATTTCTGTTGTTGACTTTTCTGTGCCACGACCCCAAGCTATCCAGCATCTTCCTTTTTTTATCTTTCTTTCATCATCTTCTTTTCACAGTAAAGAAAACGAGGTGTTAAACTGGTTAGTGGAGAGAATGTTACACCGCATTTTCACAACGGTAGAATTGTTCACTAACCACTGGCTTTAACATAGAAATGTTAAATAATAAATTATATTTAGCTTATAAGCGCTGATCAACGTCCCTGACAATTGCAAACGTGCATGTCTGGGCAACATTAAACCTCGTGAACGACATATTAGTGATGTACGACGTTTTCTCTGTTATTTTTTTTTCAAAGATCGATCTCGCCCCAGTGCACAATTCTATATACGTGCTCGAATCGACTCCTATATATATATATATATATATATCATATTGGCAGTGACTGACAACTCAGCAGCAAAACAAATGGACTTTTTAACCTTGCGGATAAGACAACTCTAAAGAAGTTTGTACTGTAAAGGTTCTCAACAAGAAACAAACGCAACGATAGTATATATTAAAATTAAAGTACCCCCGTCACGCCAAGTGGCGTATAGGGAATATGGTGTTAGTGACCATACATTGTACAGACCTTCGGCACATGATTTTTTGGGTAATGAGGTCAGTATTACGCCCTTGCCGTTTTACTTTCCCATAAAAAATCCGGTACCCATTAAAGGCTGCAAGCCGTCGGTTGGGATCGAACCCTACCTCTTGTCCTTTGTAGTCAAGTTCACTAACCACTGAGCTATCGCGGCTCCAAATACAAAGATAATATAAACTTATTACGTAACCTTTTGTATTATGAAACACCCTTCCTTATTTATCGTTCAACGTTGTCGGGAGATGTAGTTTACTGTTTCTTACTTTTCTGCATGTTTCTCCTACTGTTATGTTTCCTAGCAAAATGTTACATCTTTTCAATATTCCTATATGGTGCAGAAACATTGATATTAGACAAGAAAACAGAACAGCAAATTGAAGCCTTTGAATTGTGGATTTATAGAAGAATATGTAGAATTGGATGGCAAGAAAAGAACACAAACGATGAAGTTTTAAAACAACTAAAAATGAAAAGAGAACTACTAAATACAATTAGAACAAGACAAATAACATTTTTGGGGCATGTTAAAAGACACAAAAGTCTAATAAAAGTAATATAGGAAGGGAAAATACAAGGTAACAGAGGCAGAGGCAGACCGAGACTAACATGGACGAGTAACATCAAAAGATTGACAAGTCAACCTATGACAATCTGCACCATCAAAGAAAGGGACAGAGTGGAATGGCGCTCCATGGTAGCCAACCTCCGATGCGGAGACGGCACTCAATGATGATGATGATATATTCCCAAGTGTTTTCAGTTTACCATCAATTCATTTCTTTTCGTGGGTGGCCATTGTGTTATGGTATTTTTGCAACGTTTATTGAAGGTTCGTTGTGTAGTGTTTTGATATCAATCAATTTTAATCTTTTCATGTATTCAATGGTAGAAATTACTTCTTGCATTTTCATCAGTTCTCACTTCTGAACTTATCTCACAGGTTATTTCCAATTATTACGTTTCATTATCGGTAGTGGATTATTTTTCCGATTGTTCTAGAGTCTAGAGTATAATTTGGCATAGGCAGAACAACACTTGATGAAGTTTGTGTTATGGAATCCCCGTTTTACCAATGATATTTCATGGATGGACAGCAGTGGTGACCGTTTTCCGATGATTTGACAAGCTTTGTGGCATGGTAAGCCTATATCTGCCATATAAATACAAGATATATATATATATATATATATATATATATATATATATATATACATATATATATATGTATATATATATATATATATATATATATATATATATATATATATATATATATATATATAATGAGACAAACACAAGATGAGAGAACAGATGAAAATGTGGAAAAACACCACATAATAGATCACTTGAATTTCATATTTGTTGACAAACAAAAAAAACAGTAACTTCGCAGTAAATAAGACAATGAAAATAATTAATTCTTATGGCATTTGAAGAACAATACAACCAACTACTTGAGGGACATGAGAGGTCTACAGATAATACAATGGCAAAAGGCAAGACGATACAAATAAAAAGATTATGTGCAAAGCAATTGAGATATAGATTCCATAGTTTTTCAATTGATTGTGTTTCATGCTGCAATATCACGCTAGAAGTGACCAAAATACTATGATTTAAACTCACTGATGGCTTCAGTTGATTGTGAAGCAGGTCACAGTACGAGTCACTACTCACCATCTGAGCATTTTATATTCACGAATTGATTGGACCAATATGGCCTCATGAAAACGTGAGCGTTACCATTTTAGCCAAAGCGCATGTTGCCTCGTTTTCCTTGTTTACTATGTTTCTATCTAAAAATAATAGACGCTAAAACGTGGTACTAGGGTACAGTAAGGTACGAGACTTGATTCGGCGTCTTAGCACACGAGTTTTCACACACGCCTATCAGAGGTGTTTGGAGACTTCTGGATAGTGTCGCTGCAAGCACCGAAACTCACGATGCGAAGCGGCATTCCTATCAGCCCTAGAGTAATACCCTGATACCTATTTCTGCCAACGGCTGGGTCGACTGTAGGGGTATTTCTTCAACTCACACTACTTCCGTGGGGAATCGAACACATGTTGTCTGAACGTCGGTAGCCCAGTCGATTGCTTGTCCCAACTAGGTGACAGAGGCCCTTAGCACCGTACAAATATCCGCATGAAGATCTTATATTTCAGGGGTTTACAAAATGACTGCTAAAAAATAGCTCTTATGTAGTTATATTATGCGCTGGACCATGGAAAATTGACAAATTCAGGCACCTCGTTGGTTGTTACTCACTTATCTTCTCTGGTTTCTAATTCACTTTTTATGTTCTGGTTCTATCTAATTCTCAAATAACTGATCATAAATAACTATTATTATCGTTCTAAATAAGTCTAACTTATACTGATCTTGCCTCTAGTTCTTGTCGATCTTGCCTCTGCCTAGTTCGTTTCAAATCATGTGCCCAACTTCAAAACGCTATTACGCAGTAAACATTTGTTAAAAACATTTGAAATTTTCCAAATGTTATTAGAATGCAAAAGACCCTTTAAATGTATAATTAACAAATATCTTGCAGCTGCAGTTTTCTTAAAGCGGCGAATTTCTTTGATGTTTGTCACAATTGTAAATTGTTAAGCCCTAAAGAATAGAAATTACCGTAGTTGCTGGTCTATGATTAATTTTCACTAAGTAAAGGCGTGGCCGTAATGGGGAAATAACTGGATAAGACAAAACACCAGGAGAATTATTGTCTGCTCAGTTCGAGGACGGACGATAATATCAAGGTATACCTGTATGTCCAATTTTCATAGTTGTGTGGTCCTGAAAAGAACCGTTTGTTGAACTAATTTAAGGTAATATAGGGGCCAACATTGTGCGGGCTATATACTTTCATTCTGAATCAGACGAGTCTAAAAGATTAATAACTGTTTGGGGTTGAACATTCCACAAACCATCATTTTTCCAATATTCCTCTTCCTGTTTTAAGACGTGGTCTTCACATTTAGCCCAATAATCGTTGTCTATATTTAATAAAGCGAGATTAGCAAGAGTCTTTACATCGCATATTTTGAATTTTGTATTTTCATCTGCCACTTGTCCTTTTAATTTTGCCCAGATTAGTTCTATTTGATTTAAATGAGCATGGTAAGGTGGCAGCCTCAAACTTATATGACCGTGCTCTTGGATAATCTTATCTATTTGAAAAATCTTTGTCCTCTGTTTTTGCTTTACTAGAGATAGTAATTCAGGTTTTAAGTACATGTTATTAAATTGTATGTGCTCTTTTGTGAGCCATATCTTAATAGCATCTTTTGTACTGGATGACGTCGGGACTTTATCTTCAAGTGCAACAATGTTGTGGTACGCTGCATTGTCCATTATTAGGCAAGATGGTCGATCTAGTGATGGGAGAACAGAATTTGCAGTCCAATCTCTAAATATGTGACCATTCATCTCAGAGTGATAATCCCGATTGTCTATGGATTTTAAAAGAAAAATGAGCTCTGCATTCTGTATTAGTCCATGTTGTCGACTACCTGCATGAGCAATTATCAAGCGCTGTCCTTTGCTACTAGGTATTAATCTCTTAATCTTTCCATCTGATGACTGCCATTCCCTTTGGTTAGTGTGGTGAGCATTGATCCATGTTTCATCCAAGTACACAATATCATAACCTTGCTTGCGCACCTCTTTTACTTCACGTAAGTACTTGCTTCTCATGACTATTATATGTGGCTTCTCACAGATGATGTTTCGTCCATTGGAATACTTTCTGAATGTAAAGCCTGCAGCTCTCACATTCCTCCATAATGTAGACTTTGATATTTCAATACTGTTGTTCTTTTTTCAGCGATACTTTTAATTTTCTTATTGTAACAGTTTCATTCATACCCAACATTTTGCGAATTTCACTTCTAATATGTTCACTGTCGAAATTATCCAACATTTTTGCTCTTCCTTGTGATTTTGTATATTTGGAACATTGACGGTCACGTGCTTGAATCCAGCGATTAAATGGCCGTTTAGATAAATCCAAAATGTGTCTTGTCCTATTCTCAGGGTTTTCTAAAGAATGAAATAATCTTCCTCGTTTAGCCTCTTTGCAAAAATAGTCATACATTTTTATTGCGATGTTTTGTAACCTGCAGGATTTCATTTTAAGACTCATGATATATGTTATTGTTCCACGTCTCTACCTATGAATGAACGGAAATGGAACACACAATGCCTCGTGTTTTCTACAAGTGTCTAATTGTGTCAGGCAACCCACGTTGAAAGCGTGCAAAAACGTCAATTGTACCATGTATGGATTTTTAATCGCTATTTTTAAATTAAAATACTGTAAACACTAAGTTTTGACTACATCAATGGGTCGTTATAAATTTATATAAATCAAATAAGCAACAATAATAACAAAATGTTTTGTTTTCTTAATTAATTCCCTGTTGGGTTCTAATCATTATAACTTTACATGCAAATTTTGAAAAAATTACAAAAAGGGGTTAAAAAGATATCGATTTTAAAAGTTGGGCACGAGTTATGAAACGGACTATAACTGCTGAAGTCCACACTTTTGTCAAAACTGTCTTCAGCAAGTTTCGGCCGAAACCGACTAAGCTCGTCTAGTTTACATTTCCGTTTCTGATTCTAATCTACGATAACTGGTATATGAACTTGGTGTCCATAATATCAAAACAAGATGCCATCATGACACCTATTTAGACATTACTCACTTGTTCCTAAACAGCTACCATGAATCTTAGCAGTAACTTCGCCTGGTCAACTTGCCCTGCCATGAGTTAGTTTGTCAACCTAATTCCTGGCTATGTTGACGGGTCAAGTCATGTTGTTACACTTATCTCATCACCTGTACAATAACAGCTGGGAAAATTCCACTCGCCTTATCTACTGTATCTGTCTGACTTCTAATTATGATACTATTCGGTTGTTATTATCCTCCATCCCCAAACATTTTCTCAATAATGGCTAAACAATCTTCATTGACTATGTTATTCTGTCTACGTCTGAAAATGTACGGTTATTTTACCTTTAACTATGAGTACACAACTTAAACTATCCTAACTTAAGCCATCTCCCTATCGCCAAAGCCAATTATGTGGTTTAAATCTCACCGAGTCCGCATACTGTTAAATGGACAACGTGAGGTCGAGCTGTAACGGTCACCTTTTTCAAACCACTTTTCAACTATTGTTTCTACTCATACACTTGATTGCACTGATAGATAACTTCCCGCAATCTTCTTGTGCATTATTTTCACCTTCGCTACCCAATAAAGTATCACTGCACGCGGCTCTTCTTTACAGGATGTCTGTAAATCGTTATGATCTTTGTTGTCGATGCTGTTGAAACAGGAGTGCACATGACGGCTGGAATACTAGCGTGTGCCATTTCTGATTGTTTGAAACCACAATGATTACAATACTTAATTGTTACTTTTGCATAAAACCTTTTTTAATAGTGTGTAATGTGTTTTGTTCACACAATCAAAACCATTTAGAAAATAATCAAATTCTATAATAAAATTACACTGACAAACATAATAAATAATTTCAAGTCGAACTATGATAGAACAAACATCAATATAACGTGGAGTGTCAAAATGAAAGACAATGGTGATTCATAAATGATCCACTTTGAGACCGGAGCTGATTAATATTCTTTATTACTGAAATGTTTTCTTGTCTCTAGACTTACTGAAAAGATTATATGTGGTGAAAAGAGGTACCACTGAATAAATGTTTGAAGTGAGTAGTATATGTTTTTGTCTCAGTGAAAATTCGAGCAGTTCACTGAAGGGTTTGGTGTGAAGAGTGGTGTCCACTCAGCTAATTTGGTCAGGCACATCCACTCGACTGGAGTTGACGCTATTTGGTGTGAAGAGTGGTGTCCCCACAGTTAATTTGGTCACGCAAATCCACTTGACTGGAATTGACGCTCTTTGGTGTGAAGAGTGGTGTCCCCACAGTTAATTTGTTCAGGCACATCCACTCGACTGGAGCTGACCCTCTTTGGTGTAAAGAGTGGTGTCCCCACAACTAATTTGGTCAGGCACATCCACTCGACTGGAGTTGACGCTCTTTGGAGTGAAGAGTGGTGTCCCCACAACTAATTTGGTCAAGCACATCCACTCGACTGGAGTTGACGCTCTTTGGTGTGAAGAGTGGTGTCCCCACAACTAATTTGGTCAGGCACATCCACTCGACTAGAGTTGACGCTCTTTGGAGTGAAGAGTGGTGTCCCCACAACTAATTTGGTCAAGCACATCCACTCGACTGGAGTTGACGCTCTTTGGTGTGAAGAGTGGTGTCCCCACAACTAATTTGGTCAGGCACATCCACTCGACTGGAGTTGACGCTCTTTGGAGTGAAGAGTGGTGTCCCCACAACTAATTTGGTCAAGCACATCCACTCGACTGGAGTTGACGCTCTTTGGTGTGAAGAGTGGTGTCCCCACAACTAATTTGGTCAAGCACATCCACTCGACTGGAGTTGACGCTCTTTGGTGTGAAGAGTGGTGTCCCCACAACTAATTTGGTCAGGCACATCCACTCGACTGGAGTTGACGCTCTTTGGTGTGAAGAGTGGTGTCCCCACAACTAATTTGGTCAGGCACATCCACTCGACTGGAGTTGACGCTCTTTGGAGTGAAGAGTGGTGTACCCACAACTAATTTGGTCAGGCACATCCACTCGACTGGTGTTGACGCTCTTTGGTGTGAAGAGTGGTGTCCCCACAACTAATTTGGTCAGGCACATCCACTCGACTGGAGTTGACGCTCTTTGGAGTGAAGAGTGGTGTCCCCACAACTAATTTGGTCAAGCACATCCACTCGACTGGAGTTGACGCTCTTTTGTGTGAAGAGTGGTGTCCCCACAACTAATTTGGTCAGGCACATCCACTCGACTGGAGTTGACGCTCTTTGGTGTGAAGAGTGGTGTCCCCACAACTAATTTGGTCATGCACATCCACTCGACTGGAGTTGACGCTCTTTGGTGTGAAGAGTGGTGTCCCCACAACTAATTTGGTCAGGCACATCCACTCGACTGGAGTTGACGCTCTTTGGAGTGAAGAGTGGTGTCCCCACAACTAATTTGGTCAGGCACATCCACTCGACTGGAGTTGACGCTCTTTGGTGTGAAGAGTGGTGTCCCCACAACTAATTTGGTCAGGCACATCCACTCGACTGGAGTTGACGCTCTTTGGTGTGAAGAGTGGTGTCCCCACAACTAATTTGGTCAGGCACATCCACTCGACTGGAGTTGACGCTCTTTGGAGTGAAGAGTGGTGTCCCCACAACTAATTTGGTCAGGCACATCCACTCAACTGGAGTTGACGCTCTTTGGTGTGAAGAGTGGTGTCCCCACAACTAATTTGGTCAGGCACATCCACTCGACTGGAGTTGACGCTCTTTGGTGTGAAGAGTGGTGTCCCCACAACTAATTTGGTCAGGCACATCCACTCGACTGGAGTTGACGCTCTTTGGAGTGAAGAGTGGTGTCCCCACAACTAATTTGGTCAGGCACATCCACTCGACTGGAGTTGACGCTCTTTGGTGTGAAGTGTGGTGTCCCCACAACTAATTTGGTCAGGCACATCCACTCGACTGGAGTTGACGCTCTTTGGTGTGAAGAGTGGTGTCCCCACAACTAATTTGGTCAGGCACATCCACTCGACTGGAGTTGACACTCTTTGCTCCAGCCATCAAAGTGGAGGTCGGTGTTATGCCATTAAAGATGTTGTCTACACGATCATGGTTATTGCACTTTGTGATGACACAAGTGGAAGTACTGAGATGATGTGAGAGAACCTGGTGTCGACATAATCGATGTTATTACGCATGGGAGACATAGTAGGAAGTTAGACAGAGCGAAGAAGAGAAAGGCAGGGAGAAAGTCAGTGGAGATAGAGAGAAAGCCAGAGAAAAGGTTAGTGGTGACAGATAGGTGATACATAAAAAGGGAGATGGAGAGTGTGTAAAGGAGTAAACAGAGAGATAGACAAAGGGAGACAGAAAGTCTGAGAGAAAAAGCGTTGGAGTACCATATCAAGTGAGAGAAGGAGAGACACAGCTGCTAACAAAATACTTACGTGAGTTGTACGTGAGATTCTGTAACGAAGTCTAATGTACCAGATACCCAAATCGTAGAGACCGTGTACCAACACAACCACATGCTTATTTTCATGGGGGCTCTTTGTTTTTGTAAAATAGAAAGACAGTCATTGTGTATTAGTTGGCGGTTTACAGTAAAATTACTGTAACGTTTTTTTCCTTATTCCAATCAAGTAGTTATGTCTAACCTAAATTAATAGACTTACAAGAAAAAATGTGTGTGTTTTTTTGTTTGTTCCTGATGAAGGCCTATTGGGCCGAAACGTTGTTTAGTCTGTGTCGTCCACTTATCACGTAAAGCTTCTTACATACCATTTTTTTTATTTTTTTATTTTTCCTTACAAGAAAACACTTTTGTGAACCCACACCAAAACACTGTTATGTTAGAAATCAATCCAGTGACCTCATGTGAACCTAAACAAATTTACCAGCTACTCATATTGAACAGATCTAGCCCAAACAAAACTGCCGTTAACATTTCAAATATTCCATTGTTTCCACTTGTTATGCCACAGCATCACCTATGAATTCACTATAAATAAAATAAAACACTTCTGCTTAAGTTAGTTTCAAACTCTGGCCGCTCTTCAAACTGCTGCAATTCAACAATTTGGTTTAAACTTTTGAATTTTTGCATTGAATCTATTAGTCAGTATCGCATTATAAGAAAATAAGCTCCATTTGAAATAAACAGGTGGTTTTTATCTTGACTATTTTCTCATTATATAAAAACAAATATACATATTTATACGAGCGAAATGAAATATTTACGATTTGTACTAGTCAAATGAAATATTTACGGTTTGTTCAAGCCAAATGAAATATTTACGATTTGTACTAGTCAAATGAAATATTTACGGTTTGTTCAAGCCAAATGAAATATTTACAGTTTGTAGTAGTCAAATGAAATATTTACGGTTTGTAGTAGCCAAAAGAAATAATTACAGTTTGTAGTAGTCAAATGAAATATTTACGGTTTGTAGTAGTCAAATGAAATATTTACGGTTTGTTCAAGCCAAATGAAATATTTACAGTTTGTAGTAGTCATATGAAATATTTACGGTTTGTAGTAGCCAAAAGAAATAATTACAGTTTGTAGTAGTCAAATGAAATATTTACGGTTTGTACTAGTCAAATGAAATATTTACGGTTTGTAGTAGTCAAATGAAATATTTACGGTTTGTACTAGTCAAAAACAATATTT
The DNA here is from genome assembly GCA_032433765.1 of Megaustenia siamemsis. Lineage (NCBI taxonomy): Eukaryota > Metazoa > Mollusca > Gastropoda > Stylommatophora > Ariophantidae > Megaustenia > Megaustenia siamemsis. Next base: position 49,084,421 of record JAVIAB010000125.1, on the reverse strand, counting down.
ACGGTTTGTACTAGTCAAATGAAATATTTACAGTTTGTAGTAGTCAAATGGAATATTTACGGTTTGTACTAGTCAAATGAAATATTTACAGTTTTTAGTAGTCAAATGAAATATTTACGGTTTGTACTAGTCAAATGAAATATTTACGGTTTGTAGTAGTCAAATGAAATATTTACGGTTTGTACTAGTCAAATGAAATATTTACGGTTTGTAGTAGTCAAATGAAATATTTACGGTTTGTACTAGTCAAATGAAATATTTACGGTTTGTAGTAGTCAAATGAAATATTTACGGTTTGTACTAGTCAAATGAAATATTTACGGTTTGTACTAGTCAAATGAAACATTTACGGTTTGTAGTAGTCAAATGTATATTTACATTGAGACAACTATGTGAAAAAACAATAGAATATGACAGAAACCTAAATATAGTGTTTATAGATCAGGAAAAAGCGTTTGACCGTGTGGACAGGAACAAACTTTGGCAAACTTTAGAAACATACGGGGTAGCAGGACAACTACTAGAAAATATAATATCATTATATAAAAACAGTCAAAGTGCCGTCAGAACATCGGAAGGTCTGTCAGAATGGTTTCAGGTTACAACAGGAGTAAGACAAGGATGTGTCCTCTCACCACTCCTCTTCATCATATATATGGACAAAATAAATCTGGAAACAACCAACAACAAGGACAAATCAAATAATAACATAGAGGTAGAAAACTCCAACATCAATGAGCTACTCTTCGCTGATGACCAATGCCTAATATATGAGGATGAAAACCTGCTACAACAGCATTTAACATCTCTAGATAAAAGCTGCACAAACTACAGTATGAAAATTAACACAGCAAAAACAGAGGCTATAAGAATAAGCAAATTGAGACACCCATTAAACATCAAGATCAAAGACAAAGAAATAAAACAAGTAGAGGAATTCAAGTATTTAGGCGCAATGTTCACAGAAGATGGAAAACTAGACAGAGAAATTGACATGAGAATACAAAAAGCAAATGCTGTCACATACCAGCTTTCACCATTGTTAAGACATCCAAACATTTCTATGCCAGCTAAACAACAAATGATAAATAGCATCTTCATACCAACTTTGTGCTATGAAAGTCAAACATGGACCCTTTCTAAATCACATTTAAGAAAGATCAATACATGTGAGATGCGATGCTTGAGAAAAGTAACTAACAACACAAGAAGAGATAGAATACCAAATGAAACCATAAGAAAAATGGTAGGAACAAAACCCTGCCAAGAATATATAGAACAACAACAACTTAAATGGTTCGGCCACCTGGTCAGAATGAATCCTCACCAATCACCATCAATGGCGTTCTTCTCGAGAATGCATGGAAAAAGACCAAGAGGAAGACCCAGAAGAAGATGGTTAGATGCAGTGACAGAGACATGTAACAACAAAGGAAAATCACTCATTCAGACAATTCGAGCAGCACAAGAACGACAAATGATATAAACCACGACACCTTTTAGGTATCAGTGAAAGAGAAAAGAAGAAGAAGAAGAAGTAGTCAAATGAGCAAGCAACATTTTTCGGGCACATCATGAGAAGAGGAAAGTAGGGATACTTGATTACAACTGGCAAAATAAAAGGAAAGAGAGGTCGCGGACGACAAAGAGAGAAAATACTGGATAGCTTGGTGTCATGGCATGAAAACAGTCAACAACAGAACTGATACGATGCACTGTTGATAGAAGATTGCGGAGGGACATGATCACCTACGCCAACCTGTATGGCACATGATGATGATGATGATGAGTAGTGAAATTAAATATTTATAGTTTGTATTACTCAAATGAAATATTTTCCGTTTGTACTAGTCAAAATCACTATTTTAAAACTTAATTTTCACGCATTTCTCTCATATTGTGTGTGAACCAACCACGTCGCACTTCTATTAAATCAAGAAATATAGACTTCATGTTCTAATTAATTTTAAATGCGTTGTAAAACTCGTCGTGGACTGGAAGTAATTATAGAATCGTAGGTTTACACTTCAAACAATCGCGATGATGATTTACTTCATACTTTTGAACTTTTGAAGAGAGACGAAACAAGGGAGTCTGTATCGTTGTATATCGATACTTTATCGTGAAAAGATAACGGTTCACATTTTCCGTTTAAGTTGGCAGTTATTAAGGCTGGGTGAACCCGGAGGTCGTCGGCTGGGATCGAACCCTACGTCTTGTCCTTTGTAGTCCAGTTCACTAACCACTGAGCTACCGCGGCTCCCATATTTAAAATATACTGTATGGTAATACAAATTTTCAAGGGATTCAACTCTAATATAAATACCTGTCTTGTGGCAAGCTAAAGTCATCTCCCTTATGTTACATTGTTCAAAGTATGGACGAATGTGTGATGGTTTGACAACTTTCAATTAGCTAATTCTTGTGTAAAAGTGGAAAATGGCTTGTCAGCAATGATATATCAAGAAAACCTAATGCAAAATTGTATAAAAGCACCAGAATTGAGAATTATGTTCTATGAGCTTTGAACGTGTTTGACTACTAGTTTGAATACTAGTTTTAGTAACAACAATGATAATAGGACTATGTGACATGCTTCGTGTCATCAACAAAATGTTCCCGTTTCATTTGATGTGCTAATACATATATGCCTGTGTCATATAGTAACTAATATACGACCGATTTAGGGCAAGAATTATTTTTTTTAAAAAGAAAATAAGATCCAGGAAAAAGGAGGGGGAAAATGTCTTGAAGAGAATAATTATAAGAAAAAATGGCTTTGCCGCAATAGCTGTGCGATTTTATATTATAAAAAGATAATGTCATCGGAAATCTAAGTCCAAGTGCAAAATTTAATTGTATTCCCTATCGGGGTTTTCGATACATTAAATACGATATGAGGACACAAGTTCTAAAGCAGACTTGTATGTCTGGCACTAAGCAAGGCACTATATTGTATGTGTATTTTCCTCCTTCTTCTTCCAACCCCATATGAAGTATAATTCGTCAACAAACACTATTCACGCCGTCCTGTTTCTTGTTATTCTCATAAGGTCTTTCTATGCTTTCCTCATCCTCGTTTTTCCTTTTGTCTTCTCATTATTTGTGCAGTTAATGTACGTATGCAATAGTCTTTCTTCGTGATTTTTCATACGTTTTCTGAATCTTGACTTATTGTATTTTGTGCAAATCAAAATGTATTTTTATAATAGCTAAATACCAATTTGATTATAAGCTACGAACGGCACGTTTATGAAAGATGTGTTCATGATCATGTTAGGCTAGATGTAAAGCTTGGTGACAACATGCATGTTTATTAGCAGTGCTGGTAAAATGTAGACCGTATGTCCGTAAACGAGCTAATGTGTCCATTAATCATACTTCACTTGGATTACAACGAGTGCTTGCAGAGTATGAATATATGACCCATCCCAGTGCAATAAGGAGACAGGCCTTAAACAAGAATACTGCTCCATTAAAATAAAGGCATTTCTAGCATGTTGGGTCGATCTCATGGATGCAATCTTTAATATAGTTCAGGGATTACAAATAAGCGCTATCCTGTAACAACAAGCGAAGTAAATTGCGCTTACATGTTAGGCTATCAATGAAATATAGTAATAATATAGCAGAGAATTGTGAATATAGTAATAATTAAAATCGAATGAGTAAATATATAATGATGGTAATAGTGAGATTTATACTCAAAGAAATCACTTTAAAATGAATGGAGATAGACCACACATATAAAATAGCAACAATCAATACATGAGGTGTAAAAAGCAGGAAGCTGACGTGGGGAAGATGCCAATTAAAAAACTAGGAAACGAGGACACCAGGCAAAAGGATAACAGATTAAGAAAACACACGTGATCTACACGACAATTTTCTCAAGAGTCACACAGAACGAGCAACACGCGTAATAGGCTTTATAATCGACCCAGAACACGTAACAATATTCTAGAAAAAAAATACTACTGAGAAGTAATTATCACAATCAGACCACTTGAAGATGACCGAAAAAAATACATACAGATTTAAGCACTATGTAACAACAAGAAAGATGAGAGCGAAGAATTATATTACATAATAAATGAAATTGTCAACAAGACTGATGAAAGGACGACATGATAGTGATGAATTCTTTAAATAATTGGGGGCCTCAGTAACCTAGTTGGGAAAACCACCCGACTGGACTGCCGACTTTCGGACAACCCGTGTTCGATACCCGCTGGGAGCAGTGTGAATTGTACTCGTGGTTGGGAAAAAAAAAATACCCCCATCGTCGACCCAGCCGTTGGCAGAAATGGGTACCAGTGTATTATTCTGGGAAGGTGAGGAATGTTGCTTCGCATCTGAGTTTCGATGCTTGAGGCGACACTATACAGAAATCTCCGAACATTTCTGGATAGGCGGCCGAGCACATATGGGTGGAAACTCGTGTGCTAAGACGCTGGTTCAAGGCTCGTACTTTACCTTACCTTTATCTTTCAATGGAAAACTTGGGAAAGGCAACAGTGAGAACAGAGATATCCTGGGACCGTTTGGCGATAAAACAGCTGGAATAAACGAAAATGAAAGCAGACTGGTGGAATTATGTAATCAAAATAATTTGTTTATCACCAACATATTCTTCACACACAGAAAGTCGCAATTGTACACATGGTACAAGTGGAATGACACAACAAGCAGAAGCCAGATATATTTTATACTAACAAGAAAACATAACAATAAAAGAGTAACCGATGGCAGATCTATCCCTAATATCACAGACGACATGGACAATTAACTGGTTATGATTACTTTCAGACAGCCACAAATAAAGAATATATGAAAACAAACAAAAGAAGCAAAAAAGAACAGTCAATAAGAATAAAACAAATTAATAATAATAATCATTCTTATAACAAAATAAGATTAAATAATTTTAAAAAAACCTAGAAGAAAAGCTAACAGAGGAAAGTACAGTAGAAGAAGAGTGGAAACAGTTTAAGAAAATAGCAACGAACATCTCAATAGCAGTATGGAATGAAACTAAGGACACAATAAGAGAAAAATACCATCCTATGGTGGAACGAAGCAATCAGAGAAACAATCAAAGAAAAGAAGCAACTGTTAAAGAATTTGTGGGAGAATAAGAACCAAGAAGAATATTTAAAATTTGCCTGTGTTCGGAAAAAAAAGTTAAGATTCAAGACAGCCACAAGAGACTTCTACAAAGCAGCAAAGGCAAAAGCTAAAGAAGGAAACTACGATCCTACTGAGTCCTTAGATGACAATGGCAGACATCGAATATCAAATAACCAGCATATACAACACGGATGGAAATACTAGTATGAAGACTATTAAACTTAGCGGCAACTGCCAATTACACAACAGAAACCACGCAAGAATGCACAAACACTGAACCCAACATCATGAATGAGGAAATGGAAGGGGTAATCAAATACGCACCAAGAAATGAAGCATTGAAATAGATAACATGCCCGTAGAAATAATAGCAGCAGCAGGAGAAACATGAGCTACATGGCTGCACAGAATATCCAATGCAACATAGCTTTAAAAAAGCCCTAGAAGACTGGCAACAGACAATCATCTTACCAATATGGAAGAAGAAATGTAGCAAAAGAGATTCCAACCAATATAGAGGTAAATCGTTTCTCAGTCATATAGGAAAGTCTTACGCCAAAATTTTGGAAAAAAAAGCTGAGACCAATAATAGAACTACAGTTAAGCGATTCTCAAATGGGTTTTAAAAAAAAAACAGGATATACTAAAGCTCTATTCACCTTAAAACAGCTAACATAAAATAAGACAGAACACAATCACAATGTGTACAGAGCTTTCACGACCAGAAAAAGCATTCGACAGAGTAAATAGAGAACAACTGGGGAGATACTAACAATATACGGAGTAAGCCAACATTTAACCAATCTAATTAAAAGTCTGTACATCAATAGCAGCTGCACAGTCAGAACAGAAGCAGGCTACACAGACCACTTCGAAGTTATATCAGGCGTAAGACATGGATGCATACTATCTATCCCCATTGTTATTTATTACATACATGGACTATATATGACAGTTAACCAACCCATCAAAGACAGAGGAGATCAACTAGCTTCTATTTGCAGACGAATAGGCACTAATATATGGGAAAACAGAAGACCTACAAAACACATAAATAGACTCAACAGCACAGGCACAAAATACAACATGAAAATCAAAATCAACAAAACAGAAGTCATGGATGTCGCAAAAGAGGAACAGAACATCAACATAACTATAGAAGGCAGGCAATTAAAACAAGTAGAGGAATTTTAATGCATAGAAAGTCTGGTAACAAACACAAATCCACAAACTCCAGAAGTAGACTGAAAATGCAACAAAGTTTGTCAAATCATTGGACAGTTATCACCCCTATTGTCTAACAAGGAAATAACTCTAGAGGCAAAACGGGCACTTACAATACAATCTTCATTCCAACGTAGTGTTACCATTGCCATACTTGATCCCTAAATGCAAGAACAACAAGAAAAGTTACCTCTACTGAGATGAAGTGTGTTAGACGCGTGATAGGAAACAGAATAGATGGACAGAATATATCAGTCAATGATGATGAAAGAGGCACAGGGCCACCAATTATGCAGAGTGAAGTAGAGGACACAATTCAACACATGAAAAGAGGCAAAGCTCCAGGTCCTGACTAAATGTCAATTGAAGAGATACATGCATTAAGAGAGCTGGGAGCACAAGTCATAACAAAACCCAATGATATATATAACATGGGCACACACCCTAAGATCTACTCAAATCTATCTGTGTAGCCATACCGAAGAAGTCAGGCGCAACTGATTGTTAAGACCATCGCACTATTAGTCTCATGAGCCATATGATGGAAATATTACTAAGACCTATCATAGGAACAAAATAAAACTAGTAATAAGTGAAGAACAATGTGTATTTTGTGGAAGGAAAGGGCACCAGTAGTGCAATATACATCTTAAGACATTGATTTTTTAAAAAATCTATAGAGGTAAACAAAGATATAAAGATACGTGCTTTATAGGCTACACAAAATCATTTGACAAAGTAAAGCATGTGAAAAATAAATATGCTGGAGAAATTAAACATTGATGGCAAGGATCTGCGAATCATAAAAAAAACGTGTACTGACAACAAACAGCAGCTATACGAATTAGCAACCAAACATGACAATTCCAATATATAAAACAAGGAGTCAGACAAGGCTGTGTTCTGTCACCGGATTTGTTTTCACTTTACAGCGAACATATTATGAGATCAATAGTAGACACAAAAGGAATTAATGTCAACGGTCACAACATAAATAATTTGTGATATGCGGATGACAGTCTTAATAGCAGAGAAAGAGAATGAGCTTCAAGAAATGATAGACATAATAGTAAAAGAACTCAACAAAAAAGGTCTCAATCTTAATAGTAAGAAAACAGAAGTAATGGTCTTATCAAAGAAACAATCACAACCATCACCATCATCATCATCGAGTGCCGTCTCCGCAACGAAGGTTGGCTACCATGGAGAGCCATTCTGCTTTGTCTCTTGCTTTGATGGGGCAGGTTGTCATAGGCTGATTTGTCCATCTTTTGATGTTACTCGTCCATGTTAGTCTTGGTCTGCCTCTGCCTCTTTTACCTTGTATTTTCCCCTCCAGGATTACTTTTAGTAGGCTGTTGTGTCTTTTAACATGTCCCAAAAATCGCATTTGCCTTGTTTGATTTGTGTTTAGTAGTTCTCTTTTCATTTTTAGTTGGTTTAAGACTTCGTCGTTTGTTTTCTTTTCCTTCCATCCAATTCTACCTATTCTTCTATATATCCACATTTCAAAGGCTTCAATTCGCTGTTCTGTTTTCTTGTCCTCTGTCCATGTTTCTGCACTATATATGAATATTGAGAAGATGTAACATTTTGCTATTCTTAGTTTTAGCCTTGGTGTTATTTGTTTTGTTGTTAGTATGTTCTTCATGACATTAAAATTACTTTTTGCCATTCCTATTCTTTTGTTTATTTGAGTTGTACATTTTCCATCACCGCTGTATTATGTCCAAGGTAGTTGTAGTTCTGAACTGTCTCCAGGTCTATTCTTTCAATTTTAATATCCATTTGTGGGTTTTGAGTATTTCCTTTGTTTATGAACATAGTTTTAGTCTTTTTGATATTCATATCTAGTCAATATTTTTCCCTTATCATGTTTATTTCATTAAGTAATTGTTGTAGATCTTTAGGATTTTCTGCTAGTTGTACAGTATCATCAGCATATCTTAGGTTATTGATTATCTTTCCATTAATTTGTAGGTCTGGCATCTCTGTGATGTTTTTAAAAATTTGCTCAGTGTATAGATTGAACAAGCTTGGTGATAGGATGCATCCCTGTCTTACTCCTCTTTTTATATCAGTGGGTGTAGAGTTCTCTTTGTTATATTGTATTATTGCTGTTTGCTTCCAGTATAGATTACATATTAGTCGTATGTCCATGTCATCTAGATGTACCTCTTTAATCATCATGCAACATATAAATAAACAGGACAAATCTGGAACAAGTGCAACGTGTCAAATACTTGGAAACAATAATAACATCAGATGGAAGATGTACCACAGAAATAAAAAGCAGGATAGCTCAGGCGAAAATAGCATTTCAGAAAATGAAAAATATTGTATGCATCAAATATATGTCAACATAAGTGAGAAAGATAGTTCATCGGTGCTATATAGAACCAATTCTGACCTATGGATGCGAATCATGGATAGTAGAGTAACAAATGTATAGATAACTAGAGGCCACAGAGATGACATTTCTAAGAAGAATAATGAAAGTTCCCTGCACTGCTAAAAAAGACCAACGAGGAAATTATCAATGAGACCAACACAAAAAAGGAACTCCTAAAAAACATCAGAAACAAACACACTGGCACATCATGAGAAGGGAAAAGTTGGAATACTTGGTGACAAGTGGCAACATAAAAGGATCGAGGGCGACAAAGTGAGAAATACTGGATAGCTTGGTGTCATGGCTTGGTAAACAGTCAACAACAGAACTGATACGATGCACTGTAGATAGAAGATTGTGGAGGAACATGATCACCTACGCCAACCGATATGACACATGACGATGATGATGATGATGATATTATTGGTGTTGATTTATATAGGTTATTGTTTCATTTGCTTAATTAATTAAATGTCATCAGTATTATATTACTGTCTTCTTAAAACAAAATAAACACACCATAATGGATCGTTATGACATTGTGATGCAAAAGAAGCCCACTTTATACCTCTTATAATGTTTAATATCTGTTTTAAAAATAATTGTATTTTATCTTAGTTTTATGATTATTATTATACATCATTCTTTTTTTCCAAATGAAATACATTTAAAAAAAAATGTTTTGTTTCATCCCTCTAGGAATAAATGCTCTAGCTGCCAACACATCTGATGATTTCCTGAAGATCCCACTACAGAAGGTCACTGAGAGCACCGCCAGTTTAGTTACAAAAGTTCTGGTATTTTTCTACGGCTTGCTGATAATTGGGCTCACTTTTGGGGCTTCCACGCTGAAAGGTTCAATTCTTCAAATATCAATAGCCACCACAGGAGCATTTGGAGGGCCGATACTTGGCGTATTCCTGCTTGGTGCTCTGCTTCCCTGGGGTAATAAATATGGAGCAGTCTATGGAGGTCTTGTCGCCATTGTATTCAACAGGTGGATGGCTATAGGTCAACAGCTTTAAGGAAGGAAGCGGAAGACTTTACCGCTTCCACCTACAGATATGTGCTATTTGAACAGGTCTATCCCTGAATTCATCAACGGCAGCTCAGTACAGACGTATTTTCACAATGAAATTGGGATTAGTAAAACATCAACAAGTCACATATTCTGAGCAGCAAAGCAGATCAGAATTATGCAAATAATTATGACTTTTTCCTCTACGACATCTCATACGAGTGGTACGGCTTTATTGGTACTCTTTCCAGCCTCGCGGTTGGCTTACCACGGCAACAGCCGGGGTTCGTTCCCTGGCGAGGACACCTGGGTTTTACTAATTCCCTAAAAATTAGTGGGAGCCGCGATAGCTCAGTGGTTAGTGAGCTGGACTACTACGGACAAGGGGTAGGGTTCGATCCCAACCGACGGCTCCAGGTTCACCCAGCCTTAAATGGGTACCGGATTTTTTGTGGGAAAGTAAAGCAGCATGGGCGTAATACCGACCACATTACCCCAAAGATCATGTGCTGAAGGTCTGTAAAATATAGGGTCACTAACACCATATTTCCCTATACGCCACTTGGCGTGACGGGGGGTACTTTACTTTTTACTTTCCAGCCTCGTTCTTGGTATAATCATAAGCTACTTCTCTCGTTGATATTGTGTTCCAGTTACAGATAAAAAATTGTTGTTTCCTTTTATCCGGAAATTATGGCTGGGGAAGTCGCTAAATACCAACAGTGAAATGAATACCGAAAATAACGTTGATGGTCAACTCATGCTGCAAGAGTCTGAATCGAATCGTCTCTAAAAGCTACAGCTAAGATAAAATGTTATACTCGCAGTTATGAAAAAATCCATCTTAAAGACACTATCACCAACCTGTATATGGTCAAGTTAGTTGAGGACAACGCATTTTCTTTTGCGTCACCCAGAAAAATATTAACAATATAAATTATTATAGTCAGCTTTTACTATTATTGTTTTTTAATTATTTTTCATAATTGCTGACCTATAATGTTCAAAAAATGTTTACTGCAGTTGTCCTGCGAATAAATTAATGAAAGTTAATTAGGGTTCACTAATGCATATTAACAATTAAAGGCCGCAATATACAATGTCTACATCATTACTATCCTACTGAATGGCAGCGAATCATGGTCAACTTATGCAAAGCTGAAGAGAATACTAAATGCATTCCATGTGCGATGTCTGCGCAGTATTCTTGTTATAACCTGAAAGGACAAAGTAACAAACGTGGAGGACTCAAACAGGCGTCTCGAACACGCTGCTCAGACAGCGTTGGTCTCGGTGGATAGGCCACCATGGACAACTAGCAGATGGCAAAAGAACTAGGGGACGCCCAAAGCGTTGATTTGTAGATATGTGTAAATAGGACATGACTCTGAACATAAACCATGGTACCTGGAAAGACATAGCTGCAGACTGCAATCATTGGATACACTCTAAATCTCCAACTCAAACAAGAAGCAGACAGATTTATAGAAAAAAAGAGTACACGGTGAAAGAAAAGAAAAAGAGAGTACACGGTGAAAGAAAAGAAAAAGAGAGTACACGGCGAAAGAAAAGAAAAAAAAAATAACATTTCTAGGAGCTGTAAAATGGCTGTCGGAGGCTGATATTACAAATTGGAATATACTAATCCAACCAGTGAGCAAAAAGATCAGAAAATGCCGCAGAAATTTTTGTTATATTTTTTTGGAAACTTCACATGAATTTTTATAGAACTTATTTATTATGTTATGGCATTTTGTTTTCTTCTTTCCTTTCACATTTGTATGTCAGCTTTCAGCGGAAATAAAGTGCAATCACTTGCTTCTGTTTTACCATTTTCTGTTTATAATGTTTGTCATAGCTTGACCTAGCACCGAGTAGTCTCGCCCAATATCCCGATTACGTGTCTATCACTTCTGTAACGCGTTGATTTGGTGAATTTGTGAACATGGTTTCAGTCACAGCTTGGTACTCTCTATTCAACTAATAGAAGGAGAACCTTGAGCTTGAGAAAAAGTAATCAAAATGAGAAATATCACTGTTTTCACTTTAGAGAGCCGCGTTAGCTCAGTGGTTAGTGAACTGGACTACAAAGGACAACAGGTAGGGTTCGATCCCAACCGACGGCTACCGATTCACCTAGCCTTTAACAGGTACCTGATTTTTTCGTAATACCGACCACATTATCCCGAAATCAAATGCCGAAGGTCTGTAAAATGTATGGTCACTAACACCATATACCATACACGCCTAGTTGGCGTGACGTAAGTACTTTACTTTTTTTAACTGTTTTCACTCACATATAAATATTTTGGCCCAATACATTGAAATACACCTCACTTCACCATAGTAGAATGTCACAATATGTGTGATGATGCATTATAATTCTGGTAAATGTGCCCGTTATCAAATGATCGTTTTAAAAACGAAAGCCATAAAACGATCCGCAGGCAGTGGGGTGTCTTGCTGTGCAGCATAGGAGCTCTTTTACTTCGCGCGGTCCGTGCTCTGTCTTTGTCATTTTTTTACATTACTGAAATCTGCCTCTGCTGTTCTTCGCTGGGATGTCCTTTGTTTTTCTTTCCTCTTCTTAGAGTTCACTTTATGATAGATTTTGTGATTGTCCCTGCATCTCTGCTGAATAACTGACATATCCATCTGCATCGTGTGTCAGGGTTGCTTTCGAGCAGTTTTGGGTTGTTGATTTGTTTTGGTCAAAATGTTATGAAACCTTGCACGGACAGGTAAATAATGCACACATGTCATGTCACCATTAATCCATGGCGAAGTTTGGGGTTTATACAATCGAGTACATAATCTGGTTCTCACGGCTTCTCTTTTCAATATGCCAACGATGCCACATGACCTATATTGGTGAGTCTGGAAGAAGATTAGCGGAAAGATTTCATCTACGTGATGCCCAACAGAATACTGGTACTCCGGTATCTTCCCACTTCAACTCCCCTGATCGCAAGGGCAAAAACGACATCCGTGTCACTGGTATTGTCCTTTGTCACTCTGGCGATCGCAGCCGTTATACTTTGGAAAATCACCTCACAGTCCACTATTGTTCGCTGACCCCACGAGGTATGAATGTATCACACTCATACGCATAGTTTCCTTTTGGTTGCTCCTTCCCTTTTGCATAGCCTTCTCTACTGCACATATTTGGGTTCTTTGGTCTACTTACTTTGCCATGCTATTTATAGTTTTCCTCCTCGATTCCCTAATGAGACATTTTGGTGTTCTCTATACCTTTTTTCTGTGCTCCTTACCCCTTATTTGTTTTTATTGTACCCCACTCTCGGACATCTCACTCTTACCGCCTTTTGAGCACCTGTTAGTCTACTGTTCTATTCTTTCTGCTTTGTGTTTGCACACTGGCCCCCCTGTGAACTCCTCTGGTTCTGTGTGCATTTGCGCACATTTCTGCACGTTTCTGTACGTTCACGACAGCCGCACTTGGTTGCTATTTCCTTTTCGTTTTGACCTCGGTTTACACACAGGATAGACACATTTGTGTTTTCTTTAACACATTTCGATTGTTTTTGTTTTGGTTGTTTCGTTATTAGTTTTGTGTGTGTGTTTTTGTTTTTGTTTGTTCCTGTTGAAGGCCTATTGGGCCAAAACGTCGTTTAGTCTGTGTCGTCCACTTATCACGTAAAGCTTCTTACATACTATTTTTTCTATTTTTTATTTTTCCCTCACATTCAGCTTTACTGCAGCTTCGCATTTTTATGCCTTAACCATTCTCTTTTCAACCAGCACGACTTTGGGTTTATCATGAAATAGTGGAGCAGTGATTTTCTCTCTGGAGTTTGAGCAATCTGCCGTTGTGTTAACGCATCGACATTATATGTGCAGTTAACTATAAAACAAATAGTGGTATTAACACCAATACTTCTCCACATACACCAAGTGTGTTGCAATGACAGTTTCTAGCTCGGGTCACTTGTTTACTCATGTTGCTCGGTATTATTCTCATAAATATAGCCGTATTATCAATATCAACTCTTTACACATCTCCAATGAACAGTTTCTTTAGTTAATATACATCAACAAGAAATTCGTTAAACATAGTTTCGAAACAGGAGGCGTATTATCATCAAAACAGTCGTCGAGCAAGTGTCTAGGCCCTTCAACATATTGACACTCTAATGAGAATGGGAAGGAAGGGGAGGGTAGTAGGCCCGCCTGAGTTATGACTCCGTCGACCTTCTCTTGCATTAAAAATGAATACTCTCATTAAGTTCATTGTTCTATGTCATTGGTCGTTTTAACTAATGAAAACGAAAGAAGGAGCAAGAACCCAGTTACGTCTTGAATATGGTGTTTTGTTAAACGTGTTCCGACAACGGATATATTTTATTGGGTTTATCAGCTTGCATTCAACATATAGTATATGTCATACGGCAAAGTAGGCCTTCAGATGTAACAATAAACAACAACACAAAAATATAATTCAGGATATACACAAAAACATATTTTTGTGTTGTTGTTTATTGTTTCAGCTGAAGGCCTTCTTGGCTAGCACGTCGTTCGACTTTTGTTTTGTTTCTCACGTAAAGCTGTTACCCTAACAGATTATTATCATTAGCTTTACAGCAGCTTCGCATCTCTATGCATCATGATACCTATACTTGTTTACAGAATGTCCAGGAAAGTACCATAACCAACATCACAAAACGACCTGTCTTCACTTACGCTATCTTGATTATCGGTCTTGCATGCGGAGCCTCTACGCTGCAGTGATCCATGCACCAAATAGCTGTATCAATCACTGGAGCCTGGGAAGGTCCAACGTTTGGTATATTTCTAATGGGGGCACTCTTTCTTGGGTAAACAAAAACGGAGCAATGTGGGGCGGAGTCTTAGGTCTTGTTTTTAACATGTTTCATGTTGGGGAATTATTTCTGGGGAAATTTTGCTCAAACACTGCCATTTGCAAAAAAAGACATTTGCTTTCCTAACATTTCATTGAATCTGTCAAATAATAAACGTACCCCACGATTACATTTCCAGCGCAAACATACATTTTTACTCTTTAAGTCTTTAATATATCAGTCGCTATGGAAACCGATAAAACGAAAACAATTACTGGCAGTTGTGCCTTTACTTTCAGCTATATTTCATTCCAATGGTAAGGGTTCTTTGGAACAATCGTTACTCTTGCTCAGGGAATGATTATCAGCCTATGTACTCGGAGATGGTCTATGCCTGCTACAGACGAAAAGCTGAATTACAAGTAATTCTTCTATTGTTGAATCTGCAGGCACAATAAGAAAATACCACCCAGTGATTTTATCTTCAATCGGAACGCATTCAAGTAGCATTTTAGAATGGTATGCTCTTGCTATATACTTTTTTTTTAAATTTGTAATCGAAAACTTTGGTTGCTGTTATCGCGACTAAGCATCTACTATGTTTATAATTAATAAATATTAATGTTCCTGGCGTCTAATTTGTTATAATGATAGATACCATTGGAGCGACTCTCTCTGTGCTGTTCTCCACGTTTTAAAAAAATAACACCAGTTATCTCCCTTCTCCCACGCCCATTTGGACTCTTTAGTCAAGATTAATGTTTAATTTGATTTCGACTCACCAGTCTCGTCAGTTTCTCAATATCAACGGTTGATCTATTTATGATCTCTACCTAAAGGTTAATCTGGTAGCTAGTAAAGTCATATTTTAATTTTTAAAAGACATATTAATATTAATATCACGCCACTAATTATTTAATTAAATACCATTTACCCTAATGCTTTGCTTTCTTTTCTAAAATGATCAAAGCGGTAAAGCAGACTACACATTTGACAACGAATTACTGACGACGCTGTCAAAGAAAAATCCCCAAGTATAGAGTGACTGATATCATCATGTCAATAAAAAATAACTGCAACCGTTCAAAGAAAACAAATTTTTTTCAATTCAGTATCACTGAACAGAGCTATTTTGTTATGAATTTAACAGCCTGCCACGACCATACTTCCCTAGATTTCTACACATACTAGACTGACGTGTTTACTATATCACAGTAACAATTACTACCACTTTAATGTAACATTGGGACCATTAAATAGTATTTCCTTTGAATCTTTTACATATAGGTATGTTATACACTAGGTGAGACACGGGGACTCGGATTTTTTATTTCATATGCTTGCTTGCTTGCTTGCGTTCGCCCGATGACTAAAGTATTTTAGAGTATTCGTAGACTGTAGAATTCCTCTTCGTCAACTGCCCTTAAAAGGACGTTAAGTGGACGTGTCTGTGTTGTGTTGTGGTTTGCAGTATAACTGTTATATTTGCGCCTTTCGGCACAACACATCCGACTTCAGCACGACATTTTTGAGTACCGGGTTGTCTTCCCTCTTCGATCCCTGCTCGTATGGCCAGACTAGACAGGTTAGTTAGACGAGGTAGCGATATGTGATGTTACATATAATGGAGATGGCTGGACAAAGACAGGTGACGGACGAGGTAGAGATATGTGATGTTACATATAATGGAGATGGCTCGACAAAGAGAGGTGACCGACGAGGTAGCGATATGTGATGTTACATATGATGGATATGGCTAGACAAAAATAGGTGACGGGCGAGGTAGTTATATGTAATGTTACATGATGGATATGGTTGACAAAGACAGGTGACGGACGAGGTAGCGATATGTGATGTACATGATGGATAAGGCTGGACAAAGACAGGTGACGGAAGAGGTAGCGATATGTGATGTTATATATGATGGATAAGGCTGGACAAAGACAGGTGACGGAAGAGGTAGCAATATGTGATGGCACATGATGGATATTGCTGGACAAAGACTGACGATATAGAGATATGTGATGTTACATCACATATCTCTACCTTGTACGTCACCTTTCTTGATCTGATCGTATCCCTTGGTACCTCCAGCCTCCACACTTCCGTCTTCTATAAACCCACAGACGGCCACTATTACCTTCTCTACATCTCGTCTCATCCATCTCACTGCAGAGATTCGATTCGATATTTTCATATTTACGACTTTGTCGTATCTGCCAGGATGACTCGATTCTTAAATGTGCCTTCCGACGAGCTCTCGACATTTCCTGTCATGTGGCACTCACCCCAACCACCCACCGTTGCTCTGATAGGACCATATTTACCCTCACCTACCACCCTCACAACTTGGCTGCGGTGAGGATCCTTAACCGGTACGGCTCCATTCTCCACTCAGATCCCACTACTGGCCTACTTTTCAGTGATCCTCCTTTGGTAGCCTTAAACACGACAGGAGTCTGAGAGACATTCTTGTCACGAGCTATCTCCCCCGCTCAAACAACAAACACCTTGGTACTGTTCATGGTGGACGTCGAGTTTGCAGAAATAGTGACTACGTGCTTCGCACGATTCTGTCGTGTTCCCTAATAGGCAATTCGACATCACGGATGGGTTTACTTGTGTGTCACGGAATATCATTTACGAAATAATATGTAAGCATTGTCAGACGACGTATTTTGGCGAGAGTGGACGACGCTTGAGTGGTAGATTTTGTGAACATCTTCGTGATGTTGAGCAAACGAATGGCAGCCCGGTGTCTGCTAATTTCAACTCCCTGACCATAGTCGTAAACCTTCCATGCAAGTTATTGGCATTGTTTCGTGCCACTCCAGCAATCGCAGCCGGTTCGCACTTGAGAATCATCTAATTGCCCAGTTGAGTTCGTTGTCCCCCAAGGCATGAACATATCGCTCTCATACACACAGGACAACTACCACACATTGTTTACCCACATGTGCTACCGAACATATACATGTATGTATATTTGTCGGCATGTGTATTGGCACATTTGACACATTTTGGCCGTCCTATTTATTGTCATTCTCTTCAGATCCCACCATGTTTTCCCCGTCTACGTCATGTTTCTTTCCACTTCCGCCTGTCTTCGCCAAATATTGTTTGGCCTTACTCTTTGTCTCCTCCCCTGGGGATTTCAGAAAACGCGTAGTCGTGTAATATTCTCAGCTAGTTTTTGCAGTGATCGTCCTATCCAGCTTCATCTTTTTCGTCTTATCTCTTAGTCTTGGTATTTGTCTTGTATTTTCCCATAGTTCTAAGTTAGTGATTTTGTCAAGCTATCTCCATCCGTTTAGTCTGCATAGGCATCCGTTATAAAAAAATATGTGTCTTCTTGATTGCTGTTTCTGTTGTACTCATTGCTTCACAGCCATATAACAGGACTGACTGAACATTTAAGTTGCACATTTTTACTTTCATAATGTACTTAATTTCTTCTGGTTTCCCTGTATTTCTTAGTGAAACGAAGGCTTCGCTTTCTTTTTCCTTATGAATCCTTATTTGTATCATTATCTGTTCCTCCTTTTCTAAATTACAATATTATAACGTAATGGACCTAAAATCACATATTTTCACATTTATTTACAAGACAAATAATTGTCACACATTTACAGGACAAAACAACCAATCGAGTATTAAATAAATAGTTTTTCTTTTCAAAACACTTATTGTGAAGTTTATTATAAAAATGTTTTTTAAAATATTCTGAGTAAGGCAATTAGGGTCGTGACCTCCAGGTTGGTAATAGTATGTTCGACTCTTTCATTACTTCACACATAGAATACTATTTTTGCTGCAGCTTCTAAAAACGATGTTATCACTCGGTTCACAACCTCTGCAACATAAACTGTCCACCTTCATCATCGTCTGCATCAGTTTTACTGCTCGTATTAATCGATTTCCTCAGCCACAACTTCCGGACGAAAGGAAACAACAATTTTTTATCTGTAACCGGGTCACAATATCTACGAGAGAAGTAGCTGATGATCATACCCAGAACGAGGGTTATAAGAGCACCGATGAAGCCGTACCATTCGTATGAGATGTCGTAGAGGAAGAAACCATAACTGAGTGGGTCATTCTGATCTGCTTTGTTACTTAGAATCTGTGACTTGTTGACTTTTAGATTAATCAGAGTTTCATTATTAATATACGTTTGTACTGAGCTAACGTCGCTGAATTCAGTGCTAGACCTGTTCAAATAGCACATATCTGTAGGTGGAGGCGGTAAAGTCTTCCATCTCCGTCCATAGAGTTGGTGTCCTATAGCCATCCACATGTTGAATGCAACAGCAACAATAAATCCAAACATTGTTCCATATTTATTACTCCAGGGAACCAGGGCACCAAGCAGGAATACCCCAAGTACCGGTCCACCACATGAACCAGCGATGGCTATTGACATCTGTACTATTGGACCTTTGAACATGGAGGCACCGAAAGTGAGACCAATTATCAGGATTCCATACACACATACAATAACTTTTGTAACCCATGTGGCAGTACTCTCAGTGACCTTCTGTAGTTGTGCCTTGAACAAATCCTCAGTGGTGTTTGCTGCTAGCGCATTTATTCCTAGAGGGAAATATGAATTGTTTGTTACAACGATTTTACAAGAACAAAAAGAAAGAGAAATATATAATAGTTATGAAGAGGTTATTATGTCGGTTTCTTGTATCTTGGAATGTTAGTACGATCTATAAGGGTGTGAGTATTTTAAAATATTTTTGTTTATTTATTTAATCATTCAAATATACCTCAAGATGAACACGATCAAAACGAAAGTCCTGGATATTACCATCATAGACTCTGATAATACTTAACAATAACATATTACAAACTGTTACAAATGTTCTATACCTAAGCAGCAAAATGCCGAGACATGGGACTGAGACATAACTTCAGAAATCATGGCTCGCATCGCTCTATAAAAAAAAAAAAGTATCAAACGCTTTCAACAGACTGATGAACATCTGGAGAATCAAAGTTCTCAGTAAACAGAACTTGGATTTTTCTACTCTTGTGTGTGATACCAATGCTAACATGAGTATGTAAAAATTGGAAATCTAACCAGACTTTAAATGGGAAATTAAACACCCGTGAAAATAAATGTCTAAGTAGGATTTCAAACATGAGCTGAAAAGAATACAGTTTAAACAAACTGATATGACATGAATTGAAACAAGATTATGGGTTTTATAAGAATACGGTGTTGAATATACATCGGTCAAGCGCTGAGAATTAATAAAGAAAGACTTCTCCGTCAGGAATTCACGTGGAAACGATCTCGTAAAAAAAAAAATAGCAGGCCAAGTGTATCGCAACGCATTGAAGGCTGAACTATGGGTTTAATAAAAGCAACCAAGACTTAGGGAACAGGAAGGCAGTTTAGAAGTTCGAAATGTGCGTTTTAATATTTTGTTTTGTTAAATTATAGAGACCTTATGAGGTGAGCAAGGAAATAACTCAAAGACACACATTCAATCATCGTGTAATGATACACATAACCATTACAGTCGATACACACACATTCACTAAGTTCGACTTAGACAAATAAAACTTACCAAAATGTCAGTATTCAGACTAATTCTATACTACTTTTATAGACATCACAAGTCGGATAGGATAAAGCTGGAGCCATTCACCAATTCAGCTCTACTTTGAAAGACATTACTCATCTTTTTAGGACGCATCTCTCTCTCTCTCTCTCTCTCTCTCTCTCTCTCTCTGCGATCAAGACTCAATCAAACTAGGATTCCAGACTCTCTTATGAAGTCAGCTGTCTGTTTAAGTGATTCCATTGCCCCACATAGTTTCACTTCCAGGGAGGTTCCAGGACGCATCTAAATGTTACGGTTGATACTTCGAGCCAAGATGGCCGTCTAGCCAAATCATGATTAGAACTGGTGACATTTTTGGAGATGGTGTGTGATCTGTTTTCAAATGCAAATTCGTCACCAGCTTGAAAGCATCAGGATCGCGTGTTTCCCAAATTGGAGGCCTGACTTAATTTGTTAAGAAAATAATTCTTGGGGACTCTCATGGTCCACAGCATCTACACGATATCGGTGTACGATACACGATTTTAACTTTTTTTTTCAGAACGCAACACGTTCGGTAGAACAGTATGAACGATCAGTACAACAACTTTGTTGGTTTCTAAAACGCGGGCCGTCTATTTATAGAATTGTGCTGCCTGTAGTGAAGCCAATGCGTTCTAACATTTAAAGTCGAAATTGCATCCAAACACTCATTTATTAAAACTTTGATATATAGAGTTTAATATAGAATATTGCGTCCAAAAATTCATCAAATACCATCTTGCTGTCACTACCGGGAGCTGCGATATCTCAGTGGTTAGCGAACTGGACTACAAAGGACAAGGGGTAGGGTTCGATCCCAATCGACAGCTTCCGGATTCACCCAGCCTTAGACGGCTACCAGATTTTTTTCTGGGAAAGTAAAGCGGCACGGGCGTAATACCGACCATAGTACCCCAAAAAATCGTGTGCTGAAGATCAGTGAAATTTATGGTCACTACACCATATTTAAATGTATCAGTCAAATATCAGTGGATAAAGAGATACAGCGAAGACGATGGCGCTGGATAGGACACACACTACGGAAGCCAACTGAGAGTATTACACCAAAGGCCCTTTTTGGAATCTCCAGGGGAAAAGACACAGAGGAAGACCAAGAAATTGTTGGAGAAGACAGATGGAGGCAGAGATGGAGATGATCGGGAAGACATGGAATGATCTTAAAAGAATGGCAAAAAACAGAACGACTTGGAAAGTGTTTGTTGAAGACATATGCTCCACTGGGAGCTAAAAAGGTAGAAGCAGAAGAACACCATATTCCCTATACGCCATTTGGCGTGACGGGAGCTCTTTATTATTGCTTTTACTGTCACTAACGGTTAAATCTATATTCAAACAATCATTTGATACAATTAGACAGACTGAACTTACCAGACAAGACAGTGCGCAAACACCAGTTCAGTGCTACAACTTGCAGACAAAACATACGTATTTAAAGATCAATTAAATAATACTGTGATAAACATAACTCACCGGTTGAGATGGTGCTCAGAGTGCTACTGAAAACTGTGGCCATAAATAAGCCTCCGATACCTGGCAAGTCACTAAAGGCGTACATCACAAAATACACAGTAAGCTGATTACTATTAGATATATAGCCAGCCTGTTGATGTTTCCAAGTAGATAGGTCAGTATTTAAAAAAAAACAATGAGAAATGTGTGAGACTTTTCTAGTACGATTTTTTAAAATTGCAAAGTAGATAACAACGAATTTATCATCTTATAATGCATTCAGTACTTTCTTCTTTCTTCGTTTTTATTTTTCTTATTCTTATTCTACTGTATTACATATTTATGCTACACACATTTAACGTTATACCCACTGAACTTGTGACAGCATCCAGTCTCAAAATACAAAGCGATGATATCACCAAGGAGTTTTTGAATATGTTAGCCCCGCCTCCGCCTCCCTTTAGCATGGCAAAAACTTGATGAAACAAAACATTTTCTCAAGGACATTTTACTTTTGACGATCAGTATGCTTCATTGTACAAAGCTCTCTATAAATAGTTTACTCATTTTTAGGACAATACTAGCTAGAGTTAACAAATTCAGAATGTCGATGTTGATGGCAGCCGCCTACATTTGCTAAACAAATTTAAAACAAGAAATGAGGGCAATGCGAAATGATTTGTACAATCCGTTCATAAATTCGTGAACAATCATAGATTTGCAATCTCCATAGAAAATTAATTCAAACTTGGTATGGGCACTGCTGATCACTCCAACACCAATGAATATGTCTTACCCTTAGAAAAATCTCATTTCATATAGGATTTTTCTTATTTAAGTAAACCATAAAATGATTGTGTCTGCCGGGACAGATAATTCTACATGTTACCGATCTTTAAATAACAACAAATAAGCCACAACATGGTTATGGTTATGGTTATGGGATACCCCGGTACCACTGCAAACAAATTAAAATCCATAATTGTTCAACCGCCCGTACCAGTAGAATCATCTGAATTACTATCTCATCTTCCAAACAAAGAATGGTAGCTGTAGTCCCCATCATAGCAGTCTCAGCACACGCCAAAAGACATTAGGCAAAACCGCACAGAAAGTGAACACAGTCATCTGTTCTCCATCATACGATATCATCACTCATAGTAAACAATCGGAATGTCGAAACACGATCAAAACAGATGAAACGTACAGCTCACAGTGTGCACAGAGCACTTAACTCAGTAGCTCCTGCAACAAGCCGGGCTTAGAATATGACGAAACTGCAACAAGGAACACTTTTCAGACATAGTCTCCAATGGTTCCTGCCGCCTATCCAAAATATTGACCGGAAGTTCACGTCCTCCTGAAAAAAGATTATCGTCATATTTTCTCTTGATGATGCTAGGACATCACCTGGACTCCAAATCCAAACAGATGAAACACAGTCAGTCATCGGAATGACCCCCTCCCCCCCCCCCCCGGTCTCAGAATTCCGTGGTTTTCCTCTGTGTCTTTCCCCTGGGGATTCCAAAAGATCGCGAGGGATCACTCGGTAGTGATGAAACATAGTCAGTCACCCTTCGCACATCAAACACCAAAATGTAAGATCTCCCTGCAATGTGAATTTGTGAACTTATGAATCCCTCCCGACTAACATGAATCTTCGGGACTCATCCCAGTGCTGCGAAGTCATGTACGAAATTCCATTCCGCAAGAATGGAGTATTGCCACAACATGCAACTGATTAAAAAAAAGATCGGTTAAGAAACTCTTCCATTCTATTAATGCACACCACTTTTAATGTATAGCTTAAACGCATGGATGAAAACTATATGTTTACAATTTTATTTTACATCTATAACACTTTATAAATGGTATAATTATTGTGTTATCAATGACGTGCTTTACTTTTGTGTCTTTACATGGTTAGCAACAACAAAGGATGGTGTTCTTCCCTTTCCACAGTTTCTGAACTGAAATCGCCACAAGTTACCGATAAAAATGGACAAAATGATTTCGGACCATCTGACCAGACTCTGTACCCGTGAGCGATCTTTCATTTCTCTGCAGCAAAGTTAGCGTTATCCATCTAATAATCAGAGGATGAAATGACTTGTTCAGAGAACCGAAATGCAAGTGTTTGGAGCGGTTAATTCATAGAGGAATTATTTCACTCCTACCTTCTTTCTATTACTGAAGCTCAATACACATATTTCACGATGAATGCCTACAGTAATATCACGTTGCAATATTTCACTGGACAATATCTTGAGCAAATAAGGGTTCGTAGACTGGCTCATGACTTCATTCGGCTTCATATTTTTCATCAATATTACGAGGATATGGATACAATAAAGAACATGGCCCAAAGTAGCAGTATTTTTCTGTGATGTATATGAAGGTTATATTGTTTGTAGATAGATATGTACATCACCGTTAGGCTTACGTGATGCCTACAATAGAGTATCGATTGAATATCTACTAAACATGATGTTGAATCTGGTGGTACAGCTTGTGATGATATATACCATTAAGTGAGATGTTTATCAGCAACATAATCAGAGGTCACGAGCAGATCAGAAAATTAATCACTGGTCAGGTGCAAATACACAAAAAGATGAAAGTAAAAAACATATCATCAAAAAAGAATAGAGGTCAGAGTTCAAAAAGCAAAATGATAACAATCGAACAATGTATTTTGAATACCACAATCCTCACCCTCACACAATTTTTTTTTTCTGATAGATTAACGACATCAAAAAGAAATTTACACGGATGTTCACAACTTTAATAAAGCTGGATACCTCATTGTTTGAGTCTAAAATATTTAGATCACCACTGCTAGCATATATGTATAATACATTAGATAGGTAATAGAATAATAAAAATAGATTTTCTTGAGATTCAATATAGTATCATTGTTCCTTTTACAAATCACCATCAAGTATCGGCCTACTGGCGTAGGTGATCATATCTCTCCACAACTTTCGATCTAGGCAGCTATTTATCATTTCTGTTGTCGACCTTCTGCCAAGCCATTCTCTTAAGCTGTCTGTTATTTTTTCTCTTTGCTTCCCTCTATCTCTTCATCCCTCAATTTTTCCAGTTGTTACAATATATTCCAGTTGTTTACTTCTCATTACATGGCCAAAAAATGATGATTGTTTCTTCCTAATATTGGAAATTAGTTCTCTCTTTGCTTTGACCTTTCTCATGACCTCTTCATTACTCTTCTTAGTTGTCTATGGTATTCTCAACATTCTTCTGTAAAACCACATCTCTAAAGACTCCAGTGATTTTCTTGTCTGTTGTCATATTGCCCATGATTCGCATCCGCATGTTAAGACTGGCTCTACGTAACATTTAAGAACTCTTTTTCTTGTTGCTATTGTCAAAAATGGAATGCATAGTATTTTCCTCATTTTTTTGGAAAGCTGCTTTTGCCTGAGCCATTCTACATCTCACCTCTTTTGTACATCTTCCGTCTGAGGTTAACAAAGTTCCCAAATATTTAAATTCATTTACCTGTTTAAATATTGTTCCACTTGTCTTTATTTTGCACTGTGGTGATGTCTTTTTCTTTGTTGTTACCATTACCTCTATCCTTTATTTTTGCTTTTTTTCACTATAATGTCCAACATTTCTTGTAACTCATTTTCACTCTTAGCGATTAATACTGTATCATCAGCATACCTTAGATTATTTATATTATGACCTCCAATTGTTATTCCAGGTATGCCCCTTTACGGATCTTAACATAATCTCACTATAAATATTAAACAAATCTGGTGACAGCACACAACCTTGTTTAACACCATGTTTTATTTGTTGAAATCTTTTACAAATACTGATATAATAATAATTTGACGTTGACACTAACACAACTAAAATAATAATTGTAACGTGAACAACGATTCAACATACCTGAAGAGGATCACAACGAATGCTGGCAAAGTAGGAATATATGGCCCATCCCACTGTCGCCAGGAGGAAGTTTTGGAAAGTTTGAACTATAGCAGATATTAGGAAACCTTTCCTAGCGTCACTGACAGACCTCATTGCGGCGATGCGCTGCAGTGAAGACTGGTTACATATAAATCCCATCCTATAAAAAGAAAGACATTAATTAAGACGTATAGGTGAGCTACAAAACAAATGAGGAAATTAGAGAAATCGCCAATCAACCACTAATATCTTCAGTAATAAAGAAAAGACGATGGTCATACGTTGGACATGTGATGAGAAGAGATAATAACCGAATAGCAAAGCAAGCCCTCATATGGGAAACAACAGGTAAAAGAAAAAGAGGAAGACCCAGGGAGACACTGAGAAGAACATTGATGAGAGAGGCAAGAGCAGCAGGAGTCGGCTCCCTCAATGAGATAGAACTGCTTGCACAGAACAGAGACAGATGGCGAGATTTGATAAAATATCTTTAAAAGAAAACTGCTAGAACAAAAAAATCCATATAGGAGAAGGTGTATCTTGGTCTACGCCCTATGGGCCGGTTACGGCTCGAAAGGTCAATAGATAGATAGATAGATAGGTGAGCTAAAGTGTGATAATGCCCGGAAATGCATAGCTATAGCAGAGAATGAGGCGTGAAAAAACATTTCACAAAAGAGTAGTCAGGAAAAAGCGAAAGACTGGAAGATCGTTGTTGACCTCCTGAGGCGAGTGACTTACACAGAGTGCCTCATAGAGTCTACGATTCGCCCATCCCTATATGATGTTGTTTAAGATCGACATCACTGCACAACAGACACATTCATAGGACCTCGATGCTCGTCTCAAGAATCTCGAGAAAATCCGAGAGGATCCTGGCCCACGTCCACGAACTCAGCAGCACAGCCTAAAATCCTCGGTGAGGGACGGATACCATCAACTATCAAGGAGGGATCAGTCATCATACTTCGCCTACGCACTGGCCACGATAGAATGAGAAACCACATGTTCACAAAATGCAAAATAGGAACAACCAGCCTATGCCACTGTACACTGGACAATATGACTACAAAACATGTTCTACAGGATTGCCCCCAGTACACAGACCTGAGAAGAGCCATGTGGTCCAAACCCACCTCCCTGGAAGAGAAACTATATGGGGCAATCGAATAACTTAAACAGACAGCTGACTTTTTGAGAGAGTCTGGAATCCTACTCTGATTGAGTCTTGATTGCAAAGAGAGAAAGAGAGAGAGAGAGAGAGAGAGAGAGAGACCCCCAGTGTAAGGATGTGTTTTTCATGACAATAATTATTTTGGCCGGTCAGCAGTAAAATGACCAACTCTTTTGGATTTTAAATTCCATAGTTTCTTTAATGTGCAACAGTGCACACGGGACCTCTTGTTCATTGCCATTATCCCAGAGCACACTGCACCCACGCATGTATACTGAGTGATTCGATGAGCATGATAAAAAAAGAAGTGGAGGCGGGCTCTGTACGTATTCAATGAGTAGAGTTTTTGCAGAAATCCAAAATACGTAAGGTCACCTTTGTCTATGTCCCTGAACATGCGGGAGTAAGGAGAAATGAAAGATCGGACAGGTTGGCTAGCTGCGCTGTTGTTAAGGACGGGCAACCAATGGATCGGGCGGACATCATCAATGCCCTCCGATATGTGGGAAGAGCACAGGACTTCGACAAACACAGATCTAAGTCACATCTTCGGATGATGGAAATGGGAGTTTAGATGGGCACAGCCAGAAATGAGAAACTTAGTGGCCGTGTAAGAAGACTTATCAACCAACACAGAACTGGAGTCGTCAGTCGCTGGACACTACGGGAATTGCTGAGGAGGGGATCTGAGCACCTATGGACATGTTCGGAGTGCAATGATGATGAACCGCAAATAACTCAATCCCGGTTTTCTTGAGGATACTGGAGAAAAGAGGTAACTCTGCACTCTCCATTCGAAGGAGAAAAGAGGTAACTCTGCACTCTCTATTCGAAGGAGAAAAGAGGTAACTCTGCACTCTCTATTCGAAGGAGAAAAGAGGTAACTCTGCACTCTCTATTCGAAGGAGAAAAGAGGTAACTCTGCACTCTCTATTCGAAGGAGAAAAGAGGTAACTCTGCACTCTCTATTCGAAGGAGAAAAGAGGTAACTCTGCACTCTCTATTCGAAGGAGAAAAGAGGTAACTCTGCACTCTCTATTCGAAGGAGAAAAGAGGTAACTCTGCACTCTCTATTCGAAGGAGAAAAGAGGTAACTCTGCACTCTCTATTCGAAGGAGAAAAGAGGTAACTCTGCACTCTCTATTCGAAGGAGAAAAGAGGTAACTCTGCACTCTCTATTCGAAGGAGAAAAGAGGTAACTCTGCACTCTCTATTCGAAGGAGAAAAGAGGTAACTCTGCACTCTCTATTCGAAGGAAGTTTTTCGGAATCGTGGTCTGTGTGCCGAGTTTAGGGCTACCCGGTAGTCGATTATGTCAACATAATTTGTCACCGTGCATTTGAGGGAGCGTATATGGTAAATATCCGACTGCAGCGATACTGATTGCATGAACAGAGCAATTAAAGCTCCGTATAAATGTTCATGTCATTACGTTACTAATAAGCCGAGACTGTTATAGTCCGTTTCATAACTCGTGCCCAACTTTAAAATCGATATCGTTTTAACCGCTTTTTGTAAGTTGTTCAAAATTGGCATGTAAAGTTATAATGATTAGAACCGAACAGGGAATTAATTTCATTTAAAAAAAAAACATTTGGTTATTATTGTTTCTTATTTGATTTATATAAATTTATAACGACCCATTGATGTAGTCAAAACTTAATGTTTACAGTATTTTAAGTTAAAAATAGCGAGTAAAAATCCATACACGGGCAAATTGACGTGTTTGCACGCTTTCAACGTGGGTTTTCTGACACAATTAGACGCTTGTAAAAAACACGAGACATTGTGTGTTCCATTTCCGTTCATTCGGCGGCGGTAACGTGCAGAGATAACATTTATCATGAGTCTTAAAATGAAATTCTGCAGTTTACAAAACATCGCAATAAAAATGTATGACTATTTTTGCAAAGAGGCTAAACGAGGAAGATTATTTCATTCTTTAGAAAACCATGAGAATAGGACAAGACACATTTTGGATTTATCTAAACGGTCATTTAATCGCTGGATTCAAGCACGTGACCGTCAATGTTCCAAATATACAAAATCACAAGGAAGAGCAAAAATGTTGGATAATTTCGACAGTGAACTTACTAGAAGTGAAATTCACAAAATGTTGGGTATGAATGAAGCTGTACAAAATAAAAAAATTTAAAGTATCGCTGAAAAAGAACAACAGTATTGAAATATCAAAGTCTACATTATGGAGGAATGTGAGAGCTGCAGGCTTTACATTCAGAAAGTATTCCAATGGACGAAACGTCATCTGTGAGAAGCCACATATAGTAGTCATGAGAAGCAAGTACTTACGTGAAGTAAAATAGGTGTGCAAGCAAGGTTATGATATTGTGTACTTGGATGAAACATGGATCAATGCTCACCACACTAACCAAAGGGAATGGCAGTCATCAGATGGAAAGATTAAGAGATTAATACCTAGCAGCAAAGGACAGCGCTTGATAATTGCGCATGCAGGTAGTCGACAACATGGACTAATACAGAATGCAGAGCTCATTTTTCTTTCAAAATCCATAGACAATCGGGATTATCACTCTGAGATGAATGGTCACATATTTAGACATTGGATTGAAAATTTTGCTCTACCATCACTAGATCGACCATCTTGCCTAATAATGGACAATGCAGCGTACCACAACATTGTTGCACTTGAAGATAAAGTCCCGACGTCATCCAGTACAAAAGATGCTATTAAGATATGGCTCACAAAGGAGCACATATAATTTAATAACATGTACTTAAGACCTGAATTACTATCTCTAGTAAAGCAAAAACAAAGGACACAGATGTTTCAAATAGATAGGATTATCCAAGAGCACGGTCATATAAGTTTGAGGCTGCCATCTTACCATGCTCATTTAAATCCAATAGAACTAATCTGGGCAAAATTAAAAGGACAAGTGGCAGATGAAAATACAACATTCAAAATAAGCGATGTAAAGACTCTTGCTAATCTCGCGTTATTAAATATCATCATCATCATCATCATCATGTACCCTGCCGGTTGGCGTAGGCGATCATGTCCCTCCACAATCTTCTATCTACAGTGCATCGTATCAGTTCTGTTGTTGAATGTTTTCCATGCCATGACACCAAGCTATCCAGTATTTTCTCTCTTTGTCGTCCACGATCTCTCTTTCCTTCTATTTTGCCAGTTGTAACCAAGTATTCCAATTTTCCTCTTCTCATGATGTGCCCGAAAAATGTTGATTGCTTCTTTCTGATGTTTTTTAAGAGCTCCCTTTTTGTGTTGGCCTCTTTGAGAACTTATTAAATATAGACAATGATTATTGGGCTAAATGTGAAGACCACGTCTTAAAACAGGAAGAGGAATATTGGAAAAATGATGGTTTGTGGAATGTTCAACCCCAAACAGTTATTAATCTTTTAGACTCGTCTGATTCAGAATGAAAGTATATAGCCCCCACAATGTTGGCCCCTATATTACCTTAAATTAGTTCAACAAACGGTCCTTATCAGGACCACACAACTATGAAAATTGGACATACAGGTATACCTTGATATTATCGTCCGTCCTCGAACCGAGAAGACAATAATTGTCCTGGTGTTTTGTCTTATCCAGTTATTTCCCCATTACGGCCACGCCTTTACCTAGTGAAAATTAATCACAGACCAGCAACTACGGTAATTTCTATTCTTCAGGGGTTCACAATTTACAATTTTGACAAACATCAAAAAAATTCGCCGCTTTAAGAAAACTGCAGCTGCAAGATATTTGTTAAATATACATTTAAAGGGTCCTTTGCATTCTAAGAAAATTTGGAAAATTTCAACAGTTTTTAACAAAAGGTTAGTGAGTAATAGCGTTTTGAAGTTGGACACATGATTTGAAACGAGCTATAGTATTAAGATAGCAGTGTCACGACCACAATTACTCAATATTCTATCACGATTACAATAACAAATGGTGTAACATTTGTTTGATAACGTGATTTAAAAAAAAATGTATCGATAATTGAGACACAACACAAGGAAGATCCTTTCCTGGATGAATAACGTAGATGAATAGTAAAAGGCTTCTACAACTTATACAAAATAAAATTATTAATTAATGTTTCGTCACAAAAGACTTTCACTGTTAGAGTCATAACTACAGTTACAATTATTGTCACAAATTATCCCTATGATGTCGCCTCAATAACACTTTGTAGTAGTGACATTTAAATTGACACAACTCTAATTGTAATTGTTGTGATAAATAAATGGTATTGCTACAACAGATTATATCAAATATTTTGTAACAACTGATAACAAAATTACATTACTGTTATGAAACTAATTATTATTTGCATCATATTTGTTATAATACACATATACGTAGTTTTTACATTTAATTTATCAATCAGACAAAGTCTAATTGCGAACAATCAAGACAATTTACCCATACCTGTAACTTGGCAGTTTGAAGGAAACGACGACATTTCACAGCAGATCAACTCCGCATCTTATGCAAGTCCTCGACTTTGGTCAAACAATTTTATTTCATATTTTCCGGCAGGGAACAGACTGTTTAGTACTTTACGATTAAACAGATCGCATTTTCAGTTCAATTTTTTCAAATCACTTGGGCACACTCTTCATGTTCTGAACGACAAGTGCTTTGACAACTGAGAGAGGCCAGATAGGTAATAAATCCTATTATATGTGTTTTATCAATTTCCCAAGTGTCGTTACAATTAGTATGTAAATTAAAAGGCAATTTTTGTTGGGTCTCAGGAGAGGCAAAGGCTAGAGCAGTAAACTCCACAAATAAAGTCAGAATCAGCCAGCATAAGAGGTCAGTGATTAAATGCAGGTTTTTCCAGGCTTGTCCTGCAGGAAGGTTAATAGATAACGTATAGGAAAATATGTACCTTCTGATGAACCAGCGAGACTCAAATGATGTTTCTGCGGTTGGGAATCCCAGATTCTAATTACACGTTTTCACCGTTGGTGTTACAGTAAGGCTTCACTGTGCTCTTAAAAGAGTTACAAAATCATTTTTGTTATATTTACTGATAGTCAACCTAATATTACAGCATTTATTGTTCATTTAATAAACCAATAATCGTTAAGGTTGTAAAGACATGAAGACGAAAATAAAGAGTACCAGAATACGCATCCTGCTAGGGTACCTCCCAGCCAAGTGTTTCTATTCCTTGGATCTTCATCAAACTCGTTGAAAGAAAGTCGTCCTCCTGCTTGAGAGATTCTCCAAAGTGAGTCTCCTCCACCGATAACAGAGTTACCTGTAGTAGGAAGAAAGTGTGCAACGATTGATTTCACTGGTCATTTATTTTCATATCAGATACATAAAAATGTACTTCTTGCAGACGAATAGCTGATTATTGTCTTTTAGCAAAGAGATAATGTAGGCAAGCCATAAGATTTAGCAAATCAAAACGTTGGCTTCCTAGTTCACAACTCAATTGATGTCGTGTCGGTATCTATTTATATATATATATACACACATCTGCCACCTCAGTTATTCCTGTGTACAGTTTTTTTTTTTTTTTTTTGCTGTCTTTTATATATGGCATCATATAATTTTAAATGTTATTTTACAAATACGTTTTTTTAATATTTTTTCCACATAAAGTTTGAAACAAGATGCTGACCGTCACTATTGGCTGTCCGCCGATATTTTGTCAAGCAGCTTATTTTTCAATTAATGTACTTGTACAATGATAGGATTATAGTATTAAAAATGAGGGCAAAACCATCTGACATAGCAATAATACAGACATACGAACCTACTCAAGACTATACATATGAACAAAAAGAAGCATACGATGAAGATCTAAATACAGTTATGAAGCAAGTGAAAGCTTCAGACATCTTGATTGTAATGGGTGACATGAACGCTAAAGTAGGAAAAGGTAAATATAAGACCATCATAGGAAATAATGGTTTAGGAAAAAGGAATAACAGAGGAGAAAGATTAATACAATTTTGTGAAGAAAACAGGCTGATAATATGTAACACCTTACTTTGAGCAAGAGAAAAGGAAATTATACACTTGGAAAAGCCATGGAGACAGGAAGAGGAATCAAATAGATTACATAATGATAAAAGACAGATTCCGTAACAGCGTCAAGAAAGCCAAAACATACACAGGAGCAGATATTAATTCAGATCACAATCCTGTAATGATTAAAATGAAAATCAAATTAAAGAGAAACAAGCAAAAGACTAATTCAGCAAAACCAATAGGTATAACAGCATTAAATCAGAAAGATGTTTAAAAAAACTTAAACTGTACAAGGAAAGAACACATATCAAAAGCTGCTAGCAGAAGGGATTGAGCAGTACAGAAAAGAAAATCCTGAGTAAAATGTCACAACAAAATGGCAATGCATAAAAAATAGCATACAAGAATCATGCAACACCTTACCCAAAAAGGAAAGTAACAAAAAACAAAAATGGGTAACTGACAAAATATTAGAAAAAAATGGAAGAATGCAGATAAGCGAAAACACTGCCAGATACAAGGAAATTGACAATGAAATAGGGAGAATGTGCAAAAAGGCAAAAGAAGACTGGCTCAACCAAAGATGTCTAGAATTCGAAACCATGGAAAGTAAACAAAACTTAAGAGCGATGCACACAGAAATAAAGAGAATGACTAATAAAGACAAAAAAACTGCAGGAAACGGATGTATTGCAAACACAGAGGGAAGAATGCTAACAGACAACAAAGATATAATAGATAGATGTCAGGAATATATAACAGCATTATTTCATGACGAAAAGGACAAAAGGCCATTTATAAAACGTACATGCAACTATAAAATCATGAAATCTAAAGTAGAAAAAGCTATAAAAACAATGAAAAATGGAAAGGCAGCAGGACCTGACAATAAACAGATAGAGATGATACAAGCACTATATGATTTTGGCATTGCAGTGATCACAGACATATGCAATGTCATATACCATACAGGATACAAACCAAATGAACTAAAAACATCAACTGTCATTGCATTGCCTAAATAGAATGGTGCAGTTGAATGCAACGATTTTAGAACAATAAGCCTAATGAGCCAGGTAACAAAAATTTACTAAAAGTTATACAGGGCAGGATTCAGAATAAAATCAATACTAAATTAGATGAGCAACAATTTGGATTCAGGAAAAACAGTGGCACAAAATGTGCAATATTCAGCATGAGAACATTGATTGAAAAATACATAAAAGTAAACAAACCAATATATGCCTGTTTCATAGACTACACCAAAGCTTTCGATAGAATACACCACAATCAACTTATAGATTGCCTAAAAGATATAAATCTAGACGACACAGACAAATGACTAATATGTAATTTGTATTGAGAGCAAACATCAATAATAAAATATAACAAAGAGAACTCTACACCCATTTATATAAAAAGAAGAGTAAGACAAGGATGCATCCTATCACCAAGCTTGTTCAATCTATACACAGAGCAAATCTTTAAAAAAAATCTCAGAACCGCCAGGCCTAAACATTAATTGAAAGTTATTCAATAACCTAAGATATGATGATGATACTGTACTACTAACAGAAAATCCTAAAGGCCTACAACAAATGCTTAATGTAATAAACATAACAAGCAAAAAATATAAACTAGATATGAATATCAAAAAGACTAAAACTGTGATCATAAACAAAGAAAATTTCTCAAGACCTACAAATAAATATCACAGTTGAAAGAATACATCTGGAGATAGTTCAGATCTACAACTACCTTGGACATACTATAACCAATGATTGAAAATGTATAACTGAAATTAACAAAAGAATAAGTATGGCACAATGTAATTTTAATGTCATAAAAAATATACTAAGATCAAAACAAATAACACCAGAGCTAAAACTAAGAATAGCAAAATGTTACATCTTCTTAATATTCCTGTATGGTGGAGAAATATGTACATTAGACAAGAAAACAACAGAAACGTGAAGTCTTTGAAATGTGGATTTATAGAAGAATAGGTAGAATTGGATGGAAAGAAAAGAAAACAAACGAATAAGATTTAAAACAACTAAAAATAAAAAAGAGAACTACTAAATACAATTCAGACAACACAAATTACATTTTTAGAGCATGTTAAAAGAATCAACACCATAAAAAAAGTAATATTGGAAGGGAAAATACAAGGTAAAAGAGGCAGACTAAGACTAACATGGACGAGTAACATCAAAAGATGGGCAAGTCAATCAATGACAACGTGCACCATCAGAGCAAGAAACAGAGTGGAATGGCGCTCCATGTTAGCCAACCTTTGTTGCGGAGACGGCACTCGGTGATGATGATGATGACTCGTACTATAAACAATAAATCACTGACTACACATCGACAGAGTAAAATGCATACAAAATTACAGGTATTAGTCATTGAGGTCGAATCTCTTAGAAATCATCTTAGGAGATAACAATGGAAGGGCGTTGACCTTCATTTACTAACATGAGTAGAGTCATTTATTTGAATAGAATAACTCTTAACTAAAGAGTAGTCGTGAGCTACCGCTGCAGCAGATGTCAAGATCCGCCATCTTGATTAAAAAAGAGTAACCCCTTCATTCTCCCGTCCCTGTGGTGTATTGAAACGAAATATAAATGCTCATAATCTGTAATGGTTAATGCACTTTGGGAGCTGGGATAGCTCAGTGGTTAGTGAACTGAACTACAAAGGACAATGGGTAGGGTTCGATCCAAACCGACGGCTTCCGGGTTCACTCAGCCTTAAATGGGTACCGGATTTTTTTTCTGGGAAAGTAAAGTGGCACGGGCGTAATACCGACCACATTACCCCACAAATCATGTGCCGAAGGTTTGTAAAACTTATGGTCACTAACACCATATTCCCTATATTCCACTTGGCGTTACAGGGGCACTTTACTTTTTTTTTTTTTTACAGAAATCAATTACACTAAGATAAAAGAACAGTATCAGGAGGAACAGTTTTTTTTTTATATTAGGAGGGCTGCATTACATACGAAGTATTATTTACGTTCAGGGAAAGCTGGTGAATCACTCGTGAATCAACTGTTATAATCAGCTGCTCGCTGCCCTGGTCTCTGGCCTTGCAATATAAACAGGCGTCCATTTGCGCCTTAGCCCTGACCTTACTGGCCTCCTGGATCTTGGTCAAGCACGAGATTTACTCGCTTGGGAAACTCCGGCACGTTGTAACGTGTCAGGTGTTAGAGTATAGTGTTCTGTACTTCGACTTGTGCTGTGCCCGCGACTTTTTGTTTCTTCTCTTTAACGTTCCCAAGTCTTTCTTCGCCAGGCGTGATCTGCTAGCCGTTGGACACACAAAATTAGAACACTTTAAGGCGAACAGTCTTTATTTCACAGCCCAATCTATGGGCGACGCGTTTAACATGTTTACATGACATTACATGACCATTGTTGGTAATAAGGTCATTCACACGCTGCCCAGTAGCAATGGTACTCGCAACTGGGCCCTAGGCTTCCACGCACTTCTCTCCTTATCTACTCACTTAAACGGAGACCGTCCCCCATTGAACGGGGTATCTGATCACCTATGGACATGTTCGGAGTGCAACGATGATGATCCGCAAATAACTCAATAACATCAATGATTGGGAATAAACTATCAAACGGAGGTTATATTTTTTAAGTGAGTCAAATGAGCATGAGAATTGAAATGTTACTGACAAACAGTTGTAATAACCTTTGACGATAATCGCGAGAAGACCTGCAATCATGATAGCACTCTGAAATGCGTCTGTCCACACCACACTCTTGATGCCTCCAATCGATGTGTAGACAGTTCCGATAACTGCCACAACACCAATAGATATCCACAGTGGTAAATTAGCCGCTGCCTGATATAAGGAACAGATAAATAAAAAACAATTCTCTTTTAACCAGACAAGGAACGTTTTTCGTTGTCTATGTCATTTGATTACAATTTCATCTACTAAAACATTGCACACACTGTAGAAAATACAGCGTGATATGCAGCAATACATCAAGTCCATGCCAATAAAGAAGCAGGAATGATTACAATCTCTTTAGCTGCGCATGTCATACAGAGGTCACACTTTGAGATCAAAGGTCATTGTTTTTAGAGCATCTTATCTCAACACATCAGTGAACTTTTCACCCAAAGCAAACTGGTCTGTACAGTGCATACAAAATAATATCAATGAGACGGTAGTAATAAATATTGCAATATAGAAAATATAGTTTGTAGACATAGGATTAAACATTTCGAGGAGACAAATCAGTGCAGATATTTTGGAGGTTTAATGAGGTATAAGAATAAAGAGGAAGATATACTAAAGATGAAAAAAACTAATAAACCAACTTGTACTATTACGGGATGTTAAAACAAATAATAAAATAACAATAAAGACAGACCGGATGTCATTCATCTTGAGCTTCACCTCAGCGTTGCGCTAGCAGTAACAGATTATAATACTATATATACAAATATATACCATATATAACTATGTATAAATAATCGTAGAATATGGGACAATCAACAAAATGAAGAAATAGAAATAAGTAGCAAAGACAACAGTTACAGATCAGATTGCACAAAGCAAAAAAAACGATAGTCTCGAGAAAAACTCGATAGTCTGGTAAGATTGCTTTAGCAGGAGTGGCACACCTGCTTACAAACAATTGTTGCCTTTCCCTGAACGGGAAGGCAAGTAACAGACTAGAGTGCACCAATGAATAAACCCAAGGTGAAGACGGATGCACAGAGCAACGCAATGCATTAACAAGGAATCGAAGAATGAAATTAAGTAATATTAAAACATCGACAAGATGAGAAAGGCAGGCTTATCACGACGTGACTTTATTAACATCATCATCATCAGGTACAGTACATGTTGGCGTAGGTGTTCATGTCTCTCCACAACTTTTGATCGCGACAGTTATTTATAATTTCTGTTGACTTTCAGACAAGGCATTCTCTTAAGCTGTCCGTATTATTTCTCTTTTTTTTTCTCTCTATCTCTTCGACCCTTAATTTTCCCAGTTGTTACAATATATCCCATCTGTTCTCTTCTCATTACATGGCCAAAAATGAGTATTGTTTCTTCCTAATAATGGAAATTAGCTCTATTTTAGCTTTGACCTCTTTCAGAATGTTTTCATTACTCTTCTTAGCTGTCCATGGTATTCTCAACATTCTTCTGTAAAACCACATTTTTAAAGAATACAGTGATTTCCATGTCTGTTGTAATATTTCCCATGATTCACATCCATATGTTAAGACTGGCTCTACAACATTTAAGAACTCTTTTTCTTGTTTTTATTGTCAAAAATGGATTGCATAGTATCTCTCATTTTCTGGAAAGCTGCATTTGCCTGTGCCACACTGCATCTCACCTCTGTTCCAAAAATCACCCATGGCTTCAATCTCTTATTTAGTTATATTATCTGGTACAGGAGCTGTTTCTGCTTTCATATTGGCGTCTTCCACTTCTTCTTTGAGTATTTCTGGTCCTTCTCCATTATCCTTAATATTTACTTTTGTTCGTTCATCAATATAACGATCTTTAATGTATTCTGTCCATCGTTCCATTATGCTTTCGTTTTCAATCAACAGTTCTCCTTCCTTGACCATAAACAACCAGTTTTTGATTGCGTTTTTCCTCCTGTTAATTCTTCAATTTGTTTATATATAGCTTTGACATCTCCTTTTTGTTGCATTTCAAATTCTTTGTATCTCTCTTTTAGCCATGCTTCTTTTGCTTCATTGCATTTTATTACAATTTCTTTATTTAAAATCTTATACGCATCTTATTTTCTTTAATTCTTCCTCTTGTATCCATTAGCTGCAAAACATGTGTCATCCATTTCTTTCTTGAATTTGTCATCACTAGTCGTATGAACTCTTTTGATGTTTGTTGCCTTGATTCTTTTAGCATTTCCCCACTGTTCACCAAAGCTGATATCTTCTCTATTGCATTATACCTGTTCTATCTTGTAATGTTATATGTCTCTTGCAACGTCTTGTCTGATTTGAGTAAATTTAAATTAAACCTGATGTTAACTGAAGCTCGTTTTGTTGCTTTTAATTTTACTCTAAGGTTTCCCACAACTGGTACATGATCACTATTGCAATCTGCCCCTGGTCTAGTTATTAATATTAACATAAGCATAACCAAAAATGCAATGAATAAGTTTTAGTATTCTGAATATACCAGCTCATATAGTCACTTACTTTATAATAAAGATGGGAACGTGAATATTGGTTCGGTTACATATTTGTAAATTATTACCTGAAGAGCCAGTGCTGGAGCAAGTAGAGCTACCGCCATGAAACACATCATTTGTATCATTGAGATTGATAGAACCATCTTTCTTACGAAGCTGGAATGGAATCTCATCTCGAGGTACTCGTACAGGCTGGTCAGACGTAGTGGGTAAAGGAGTGGAACCAAGGTGAAGGCTGCACACGGGTATCCTATTAGTATTCCTGCATACACTGGAATTGCCATTGCACCGTAGTTGTAGATATCAGAAGGGAATCCAATAAATATGACACCTGACTGAGTAAATACAGTGACATATCTGACAATAGGGAGAACCATAACCAGATTCTTTTTTGTTTATAAATTGTTGAGCACACTGTGTAGGTAGGTACATTCATAATCAGAATGGTGTGAAGATAAATACAACCCTTAACATTTTTGTTTAAAAAAAAATCAATCACATAAATGAAAGATATGAACAATGTTTTACAATGTATATAATATACTGAAAATGAAACCATATTAGATTTCTAAAGGTGTGCCATATACAATTATGCCTTAACTCAAAACTCTAAAATATCAAAATGACTTTGTAGCGTCATGTGATTGATATTATGTCATTAATTAGATCTTTGTTTTCCTTTCTTTCTTCATGTGCCTAGAAGAGATAGTTTGAGGAGCAAAATAAGGTCATTAGAAGAGACGTAGTTATTAAAAAGTGAATAATCAAGAAACATATGAGAGGGCTCACGGTATCAAATAAAATGTGAAGCGTAAAGAAAATGGTCGGTCACCTCAGAAACAGTGGTTCTAACTATTTTAATCCTATATGAGGTTCATTGAGTACGATAAAGGTCAGGTTTAACTGACAGATGGCTTAATACTAAATCTTGGATTGACACGAGATGAAACTCTCAATTTGCCACACTTAGCGTACATGAACTTCGGTGTTAGTATCAACGTTTTTTTTTCTCACAGTCACGGACGTATATAAGGTTAGTGTAGTCACATCCACATAATGTTGTCAAAAGTCTATAACAGGATTTTTACTTTTTCAGTTTTAGAATGTACCGGGAGCCGTGCCGGTGGAAAGACATGTCATGTCGTGACTATCTGGTCGTCAGACGGCTGTATTAACTACATCGTAACCATGGATTAATGGTGATATGTGTTTATACATAAATACCTCAGAACAACCGTGGAAGGAAAGCGTCATAAAATTTTAATAATTTAAAATCAACAACCAAGATGTTAAAATTCTTAAAATTAAGATGTGGTGAAATCAATGGCATTCGATAGATTTCGTGATTAGAATATATCCAAAAATAATAATTAACTGTCTTGTGGCGGACTACAGTGAGAACAAACTCGACAGACTCAAGGCATCATTGAGAAGACATCCGGAGTAGAGGTAAATTATGTACCGTAGACATATGGACACCAGAAGTAGACTCAAGATGCAATAAAAAGTGTCAAATCATTGGACAGCTATTATTACTATTGGCCAACAAGGAAATAACTCTGGAGGCAAAACGGGCACTTTACAATACAATCATCATCCCAACCTAGTGTTACCAATGCCAGCCATGGACTCTAGATGCAAGAACAAGAGGAAAATTAGCCTCTGCTGAGATGAAGTGTGTTAGACGAATGACAGGACACAGCCTGAGAGACAAGATCAGAAATGAAGAATTGAGAAAAAAGCTACGCATAACACCCGCCAGAGTGATAAAAGTACAACACAACGTGCTCTCTAAAAAAAAACGGTGCGAGAATACCAGGCCCAATGAACGACCACGAAATAGATGGACTGAATATTGATATTAGAACAACTAGAAAACATAACAGCAGCAGAGGCGAACAGAAGAACAAAAGACCGCAAAGTATATCTCCTCTCAACGCTGAAAGGCAAATGAGGAAGGAAAGAAGAAGACGAAGAGACATAGTGCACCGGGACCTGGATGCTTACGGTCCACGCAAAGGAACACTGTCAAGGCCATGTGACACTCACAAGAGGGACTGGTGTACTACTGCTTTGTGATTCATGAAGTTATGCAATCGTTATTTAAGAGTTATCGTTATCCCCGCGTATCATCTTGGTTAGAGTAGACAATCATGTCCTTCCACGATGTTTTATCCGCAGTGCATCGTATCAATATCTGTTATTGACTGAACTGTTTTTCATGACATGACACCAAGCTGTCTAGTATCTTCTCTCTTTTTCGTCCCCGATCTCTCTTTCCCCGTATTTTGCCACTTGTAATCTAGTATTCTAACTTCCCGCTTCGCATGATGTGCTCGAAACTTGCTGATTGCTTCTGTATGACTTATCTTAGAGGCTCTCTTTTTGTTTTTGCTTATATGAGAATTTTTTTTGTTTGCCATATTTAAGAATCAGGAATTTATTAAAAAAACGGGTGTTCGTTTTGCTTGTTATTGTTATAATTTGTGTATGGTTTTATTTGCAACCCCACAGCGTCTTTGGCAAAAAATAAAAATCGAAGAAGAGATTTAATTAAATAATCTAAATTATAGGGTCAGAAGTTGGGCAGCGACCTGTGGGTATATCAAAAGTGAGATATAAAGATGTCTGCAAGAAATGTGTCGGTAAATTCTCCTTTAGATAAAGAAAATAGGAAATTTTGCAGATGATCATAGCACATGGACAATTTACAAGTGTTAAAAAAAACAGCATGAAAACATTTGGAAATTACATGAGGTCATAATATTAAGAAAAAATATAGTAGGTAAAAAAAATCAACGCCCTCGACATAAAATGCTTTTTTTCCTAACTGTGGACGAACCGGTCATTCCATGTCAACAAAATTAGCAATGAAAGAAGATGCTCGACAAAACAGCAACCGGGACCTGTTATAGAGCTGCATCTTGGAATTCGCAAAAAAAAAAAAAATATATATATATATAATGTAGTTTTTATGCTTTACGCGCTATACTTTCATTATACTTTTATTATAATTTTATACAGTATGTAATTGTACTGTCTTCCTCAAATGCACAAAGCTATTGAAATCGAAAATCAATGATAACCATTACTCACACATCGCTGAGAGTCCATTTAGAGGGCCATCATATGATATATCGAACTCGAAGCTGCTTTTAGCGACACCTGGAAGGTCTACGGGTGTTCAAATCTCCCTAAAAAGTTTGCTACCCTATCCCAATTGTATTTAACTTAGCTCCCACAAATAACAAAATCAAAACTGCACCGCTATCAATCAAACTGTCTCTGTTCAACAAACAATTACAGAAGACAGAGACACCATATGAAGATCAACATAAACAAAACCGAAGTGATGGCAATAGCGAGAAAGAAAGAAAAACTAAACATCATAATTCATAATACGACTTTGAAGCGACAATTTTAAATATCTGGGTAGCACGTTAACACAAGACAATAACCAAGAGACGGAGATAGATATAAGGTGTAACAAAGTATGCCAAGTTATAGGTCAAGTATCAACACTATTGAAATGCAAAGCAATAACTACGGAAGCAAAAAGAGGAATATACAAATCAATTTTTCTACCAACTCTGTGCTATCAGTGCCAGAATTGGACGCTGGACTCTAGAACAATAAGAAAGATAACGACCACCGAAATGAAATGTGTCAGAAGAATGACAGGAAACAGCTTAAGGGACAGAGTAAGAAACACCGACCTGAGGAAGAAACTCGAGATTGAACCAGCCATCGAATACATAAAGAAACAACAGATAAATTGGTTCGGCCACATAACAAGACAAAAAGAACTAACAACGACTCAAAGAGCCATAAACAAACGCTACGAAAACGCCAGATTAATAGGAAGACCGAGAAAGAGATGGATAAAGGGAATACTAGAGTCACTGGGAGGAATAACATCAGAAGAGGCCAACAGAAGAGCAAAAAGTCAACATATTATCTGACCATGTCACAAGCGGATAGAAAATACGGTGCTTTTGTCCTATGTATTACTTCTTGACCATCGATGTATGTTTCGGAAAATATGATCAACATAAGGATAGGCTAAAATTCTTTGAAATAAAAAAAAAGAAAGTATATATTATAACCAATTTAAGGATGTGTGAGCAAGTGATTTTTCTTGACTGTTTGTTTTTATTCAGTTTCTAATAATACAATTTTGTTTTATATAATACGTTTAATTAATTATCTTCTTATATATTTTTTACTCGTTTATCAATTACTACAAAAGCTCATTAAACTTACTGAAAACGAAGCAAACACAGATAGGGCAACAGGAACCATGAACATTCGCCTTCCACCAAGCAAATATTCCAGTCTAGTGGCATTTCTGAAATCTTTCACAGCAAACACGACTCCTATACCTAAGGAGATCAACAGGACTGCAGAGATCACAATATAATCTACGACATGAAGAGAAATTGCATCTGCCATGACAACTATGCTATCTACAAATGATGTGCAGTTTTAATTTAAGAAAATGCTGCGCAGTTTGCATATTTATATCAGCAGCTTTATTTAAAATAATCCCTACGTAAATTTTATTTGACGTGCCAGACAGCAAGCTGTTGTTAAAATTAGCAATTAATGTTGTGAATTTATACAATGATGTATGATTATAGTCCGTTCAGAAATTCATAATCACACCTGAATTAGTTTTGCGTGATAACCGCTTGTTATTTTGGTTTCAAATTTTGCATGCCATCTTAGAATATTGATGACGCAAAGATTTTGGTATTTTTTATTCCACAAACACAACAGATTTTGCACATCAGCGAATTCCTTTGATCTTTTATGACGATATCACACAATTTGGTTCAAATTTTAGAGTTTACAGTAATCGTGTTAAATTTTCCAGTTTACTGCAATTCTTGTCAGAGGCGTATCTACATAGTGCTTAATTGTGGGTGTTGTTCGTTATGTGTATTTGCAAACATGAATTCAATTGGTAACAATTAGTCTTGTCCTTCGGTCACCATTAGACCCCAGGACGTCCTAACTGCAGCTGGAATTGAATTCATCTTAATTGTAATCATTCCGAATCTGACGATTCCAAGAGGTTGATAATCATTACTGGCTGGACAAATAGTAATCCATCGTGTTTCCAGTACTGATCTTCCACCGGCAGCACATGTTCGACACACTTCTTCCAGAACGGAATGTCTATTTTTCAGAGAGACTCGCGTGTCAGAACTTCAACACCACACATTTTAAACTTCCTGTTCTGTTCTGCAACTTGTCATTTGACGTGAGCCCAGACAAGTTCGATTGGATTAAGGCGCGCATGATATGCAGGGAGTCGAAGAGAGGTGTGGCCGTATTTCTCAATGATTTTGTCAACATGGTACACCTTTTTCTTATTCGTATTCTTCACAAGTTGTAACGATTCGGGTTTTAAATATGTGTCGTCAAATTTGACATTTTCATTCGCAAGCCATTTCCTAATTTGCTCTTTTGTATTTGATGCAGTAGGCACTTTGTCTTCCTCTGATACGACATTGCCGTATGATACATTATCCATGACTATGCACGAAGGTCTCTCCAGGATTGGTAAAAGATCGTTCTCCAACCAGTGCCTGAACATGTTACCATTCATTTCAGTATGGTAGTCACTACCGTCTGTACTTTTTGATTGGAAAATAAGTCCCGCATCATGTACAAGGCCGTTTTCAGTGCTTCCAGCATGCGTTAATATAATGCGCTGGCCTTTGCTGCTAGGAATTGTTCTCTTGAGTTTGCCATTTACTGACTGCCATTCTTTAGCATAGGTGTGGTGTGCGTTGACCCATGATTCGTCCAAATACACAATATCATACCGTTCACTCCGCCGCTCACGGATCTGTCTGAGGTATTTGCTTCGAGCAATGATCAAGTGTGGTTTTTCACAAATAATATTCCTGCCCCTAACAGTTTTTTTCTGAAAGTGAA
The DNA here is from genome assembly GCA_032433765.1 of Megaustenia siamemsis. Lineage (NCBI taxonomy): Eukaryota > Metazoa > Mollusca > Gastropoda > Stylommatophora > Ariophantidae > Megaustenia > Megaustenia siamemsis. The sequence continues at coordinate 49,039,498 of JAVIAB010000125.1, read as the reverse complement.
GCCGGCTCCTCGCACAATCTTCCATAGAGTACTTTTAGAAAACCCAATATTGCAGTCTGCATGCAATTTTAATTTAAAATTCCTGAGAGTAACAAGTACATTATTAGCAAATATTTACAATATCTCACGTTTTATGACATCCATGTCAAAGCTGTCGACTTTCCTTTTCCTTCCTTGATTGACATGAGTGCACTCTGAGTCTTGTTTAATCCAACGAGAAAATGACGATTTATTAAGACCAAGCGCGAGTTGCGTCCGTCTCTCTGGGCCATGAACATCACAATATAAATGTCTCATCTTGGATTCACTAAGGAAGTGCTGATGTAGTAAAAAAGTAACCTTTTGCATAGTTATAAATTTGCATTTCAAACTCATTGTAATTTATATATAAATGTTGGTATTTAAAGTCAACAAATTGTCTACTGAGTCTTCACAAAATTAGTAAAGATACGCCTTCCCTTCGGTAATTAATGTCAAGGCCGTGGTGCGTCATGTCTTTCAATAAAAATTCAGTTTTGTGCACGGGATTTTCCTGAAGTTAGTGTTTCTGCAATAGCCAAACTATTTTACGTGAACGACCGCACCAAATTAATGTATATATCATAAAATGGTGTCACATTCGAACAGGGTAAATTTAATATAGCCTAAAGAAGAAAACTTTTAAACTAGATCAAATTTCGCAGAGCAAAAAATATTTCTATAACGTCATCAATATTCTAAGATTGCATGCAACATTTGAAAGCAAAATAACAAACGGTTATCACGCAAAACTAATTCAGGTGTGATTATGAATTTCTGAGCGGACTATAGTAGTTAGCTAGTGGATCGTGTGCTTTATTGACGACAAAGTGTTATCAACTCCAGACCAAAAAATAACGGCAAGGAAATGGGCAAAAAACAGAGCATGTGGTTAGAAATAATGATATACAATTGAATGAAAGAAGGAACGTGACGGCAACATAGAAAGCATCAAGACCGTATAGCAACATGTGGTAGTATGAATAATAATTCTTCCTCTTCTTCTTTCCTTCCTAATCTGCCTTTCAGCGTCGAGGGTAGATATAATTTGCAGTCTTTTGCTTTTATGCCCGCCTCTGCTGCTGTTATGTTTTCTAGTGCTTCTAATATTCCATCGACCCATCTTTTACGTGGTCGACCCTTGGGTCTGGTGTTCTCACAACGTTTGTTGAAGGCTCGTTGTGTTGTGATTTGTTCTTTCTGCCTTGTCACGTGGCCAAACTAATTGTATCTGTTGTTTCCTTATATATTCTATGGCGGGGGCTATTCCTAGTTTTTTTCTCAGTTCGTCATTTCTGTTCTTATCTCTATAACTGTTTCCTGTCATTCGTCTAACACATTTCATCTCTGTAGAGGTTATTTTTCTTATTGTTCTTGCATCTAAGGTCCAGGTCTGGCATTTGTAGCACAACGTTTGGATGAAAATTGTATTGTATAGTGCTCGTTTTGTCTCCAGAGTTATTTCCTTGTTGGACAATAGTGGTGATAACTGTCCGATGATTTGACAAGCTTTGTTGCATCTTGATTCTATCTCTGCTGTTTGGGAACTATCGTTGGTCATTAGACTTCCTAGGTATTTGAATTCCTCTACTTGTTTTAGTTGTCTGCCTTCTATAGTTATGTTGATGTCCTGTTTATTTTTGGCGACTTCTGTTTTGTTGATGTTGATTTTCATGTTGTGTTTTGTGCCTGAGATGTTGAGTTTGTTTAAGTGTTCTTGTAGGTCTTCTATTGTTTCATGTATTAGTGCCTGATCATCTGCAAATAGAAGCTCGTTGATATCCACTGTCTCTGATGGGTTGGCTAGCTTGCATATATGGTCCATGTATGTAATAAACAGTAGGGGGGATAGTACACACCCCTGTCTTACACCCGACATAATTTATAGCCGTATAAATTAATAGTCGTTAATTTGATGGCTTAGTTTGAGACTTTGGTAGCTAAGGACCTAACTTGTGCAAACGGATGGCATTGGCAAGGATCATTTTGAATCTATGAAGTGGGCTCATTTTGTGTTTAACTCAAAAGCATATGTGCTTTTTTAACCAAAAAACTTTTTTTTTTTTTTGGGACTCAATGAAGATATCCCCGATGGAAGAATAAATTGTACTATTAGTCCCATAAATGATTCGCTTCCAGATGTTTATGATATAAACAAAGCAGTTTTGTCATTGCAAGTGAATAATGTCCACACCTATAATTGGTCAGGATTGGGTAGCAGCAGCAGTTTTATAGCGAACACAGAAAACATCACAGGATTGTGCTGTTCTGAAACAGCTATGCCATGCTACCCTAGAATTGCCTTTAATGGGATTACTGTGACCACAAACAACTCTCCATGTGTGTGCCACGTATTTACACCCCTGAAAGAAATTTTGAATATAACAACATCATGTGCCGTCTGTGATATTAATGACCACATACCAGGAGCCTCCACTATGATTGATACAACTGTTGCACCAAGCACTTCATCAGCAAAGCCATATCTATGGAATGTTCATCTGACATTGTTCTTGAATGATGTCCAAGTTAATGAGACATCAGAATCGTGTGGCGGCAGCTACAAGAAGGGAGCGGAGAACATCATCAATTGTGTTTTTACTAACTACAGGTTATGTGGCTTCTGTTGGATTGGAAATGATAACTTACCACCACTGTGTGTCTATATGTTTGGAATTCGAGTCATCAATGATGGCCAAACATCATAAAGTGCTACGACGATCATCATTTTCGGGAGGACGTAAACTCCCATGGTATATGGTGGATAGGCGGCAGGAACAATTGAAGGTTATGTCTGAAAGTGTTCCTTCTTGCAGTTTCCTCATATTCCACCGGCTTGTTGCAGGAGCTACTGAGTTAAGTGCTCTGTGCACACCGTGAGCTGTGTGTCTCATCCGTTTTGATCCTGCTTCAATATCCCGGTTGTTTACGATGAATGATGATATCGTATGACGGGGAACAGTTAGCTGTGTTCACTTTCTGCGCGGTTTCGCCTTATGTCTTTTGGCGTGTGCTGAGACTGCTACGATGGGGACTACAGTTACCTTTCTTTGTTTGGGAGATGAGTTAGTAATTCGGATGATTCCACTGGCACGGGCGGTTGAGCAATTATGGATTTTAATTCGTTTGCTGTGAGACCGAGGCCTTCCATAGCCAATAACAATAACAATATCTTATAATGTATATGGCATTGCTCGTTCATTTACCTCTAACAAAACCAAACAGTTTATCACACATTCTTGGACTGATTTTGTTTCGCACTCTTTGCATGATTGTTCTTAGTAATATCTTAGTCATGTGACTCATAAGGCTTACTGTGCGATGATCATCGCATTCAATCGCACCAGATTTCTTTGGTAGGGCTATGAATATTGATTTGAGCAGGTCGTCTGGTATATACCCGCTGTTGTAGATATCATTCAATATTTGTGTTATTATTTCTATTACAAAATTACCCATGGCTTCAATCTCTTCTTTAGTTTTATTATCTGGCTCAGGAGCTTTTCCTGCTTTCATATTGTGCAAGGCATCTTCCGCTTCTTCTTTGAGTATTTCAGGTTATTCTCCATTATCCTTTATATTTACTTCTGTTAGTTCATCATTTTAAAGATATTTTAATGTATTATCTCTATTGTTCCCTTATGCTTTCTTGTTCAATCAACAGTTCTCCTTCCTTTGATTTTAACATTCAGTTTTTGATTGCGTTTTTCTTCCTGTTAATTCTTCAATTTGTTTGTATATACCTTTTACATCTCCTTTTTGTTGCATTTCAGTCTCTTTGCATCTCTCTTTTAGCCATGCTGCTATTGTTTCTTTGCATTTTATTACAATTTCTCTATTTAATCTCTTATATTCATCTTTATTTTCTTTATTTCTTTTTCTTGTATCCATTAGCTGCAAAATATCATTTGTCATCCATTTCTTTCTTAAGTTTGTCCTACTGGTGGTATGAACTCTTTTGATGTTTGTTGCATTGTTTCTTTTAGCATTTCTCACTGTTCATCAATGCTTTGTATCTTCTCCTTTGCATTGTACCGTTTCTGAATTGTGATTTTATATTTGTCTTGCAGCTTCTTGTCTGATTTGAGTAAATCTAAATTTAACTTGATGTTTACTGAGGCTCGTTGTGTTTTCTTTTAATTTTACTCTAAGTTTTCTCAGAACTGGTACGTGATCACTATTGCAATCTACCCCTGGTCTAGTTTTCACACACACCACACTGTTTCTAAATCTATTGCTTATCTTTATGTGATCAATTTGATTACGTGCATTGTCTTCTGGGCTTTTTCATGTCAACAGACGTCTTGGAATTTGCTTAAATCCAGGTATTTCCTATTATCATTTTGTGTGTTCTTTCTTGCCTAGTCAATAAGTTAGTCACCTCTTTCATTCCACTAACATAAGCCATAATAACCAACTACTTCCTCAACTCTTTCCTTTCCTACTTTTGCGTTGAGATCCCCAAGAACTATGGTGTTTTCATGTGGTATGCATTCACGAAGTGCCTTATTTAACTCGTCATAAAATTTATCAATTGTTTCCTCTAGACTGTATGCTGTTGGTGCATAAACTTTATAACTTTCATATCTATTGGCTTCGCATTCAATTTCACTAAAAGGACGCTGTCAGACATAATGTAAAAACCGTTCACTGTTCTTGTCCTTTCTGCATCCAAGATGATACCTACTCCTCTTTGGTATTCAGTACCTTCTGAATAGATTATTTTATGTTCATCAGAATATATCTCCTCTGATCCAGTTTATCTCATTTCGCAAAGTCCCAGTAAATGTAAACCCATTCTTTTCATTTCTTGTTTGATGCATTCCAATTTACCCTTCTGCATGAGTGTTCTCACATTCCAAATGCCTACGGTTAGAGTCTGTTTTTTCTTTATTTTGCTTACAGTAGCTTGATGACGATGGGGAATCACCTGTAGCACATGATGTTCTCTACCAAACCATAGTTTTTTTTCCATTGGATTCCCCTTTAACGTTGTTGTCGTGATTTCTATTACTGTGTCCATTCATGATTGTACAAAGAAGTTACGACGGTGGTTTTCTGTTGCCTTCCGTCGGTTTGTTTACGGTTGGCGCCGTTAGCCTTTGACTAAAAAGTCTCACGCACAAGGCAGTGGGGTTGTTTTACTTCCGGGTACCTTCCCTTAGCCTTTTACTCTCCCAAGCTTACCTGCAAGGCAGCAGGGCAGGTTGTACTGTTTACTGCATGCAGTAGCAGGTAAAATTACCCGACCTGACACCAGTAGCATTAATACTCACGTTAAAAGAAACTCGACCTCTTGCACGAGAGATTCTCCATAGCGAGTCTCCTCCACTCATGATAGGGCTATCTGTAGAAGAAAGTATGCCACGGTTGCTTTCCTTTGTCATTTTGATTAGTGGCTACAGCAGCGCTGCACTCTCAGCAGACAAATATGTGGTGATTATTTTCTAGCACAAACATATGTGAACATAGCAATGATTACGATACATCAAAATGTTTCGTCTCGTGTAATACACTGATTCCAAAGTCTCAGTATGAGAATCGTACAATTACAACTAGAGGCCATCACATTATATGCGGTTGTTTAAAAACGTTATAAAGATGTTTTAAAAGGTAAGAATTCGTGACTAGCTATATAAGCTGGCGATGTTGGAAAAACATCAGTCATGTGGTGAGAATACATGAAGGAAGACTACTCCATCGGGCGTTCTTAGGAAAATCATTGTTAAAAGAAAACAAGAAAATCGCAAAGCAGAACAATTACTGGACAAGGCTCAACCATGGAACTAAGAAACAACCTAGACCTACAAGAACAAGCAGCAAATTGTCAATCGTACAGAGCGATGACGTCAGTCATATATGTCGTCTGCGGGGCGAAAGGAAGATTAATAGAATAAAAGAAAACAAGTGCGTGCACTGTGCAAGAACTTCAGAAGTAAAACGTTAGTAAACTTATTTGTAAATTAAAGTTAATAGCCGAGAGTTTTATTTGCATAATTTCCTTCAAAAAAGTCATGTTCACTTTATGTGTTATTTTAACGAGCAGCATTTGTTCTATTATTGTGTACTGGAGTTAGACCACTCCAGCAGTATGCTTGGTATAGGTCTAACCTTTACAATCATCTTTTTCTTGAGTGGCAATTTAATTGCTGCCGAGTCGGTATCGCAGTATAAGTAAGGCTAGCAATTCTAAAATAAATTTTAAAAAGTGGTATGGTGACAGCTTTACGTGGTAATGGACAAAACAAAAATCGACGTTTCGGCCAAGCAAGTATGAAGGCCGACTTGGCCGAAACGTCGATTTTTGTTTTGTCCATTACCACGTTAAGCTGTCACCATACCAACTTTTTATTTTGTTTTTAGAATCGCTATTATCATCAGCTTTACAGCAGCTTCGTATCGCTATGCATCTTGATGCATCTTGGTGCATCTTGGTGCATCTTGGTGCATCTTGGTGCATCTTGATGTCTTTACTTCTTTATAAGTAAAGATAATGCTTCCAAGAATGATGTGTGTTTCTATAATCAGTGCTGGAATTATATTTGAGGAAGTCATAAGCAGGCTACGCTAAATGAAACTTTCAAGCCCCTTGTACACATTTTTAACAGCAGAAGGTATTTATCATAGTTTACCATATCGTCACATTTGAAGACATATCAGGTTTTGCGGCCTGAAGCTTTTCACCTAGACCTAAATCCGGCCATGTGTGCAGTGTTAAAAGACTAATTTTTGCCATACTTTTTATGTCTCTTATCTTTGACTTCGAGGTAAGTTTTAATTTAATGCGAGTTATTTATTTCTAGCAATATATTGACCTGTCGAGCAGTAACCGGCCCATAGGACATAGACGCAGATAATATTTCCTTTTTTCTAAAATTATTCTTTTTAGCAGTTTCAATTCTAACAAAGATCTTTTATGAAATCTCGCCATTTGTCTCTGTTCTGTGCAAGTATCTCAATCTCATTGAGGGAGCCAATTCCTACAGCCTTTGTCTCCATGATCAATGTTCTTCTAAGTGTCTCTCAAGGGTCGGCCTCTTTTTCTTCCTACCTGCCGTTTCTCACTTGATGGCTTGCTTTGCTATTCGCTTATTATCTCTTATCATTGCATGTCCAACACATGCCCATCGGCTTTTCTTGATTACTGATGATATTAGTGGTTGAGTAGTGGATTTCTCTAATTTCCTTTTTTGTTTTGCATTCGTTCCATGCTATACCACGTATTTTCCTTAGATATTTATTTAAAATGCGTTCAACTTTGTTCCTATTTTCCCAGCTCTCGCATGTATATGTATAGGTTGATAGTACGTTTGAGTGGAATAGTCAAGCTTTATTTTTGTGCTGATGATTTTTGATTTCCACATCTTATCGAGGCTTCTGAAAAGATATGGCTGTTTTAGCTATTCTTATTCTAATTTCTTTGCTTGTACCCTGTTCCCGACCAATGTGACATTCCGAGACATAAAAAGTGATCGATCTATGCCACTGTTTTGTTTTCGATGTATAATCTTTCATCTTTTGGAAACAAGCTTTTTTATGATTTTAGTCTTGTCGTAATTGATCAGCCTATTTTGCTGGCAGTTGATGATAGTGAATTTCTGTTTTCCTTCATGGTTGTTATCTGGCTGCTGATTAGGACTATATCATCTGCAAAGTCGAGATCCTCCAACTGGCCTCTATGTATCCATTCAATGTTTTTCTTACCGGTGCAGCGATTCTTCATTAAGAAAGTCAATGGCAGCTCCAAATAACAAGGGCAATGCAATACATCTCTGTTTACCATCTGTTTCTATCGGAAAAAACTCACTCAGTCTTGCTCTGTACGAGCTACACATGTGTAGCCGCCCTATATATCTCGGATAATATATATGATTGTTTTATGGTAAACCATATTGTTTCCGAATTGTCCACAAAAAATCTCTATGAGTGCTGTCGAACGCTTTTTTGAAGTCTCTGAAGTTAAGTAAAAGAAGTTTTTGCTTTTCAATGTTCTCTTCCAATATAAGTCTTAGAGTAAAAATTTGATCAATGCACTTTTCCCTATCTAAACCCAAATTGTTCCTCACACATTACTGTATCTATGGAATTATTTATTCTACCCATTATGATTTTGCAGAAAAACTTTGAGGCAAATGAAAAAAGAGTCACGCCTCTTGAGTTGTTATCAATCTCTGAGATTGCCCTCTTTTATTCTTAACAATGATTCCTTGTTTCCACTTTGAGGCACATGCTCTGCTTTCCAAATAGCATTGAGCATTTTTGGAGGTGTATTAAATTATGGCTATCTATTGCCTTGAGGATCTCAGCTGCTAACTTATCCTTGCCAACAAACTTATTATTGACCATACGTTTTAAAGAAGTCTCTATTTCGCTCAAGGAGAAGTCATCTAAGTTTATATCTAATTCTGCTGCTGGTGTTTCAGCTACAAAGTCCATTAAGGTGTGAGGTAGTGGACGGTTAAGAATTTCTTTGAAGTGTTCAGTCCAACGAATCTTTATGTAAGCGCATGCTTTCAGCATCGCGCCAGATTGTCTAGTATCAGTGCTCCGCTGAATTTAAATGTGTTTGTCAGCTTCTTTTGTGTAGTATAGAGAGTTCTGCTGTCTCCTGTTATTGCAGCTGTCTCTGCTTTCTCCACCAAATTGTATAAACAAGCTCTTTTATCTCTTCTTACCGAACTTTTCATTTTGTTGTCAAATCTCTCTCCCTCTCTCTCTCTCTCTCTTTCTCTCTCTCTCTCTCTCTCTCTCTCTCTCTCTCTCTCTGCGATCAGGACTCAGTCAGAGTAGGATTCCAGACTCCCACATGAAGTCAGCTGTCAGGTTAAGTGTGTTGATCGCCCCCACAGACAGAACATCACATTTAGAGTCCGCCAGATCCACTCTGACTGAACACCCGTTAATACGTTGCACTGTGTTCTGCGCCAGTGGCCCAGTGTATCCGATTTCAGCCAGCATTTTTTCAGGTTTGCTTTCCTTAGCCTTTGATTGTCCCAATCTTTCTGCAAGGCAGCAGATTGTCTTTTCTGTTGTCAAATTATTTGTGCGTTGTTTTTGCCATGGCTTTTCCTAAATCTGTCTTTACAAAGTTAATGGCTCTCTTCGCTTCTCTTCTTTTTTTGAAATATTTCCATGTAGTGTCAGAAATTCAATGATCTTTTTTTTCTATTACTTTAACCCGGCACTTAATTCTGCTGCTGTGATTAGGATTTTGTTTTGTGAGTCCCACATTTCATTGATATTGATGTCTAGTTCACTGAGTGTTGCATACCAATTACTTATCTCTATGTTACAGTTTTACTTTGTGGCTTCATCTTTCAATTTAAGACTATCAATTGTATGTGTAGTTTATCTCTTCAGTTGGTTTAAATTTCAATCTTATTTTCTCAATGCACAGGCTGTGGTCACTATTACCATCAGCACCTCTGTATGCTCGTACATCTATCAAAGATGTTCTGAATTGTTGTTTAATACACAGGTGGTTATTTTGATTTGAGTTTCTATCATCAGGAGAAATACATGTTGTTTTGTGAATATCTTTGTGTGGAAATAATGTTCCACCTATAACTACCTTATCTATTAAACAATAATTCTATTCATCTTTCTCCATTGTGACTTGTAGTATCCCACCCTTCTCTCCCCATAACATGTTCCACTCCTGTGTTGTCATTTCCCACTCTGGCGTTGAAGTTTCTATCTATCTATTGACCTTTCGAGCCGTAACCGGCCCATAGGGCGTAGACCAAGATACACCTTCTCCTATATGAATTTTTGTTCTAGCAGTTTTCTTTTAAAGATATTTTATCAAACCTCGCCATCTGTCTCTGTTCTGTGCAAGCAGTTCTATCTCATTGAGGGAGCCGATTCCTGCTGCTCTTGCCTCTCTCATCAATGTTCTTCTCAGTGTCTCCCTGGGTCTTCCTCTTTTTCTTTTACCTGTTGTTTCCCATATGAGGGCTTGCTTTGCTATTCGATTATTATCTCTTCTCATCACATGTCCAACGTATGACCATCGTCTTTTCTTTATTACTGAAGATATTAGTGGTTGATTGGCGATTTCTCTAATTTCCTCGTTTGTTTTGAATTCGTTCCATTCTATACCAAGTATTTTCCTTAGACATTTATTTTCGAATGCGTTCAACTTTGTTTCTATATCTCTTGTTGTTTTCCAGCTTTCACACGCATACTTAAGGGTTGATAGTACATTTGAAGTTTCCCATTACAATTAAAAGATCGTGCCTGAGTATTTTGTTTAAAAGTTGTAGTTGTTCATAAAAATCGTCCTTAACTATCCTCAACATGGTTCGTAGGTGCATAACATTGAATAATGAAAAGTCTTCCATATCCTGTTTTGTATCAGGCTGCTATGTGCGGGTTCCTATTATTTATTTATTCCCGTGTGTTACCGGGGCTTCATTGTGAGGGAGGTAAAGAATAGTGACACTGTGACCTTCCAGGCATGTCGTAAGAGGCGACTAAGGAGTTTGATCGATGGCTTGACAAGGTGTCGTTGTAAAAACTATTGTTATGGAAACAGACCATAGATTTTAGAAGCAGTGATATCCGCAATATGTGCCATCTTGGCACGCAAGGTTTCTGTTTTTGAGATTGTGGTTCTGCCCTATGTGCCGTCTTTGGCTCGAAAGGACAATAGATAGATAGATAGATTATTTATTTATCTAGCCCTTCACAATTTAAAAAAGAAAACTGCTGCAGGCAGACATATATTGAGCTACAATAATACTGCAGGTGTTGTTATGCAGGTATTGTTTTGCTAATTTTACAATCAAGTCTGGATCAATGATTGTAAATTGACAATAACATATCATAACCACATTGCAGATGCTGGTCATCTACAAGACATTTAACAGAATACCTTTATAGAAAATAACAGTTTTACAATATATAATAAATAACAGTAACAATAATTGTACCTTTTTAGCACTACAGTCAACAATTAATTCAATTTATTGTATTTGAAATACATAGAATCCGTAAGTAAAAAAAAAGGTTTTATTAATGTAGCAGGTGTGCTTACTAATGTCTCAACATTAATGTGAAATATTGTGGTGATGATGTTAATGTAAATTATAAATGGGATTACATAAAGTACAAGAGAAATATCAGCTACAGCATATCAGCATATCCGAATTGACAGTTTGCTTGACTATAATTCGTTCCCTCATTCTCCACAATGTTTCAAATGTAAAAGTATTATCACGGACATATTATACATATTTATATAGTACGAATCGATACCTTTTTGAGCGTGTATGTTTCTGTTATTATGTACACGTTTATGATCTATTTCTAAACGTGTCCACTAGTGGAACATTGGGCAGCCTCCAGATATAGAGGCATGCTGCGAATATAGAATAACCAACCGCATTCCGTAAAATGAAGACAAGTGGTGATTAAAGAGGGTGGGGTGAATTAGCTGCGTGGGACAGCTATTTCAATAAAATGCCTTGTGACGTTTTCGCCGGTGAATCGGGGGCGCCCTAAGGCCTAACCTCCTCCTCGGGTAGATGCGACCCGTTGGCCTAAAAATGACAACGCATCTAGGAGAAGGTCAACTCCGATTACAAACCCCCGATGTCTAGCGGGTACCCGTTCATGGAATAGAGTTCGGGAGTAAACTCTGAGGAAAAATCAGGAGATGGAATCCCTAAGGCAGCTCTGGCAACTCGTGCAGCGCATCTGGCACCAAACTGTTCTTGCGCTGCTAAATCTTAGGATCGCTCGGCTGCATGGAGAGAAGAAACATGTTGCATGGGCAACAACTTGCCTCTTTCTATTTTTGCCCAAGCTCGCGCCCTGGAAAAGGCACTCCAGAATCGTCATTCTGGTGTCGACATGTTACCATCTACACCTGCCACACAAGTGAAATCAACAACCAAGAAACTCAACCTAAGTTTAGGTAGCTGGAACGTCCGCAAAATGCAAACTGGTCTAGCTGGCAACTTGCACGACATAAACGACGCCAGAAAGGAAGCCATAATCAATAATGGACTAAAAAGACTCCAGGTGGATATAGCAACAATTCAAGAGATACGTTTGGCATATAGATGTCGGACAGCATACTAGATGTCGGAGGTATAGTACAACTGGTTGATGATATGTAACCAAACTTTAAACAAATCTTCGATTTGGTAGCCTTTGAGCAAAAAAATTGTTAGGGATTATTGTTTAGCATATTGTCATTTAGCCGCGATAGGTCAGTGGTAAGTGAACTGGATTACAAAGGACAAGGGGTAGGGTTCGATCCCAACCAACGGCTTCCGGGTTCACCCAGCTTTAAATGGGTACCGGATTTTTTTTCTGGGAAAGTAAAGCAGCACGGGCGTAATACCCACCACATTACCCCAAAAATCATGTGCTGAAAGTCTGTAAAATATTGGGTCACTAACACCATATTTCCCTATACGCCACTTGGCGTGACGGGGGTACTTTACTTTTTTTTTTATATTGTCATTTGTACTACGTCTGTGTGTGATTTTGTTGATGTTTGTAGATTTTAATTGTTATTTGTATTTTGTTAAATGTATGACAGTCCGTGATCAGTACAGAGGCTTAGTATTCTATTTAAGAAGAAATATTTTTAAAAAATGAAACAGATGTCATTTGTGTGAATAAACTTACTTACGTTCTGTAATTATGTCGTCATTTTTTGTGAAAGGGTCGAAATTCACAAATATGTCATCGTGTCTGACATTTTTCATGAAGTTCTCAGCATAGATGTTGAACAGTTGGAGGGTGGTTGCACCTCTACTTGACCCCCTTCTATACCTCGGATTATTTTGATGTTTCGCCCGCTTTTCTGATACGTGCTTGCTGTTAGTGATATAGTGATTTGATATGTTGTATTATGTGTGTTGGAAAACCCATATTTCTTATGATGTGCAACAGTTTCTGATATTGTGAACAGTCAGAGGCATTGCTATAATATATGAATATGAATGTATGCAATTCTATATTGTATACCCTGCACTTCTCAAGGATGTTTCTCTTGTTAAAGATGCGGTCCCAGGTAACTCTACTATGTCTGAAACCTTCGTGAACTATATGAAGTTTTTGTTCTACCTTTCTTCTGGAACACAGTTTCAGATTTCTATTTCTTTGAAATGGGAATGCACAGTGATCTTTTCCAGGCTTTTAGCTAGTTTGCATTTTTCCACATCTTCACATACAGCGAATTATAAATACGACCTTTGTTCTCACATCCAGCTTGGATGAATTCGGCTAAAACAGCATCACTTCCTGGTGACTTCCCTTTCTTCAGATTTTTTTTTTTTTTTTTTTTTTTTTTGCGGAACGAACTTCATCTAGCATATAATTGGTTCGTTTGTTTTCTTCATTTCCAGTTATGTCTTAAATTAAATTAAATAACATACTTTATTGTTTTAAAATGTATACGTACATTCCTATACAGTATTTACTCAATATTTGCAATATATCCGTTTGTACAATTAGTGTGCCGCCTTTATGGTCATTAATTACTTGGTCTAATGGCCTAACATTGCCCTGATGGTCTAATTTTTCCTAACTAATCTGCTTCTCGCTCTTGTTGATAGAGCTCTTCAATTCTACCACATGCGTTCATAATATACTTATTTTTTGTCTCTTTTGATCAATGTTCTAACTGCTTTTGTGTGTGTTTCTGTATTCGTCGCTGCTTCGCTTTGCTCCTATTTGCTTCAGATTTATATTTTTCTTCTTTTTTAGAAAAAAAAAGAAGAAAAAACGGTATGTTTAAAGCTTTACCTAACAACTTGACGTCACAAATTAGAAACGTTGTTTTAGTTTATGATGTCTGCTTATTTTGTAACACTTTAACCATACCGTTGAGATATTTGTTCATTCGAGGAAGTAAATAGGAGGTCGCTGGTCAATCATAACACAACACATTGTTTAATGACGAAACACGCATGAACATTGTAAAAGTTTGTGGTTCAAATCATCTCTTGACAATCATTCAACACATTTTATACTATCCGACCCCTATCTATCTATCTATCTATCTATCTATCTATCTATCTATCTATCTATCTATCTATCTATCTATCTATCTATCTATCTATCTATCTATCTATCTATCTATCTATCTATCTATCTATCTATCTATCTATCTATCTATCTATCTATCTATCTATCTATCTATCTATCTATCTATCTATCTATCTATCTATCTATCTATCTATCTATCTATCTATCTATCTATCTATCTATCTATCTATCTATCTATCTATCTATCTATCTATCTATCTATCTATCTATCTATCTATCTATCTATCTATCTATCTATCTATCTATCTATCTATCTATCTATCTATCTATCTATCTATCTATCTATCTATCTATCTATCTATCTATCTATCTATCTATCTATCTATCTATCTATCTATCTATCTATCTATCTATCTATCTATCTATCTATCTATCTATCTATCTATCTATCTATCTATCTATCTATCTATCTATCTATCTATCTATCTATCTATCTATCTATCTATCTATCTATCTATCTATCTATCTATCTATCTATCTATCTATCTATCTATCTATCTATCTATCTATCTATCTATCTATCTATCTATCTATCTATCTATCTATCTATCTGTCTATAACATGAAAATGTGGTGGTCATTTTTTTTTTTTTTATGTATGATGTTAGGACATCGTTTTTGTCATTAATTACTTGGTCTAATGGCCTAACATTGCCCTGATGGTCTAATTTTTCCTAACTAATCTGCTTCTCGCTCTTGTTGATAGAGCTCTTCAATTCTACCACATGCGTTCATAATATACTTATTTTTTGTCTCTTTTGATCAATGTTCTAACTGCTTTTGTGTGTGTTTCTGTATTCGTCGCTGCTTCGCTTTGCTCCTATTTGCTTCAGATTTATATTTTTCTTCTTTTTTAGAAAAAAAAAAGAAGAAAAAACGGTATGTTTAAAGCTTTACCTAACAACTTGACGTCACAAATTAGAAACGTTGTTTTAGTTTATGATGTCTGCTTATTTTGTAACACTTTAACCATACCGTTGAGATATTTGTTCATTCGAGGAAGTAAATAGGAGGTCGCTGGTCAATCATAACACAACACATTGTTTAATGACGAAACACGCATGAACATTGTAAAAGTTTGTGGTTAAAATCATCTCTTGACAATCATTCAACACATTTTATACTATCCGACCCCTATCTATCTATCTATTTATCTATCTATCTATCTATCTATCTATCTATCTATCTATCTATCTATCTATCTATCTATCTATCTATCTATCTATCTATCTATCTATCTATCTATCTATCTATCTATCTATCTATCTATCTATCTATCTATCTATCTATCTATCTATCTATCTATCTATCTATCTATCTATCTATCTATCTATCTATCTATCTATCTATCTATCTATCTATCTATCTATCTATCTATCTATCTATCTATCTATCTATCTATCTATCTATCTAT